>CM050173.1:94385765-94985765 GCA_027410445.1 Discoglossus pictus | reverse complement strand
ACTGGGGACACTTTGGGCCCAATTTGGACATTTCCACTTAGGGGTGTACTCACTTTTGTTGCCAATGGTTTAGACATTAATGGCTGTGTGTTGAGTTATTGTGAGGGGACAGCACATTTACACTGTTATACAGGCTGTACACTTACTACTTTACATTGTAGCAGAGTTTGATTTCATTTAGTGTTGTCACATGAAAAGATATAATAACATTTTTACAAAAATGAGAGGGGTGTATTCACTTTTGTGAGATACTATATATATCTTCCATTAAATATCTTGTTCCATATATTCATCTTCTCAGAGTCACTAATAGCTGTTTTCCTCACTTTCTCCTGTCAGACGCATCATCCCAGACTGCATTAAAACTCACTTTACCTCAGAGACACACATTACATAACTGACTCTATCCATGGCAGTTACTGGCTACCTCAATATTCTTATTCACTTAACTGTTCATACAGATTCTAATATAAATCAAACACACAGAGAAGCAGCATACCATACAGTAATAAACATACATAGGGTAATCAACTTAACATAACATATTAAATAACAATAAAACAAATGTAAAACTATTGAGCCCAGTCACACAACCACATATTCCCAGGAGGACGTCCTGATAGGAGTCTTTATGCAGCCAGAGTAATGGCCAACCCAAAATCCTAATCAACCTGTGCGGATCATATGAGCCTAAAGGAATGGTGGTCAGGGGAATCATGATACTACTCCCCCTTTCAGATGCAGCATCCCGATAATCATCTCTATCAAATGAACACTGGCATGCTGCAACAATTAAGTCCATGTATAAGTACTTGTCTGAAGTGGGGCAAACAATAGTCTAAATATGCCCACAGTCAAACCCAACTCCAGGGTATAAATGTTGGAAACAACCCTCCTAGGCCTCCCCCTACCCGAGTCCTGATTCTACGTGTGTTGGGCAGACCCCTGACATTATTCTCAAGTATCAATTTCAGGGGTGAAAACCATTCCTGCAGTGACTCCAATGAATCCCCTGCTAGCGGAACCCTCCCCGACCAAGCCAGTCCCAACAGGAGTCCTGTTATATCTAAAATAGTCCATGGACCTGTGGGACCAAAGGTGAGCAATACATCCCTTGTGACACAAACAAATGATAAATTCAGCAGCTGTACCTGCTGGCTAACAAAAAAAAATTTCAGTGGATTTTGTGTCATCTACTTTTTTAGGTACTTCCACTTTGGCTGATTCTGTCACAGGAAGGGATGCATCAGTTTCTTCAGGTACTGATGGATTAAATTTTGTTGTCTCATTTACAGGCATTGTATTATTTATTGGCACAACCAAATTTTACACAAACTTTCTCATCTTTTGTGCCCTCCAAAACAGTTTCTTTGTTTTCTAACTCAATGGCATCTGTTTTTTTCTGATGTAGCTTTTAAATCAGCTGGTTCATATGGAGTAATTTCATTGCTGCTTTCCTCTTGTCAAACTTCTTCTAAGTTCTGTTGAGCACTGCTGCTCCAACCTGGTCTTCCCCTTGGCCTGAGGTCTCTAAAAAGTCCCATATCTCTCCCACTGCTCTGTAATTAGCAGTGGTACTCCAGCTAACTGGGTATAGCTAGCCGTTCTGTTTTTGGTCTGGCAGGATCTCAGGGCTTATCCCTTTTCCTGTCCCTGGATCTGTGTCTAGCTCCCTGACAGTGGTTGAGCCCTGTTGTTGGTTCATAGTCCAGGTTTTGTTCTTCCAAGAACCAGGGAGCAAGGTGGCTCCCCTGCAGGTCCTCAACTTGGTCTGCTTTCTGTAAATAATATTCAGTGGCACCTTCCAGGACTGCATTTCCCAAAGTAGCAGTGCACTTTGAGAGCAAACAACTATCCACATTGCTTTATCTACCTGGTTGAAGGATGGATCTTCTTCATCTTGACCTGATTGGCAGGTTTCCTTCCACCCTTTGAGCCAGGTCCTACTCTGGGCTGCCTTCATCATCAGCTCCAATTCTTGCTGGATCAAGGATTTAATAAACGCAGCCTCCTTGTATCCTGGTTTTAGTCCCAGTTCTTGGCAGCACTGATTAAACAAGATCACCCCCCGTTCTTTTAGCACCATGCCACATACTAAATTGCCCTGCAGCACACCCTGGTGTTCTTTCATTCACATTACCCTGTAGTATGCAGGACGTTGCAATAAGATAGCTGGCTCCATCAGATCATCATACTGCTCCTCCAATGCAATCTCTTGCCACACCCATCCCTACAGCAATTTTGTTAGCCCACCTCCTGCTGTAGCCTAAGGAATGCAATCTACCGATCCATAAGAGTTGCTGCCAGGTCCTTCTCCTTGGCAACCTGATGTGCTGTCTGCTACGTTATAATTGTATTCTGTCTCCTTTTCTCCTGAATCACCTCTGCTCTGCAGGAAATCAGGGACTTGTTCTGATAGTACTGGGCAAATTATCTGTATGTCTGTCTCTGCATCCCCTCCAAGCCACTGAAAGTATTCGATTTCTGTCTTAAATAAGTTTTCAGTTGCCATCCTGGCTGCTGGTTTCTGCTGAACTAGGTAATTGATCCTACTGCTAACACCGGTTGTGGCGATCTACTTTCTTCAGTTGATGGGCTTGATAAGGTTGTTGTGGCCAAACCTACCCAGCAGATCCACCAAGTTCTTTTGATCTCTTTACCAAGACAGCTGATTTCTCTAAAACGCGCTTACCCAGATACAGCATTTAAAAATATTACCTCATGCTCAGCATTATAAATATCAGGAGCTTCATTTATTGCTGTGGAAACGTCATAACAGGTTCAATGGCGGAATATTTAAACTTGAACAGTTTGTGTGTGTTCTGAATTTTGTATTACAACATTATAACATCTTAACATCCACTTCAGCAGTATCTTCTCTAGAAATGCTGACACATACATATATCTTCTACATATGTTACCTCCGTATTTTAAGGAGCATATACACTTCATTAATTGTACATGACCAGGGCAGCTATTCTATTCTCTAAAGATCCTAATATATCTTCAATCAATAACCATTTTAAACATTGCTTCCTTTAAGCTTATGCCCTCTGAATTACACAGCTTTTTTGCAACAACAAGGTTGGATTATACACAAACTGGGAAGTTCACCTTGGCGTTGCAAAAAAGCTGTGTATTGCAGTGGGCATAAGCTTAAAGGAAGCCATGTCTGAAATGGTTATGGATTGAAGAGCGAAGCATTTGTGGCCACATTTGCATGTCCCTGCTGAGCTTCCCAGAATGCAATGTAAGAACTGTATTTCTTGGAATTCTGAGCAGGAAATACGTTTTTTTTACTTTTTTTTAGATATTAAAATGTGAACTCAAATGTACTTTTTATATACTATATATATATATATATATATATATATATATATATATATATATATATATATATATAATGTGCCAAAACTAGACAGAGATATGGGAGAGTCCTGAAGGGCTGATATGTGAGCCTGGATTGAGACATTTGACCAATCCAGTCCTGAAGGTGTTAAAAAGACTCAATTACATCACAATGTGGCTGCAGCAGTGGACGGGCTGGGGCAGTCTGTGAAAAGTCAGTTGAAGCCCAGAGCCTAGAGAGGCAGTGTGTTTGAGCTGGGCCGGAGAAGTGCTTCAACTCTGAGGAAGAGTTGTGACCCAGAGCCCAGAGGAGCAGTGCTTCAGTAGAGAGAGAGAGTGTTATTCAGAGGAGCTGCTGGAATTGTACTGGAGCGGCAGAAATGGAAACTGGAGACAAAGATCCAGAGAGCCTAAAGTGGGGAAGCTGTCAAGCAAACACCACAGAGCCGGAGCCCTGGACTTAAGAAGAGAGAAGCCTGTACTCTAAGTATACAGATTGTTGAGGTTCCTTCCGTGCTTAGTTGGGAGTGGATATTGCTAGTTAGAAAACTGCTCAGAGAGTTAGGTAGTGCTCTGAAAGTGCAAGGCCTATTTATTTTTTATTTTTTCTTACCTTTTATGGCTATGCAGAAAAAGTATTACAAGTTTTGGAAAAGCATTTAATGGCCTCCAGTGTTTCTCCACAAGAGGAGTCAGAAAACAGGGCATTGACCACAAGGAGACAGTTGTTGCTTTGCCACTATATATATATATATATATATATATATATATATATATATATACATTTACTATTTATTTCCAACTATAATGCTGTTTTATCTTGATTTCATCCTGACCTTGTGTCTTGTACATGCTGCCTGATACGGGTTAATGAAGAAAGATAGAGTTGCCAGCTCCAGCATGCAAATAATTTGCAACCAACCTCAATGCAATTAAACCTTACAATAATCTTAACATGCATGTACTGGTTAAGCACGTGTTCAAGAAATCAGGAGACTTCAGGGACCACTTTTGTATTCGGCCCCATACACCAATACACCTGGTAGCTCTCTGAAGATGGTCCTGGTCAGACAGTTAATGAAAGTTCTCAGTAAGGAGAAGATTTTAGCTGAGTGCCTTTGAATTGACGCCATTGAATTTCAGTTTTGGAGGACACTGCTTAGAGTTTTTTAGACTGCAAGAAGATTCAGTCAACCAATACTACTGGATATGAAGCCAAACTGTTCACTGGAAGGTTTGATCATGAAGGTAAAGCTGACATATTTTGTATTATTTATCATAAGAAGACATGATTCCTTAGAGAAGACGCTGATGTTGGGAAAGATTGAAGGCACACAAAGAAGAGGGTTGAAGATGAGGAGAAAGATAAACAGTATAAGGTAATTAAAACAATGAGTATGAGCTTGAGGAAGCTCAGACAGAGGCAGTGGCTGACAGATATGCTTGGGTGTTGTGGTCTTTTGGGTTACAGAAAATTGTACACAACAGAGCAAAATAATAACAATAATATTTAGTTTTTAGGTTTTGACAAGTGAGTGTTTCAAATTCTTGTATGATCCATGACCAGAACATATAAATGCATCTTATGAGCAATATGGCTTTTCTTTGAAATATTACCTGGTTCTAGTCAGATTAGAAAAGCCTATGCACTTGAGAGTTTGTAGAACTGTAGGACATTGATATTGTAATTCTTTTATTATGTTCTCATTTCAAAATAAATAACATTTTAACAAAATAAAATATATTGACATTCCCACTAAAAGACATTAAATAAATAAATGTCCACAAATCTATGCCAATATGTCATTTGGGACATGGTGTTGAATGGGATAGATGGTTTCCTCTAGAATGGGATTCCCAGATTACTCCCAAGGTCTGTTTGCTGATTTAGCATTTTGTGGACCTCAAACTCCAATTACTCCATTCTATTCCACTAACATGAGCCAGAGAGGTGAATTTTTACCATGTGGAATAAACTGTACATTTTCACTCAGCATTATCCACCTAATTTGTACCAATACTTCTATTGTGCCAACTATTAAAGGATAATGATTTTTCTATTAATCCGTAAATAGTGAGGTTTAAAAGCATTACAGCCGGTCACTTGCTAGTTACACTGGCAGCTTGTGCAAGTACCGAATTGGTCCGAATATAAGCCGCACCTTTTTTCAGATTTTTGAGCTTGCAACCGTAAAAAAAATCATTGGCGATTCGCGAACTTTGCTTGTTAGGTGTGCGGCTTCTATTCGCGAACGCAAAATGACTGCCGATTTGCGCCATTGCGAGTTAAGGGTGCCGATTTTCGTGCTTGAGACTGCGGTATTGAAAAGCGATTTACGTTTTTAGTGATTCTAACATCCTGTAAAGCCTGTGACCCGCAAAAAAAGCTACATTACTAATTAGAAAGCTACACTTGCAGTGGCTGATCACTTTGAGAGTCTTTTTCTCTCCAATTTTACAGGTGCGGCTTATATTTGAGCACTATCTTTTTTTTATTTTTTCCCCTTGAACTTTATGGCTTATATTCGGACCAATACGTGATGTGATGTAAAAACGAAAACTCCAAAACATTTCATAAAATAATTACATTCTAATGCTAGTTACAGGAACTCATCTTATATAGCAAAGTTGGGGACCTTACAAAACACCCACACCCTGCAGCTCATGAAGACATATATTCTGTAGGAATATTCTTTTATTGTTGTTGAGGTGGAAAAAATACTCCCAACTGCAGCCCAACACCTGTGGTCATCCTGCCCCATTGCACAAGCCCCCTATGGAGCAAACAAAAGGAGGAGCTGCCAGACCTGGGCGTATACAGGTGAGAGAAGTGGGTGGGGGTGAGGGAAGGGGGAAATAAGAGATAGAGAAGGAGGGAGAGAGATGAGAGAGGGAGAGAGAAAAGGGGATGGGGAGTGAGAGAAAGAGAAGAAAGTGAGAGAGAGAAGAAAGAGAGATGAGATGAGAAAGAGAGAGTAAGGAAGAGAGAGAAGGGAGGGAGAAGGAGAGACTGGGAGAAGAAGGTGGCATGAGAGAGGGAGAGAATGGGAAAGAGAGAGAGAACGGGGAGAGAGAGAAGGGGAGAGAGAACTGGGGAATGAGAGCAAAGGTGAGAGAGACAAGGGAAAGAGAAGAGGGCAGTAAGAGGAAGAAGGGGGAGTGAGAGACAGAAAATGGGATGAGAGAGAGAAGGGAGGAAGAAAGAAAAAAGGATGAGTAAGAGAGAGAAATGGGATGTTAGAGATATAGATAAGTGGGGATAGATGGAAAGGGGGGAAGGGGAGAGTGAGAAAGAGAGAAAAGGGGGAGTGAGAAAGAGGGATAAGGGAGTGTGGGGGGATGAGAGAGAAGAGAGAGAGAACAATAGAATGAAGAAAGAGTAAGAAGGAGAGAGAGAAAGAAGGGGGAGAGAGTGGGAGAGAGAGAAGGGGGAGAGAGAGAGGAGAGAGAGAGAAGGTATTGGGAAGGAAGAAGAGAGAAAAAGACAAGGGTGATAGAGAGAAGGGGGAGAAAGAGAAGAGAAAGAGAGAGAGGGGAGGGAGAGAGAGAGAAGGCGTAGAGAGAAAAGGAGGAAAGAGAAGGGTAAGGGTGAGTGAGAGAAGGGGGAGAGAGAGAGACGGGGAGAGAAGAGCTGGACAGATTGCAAAGAGCGGAAGAGAATGGAATGAGAGAGAGAAGAGGAAAGGAACTATATCTATAACGTTGGCACCAGAGGGGGATCCAAGAGGAGCTTTTCTGATCACAGATAACTTTGGAGTTTATAGCTGTGCATCTGTTGCTGTTGTTTTATGGTTGATATGTTTGTTAAAGGCAAAAATGCTTAACTAGCTTCAAAACAGTTTAACCTGGAGATGAGCTTTCTCCAGAGAATAAGCCAGAGATATGTGGGGCAGAAAACTATACTAATATAGCAAATTTGTGATGATATTTGGGAATAATTAGTTTTGTACAAAATATATATTTAATCAGAAAATGTAAATTATAAAATGATAAGAAATAATGAATCTGGGAATCAGAATAAAAACAAAGAATGACATAAAATTATTTATTATATCTGGAACTTTATCTGAAAAATACACCCAATAGAAAGCCCAATTAGGGGTATATGTGATGACATTGATGTAAGTACACCAACATTATGTACAGCCCTCACTTATTTCACATATTTTTTATATATTTTCATGTGATAAAACTGAAGAAATGACACTCTGCTACAATGTAAAGCAGTAAGTGTACAGCCTGTATAACAGTGTAAATTTTCTGTTACCTCAAAATAACTCAACACACAGCCATTAATGTCTAAACCTGGCAAAAGAAGTGAGTACACTCCTAAGTGGAAATGTCAAAATGGGGCCCAAAATGTCAATATTTTGTGTGGCCACCATTATTTTCGAGCACTGTCTTAACCCTCATGGGCATGGAGTACACCAGAGCTTCACAGGTTACCACTGGAGTCCTCTTCCACTCCTCCATGATGACATCACAGAGCTGGTGGATTTAAGATGCCTTGCACTCCCCCACTTTCCATTTGAGGATGCCCCACAGATGCTCAATATGGGTTAGGTCTGGAGAAATGCTTGGCCAGTTAATCACCTTTACCTTCAGCTTTTTTAGCAAGGCAGTGGTCATCTTGGAGGTGTGTTTGGGGTCGTTATCATTTTGGAATACTGCCCTGTGGTCCAGTCTCCCAAGGAAGGGGTTCATGCTCTGCTGCAGTATGTCACAGTACATGTTGGCATTCATGGTTTCCTCAATGAACTGTAGCTCCCCAGTGCCAGCAGCACTCATGCAGGCCCAGACCATGACATTTCCACCACCATTCTTGACTGTAGGCAAAATACACTTGTCTTTGTACTCCTCACCTGGTTGCCGCCACACACGCTTGACACCATCTGAACCAAATAGGTTTATCTTGGTCTCATTGGATCACAGGAAATTGCTCCCTTAATCCATGTCCTTATTCTGCTTGTCTTCAGCAAACTGTATTTCTTGTTCATGATCTTTAGAAGAGGCTTCCTTCTGGGACAAAAGCCATGCAGACCAATTTAATGCAGTGTGCGGCATATGCTCTGAGCACTGACAGTCAACTTCTTTGGTCGACCATGACGAGGCCTATTCTGAGTGGAACCTGTCCTGTGAAACTGCTGAATGGTCTTGCCCCCCGTGCTGCAACTCAGTTTCAGGGTCTTGGTAATCTTCTTATAGCCTAGGCCATCTTTATGTAGCACAACAATTATTTTTTTCAGATCCCCAGAGAGTTCTTTGCCATGTTGAACTTCCAGTGACTAGTATACGCCGCAGACCATATGCCGCACACTGCATCAAATTGGTCTGCATGGCTGTCTTCCCAGAAGGAAACCTCTTCTAAAGATGATGCACAAGAAAGCCTGCAAACAGTTTGTTAAAGAGAAGCAGACTACGGATATGGATTAATGAAACCATGTCAAACGGTCCATTGAGATCAAGATAAACGTATTTGTTTCAGATGGTGTCAAGCGTGTGTTGCGGCAACCAGGTGAGGAATACAAAGTCAAGGTTATATTGCCTACAGTCAAGCATGGTGGTGGGAGTGTCTTGGTCTGCGCATGCATGAGTGCTGCCGGCACTGGGGAGATACAGTTCATTGCGGGAACCATGAATGCCAACATGTATTGTGACATACTGAAGCAGAGCATGATCACCTCCCTTCAGTGACTGGGCCGCAGGGCAGTATTCCAAAATGATAATGACCCCAAACCTCCTAGACGACCACTGCCTTGCACAAGAAGCTGAAGGTAAATGTGATGGACTGTTCAAGCATGTGTCCAGACCTAAACCCTATTAAGCATCTGTGGGGCATACTTAAATTGAAGGTGGGGGAGTGCAAGGTCACTAACATCCACCAGCTCACATTGACACTGTTATACAGGCTGTACACTTGCTACTTTACATCGTAGCAGAGTGTCATTTATTCAGTGTTGTCACATGAAATGATATAATAAAATATTTACAAAAATATGAGCGGTGTATTCACTTTTGTGAGATACTGTATACATATATATACTAGCGACTTGAACGTCAAAAATGATGTCATGAAAGAGTTTTAAAAAACAGATTCTCCCCTCCCCTCACCCTCCCCTGTGTCTCTTCCCCCCTCTACCTCCCCTGAGTCTCTTCCCCCTCTCTCTCCCCTGCCTCTCTTTGCCCCCTCTCTTTCTCCCCTGTCTCTCTCTTTGCCCCCTCGCTCACTCCCCTGTCTCTCTCTTTGCCCCCTCTCTCCCTCCCCTGTCTCTCTCTGCCCCCTCTCCCCACCCTGTCTCTCTCTTTGCCCCTTCTCTCCCTCCCTTGTCTCTCTTTGCCCCCTCTTTCCCTACCCTGTTTCTCTTTTCCCTCTCTCTCCCTCCCCTTTCTCTATTTGCCCCCACTCTAGCTTCCATCTCTCCCTCCCCTGTCTCTCTTTGCCCCCTCTCCCCCTCCCCTGTCTATCTTTGCCCCCTCTCTCCCTCCCCTTTCTCTTTTTGCCCCCACTCTCCCTCACCTGTCTCTCTTGGCCCCCTTTTCTCTTAGCTATGTCTCTTTGTCCCCTCTCTCCCTTCCATGTCTCTCTTTGCCCCCTTTCTTCCTCCCCTGTCTCTCTTTGCCCACATCTCTTTTTGCCCCCTCTCTCATGATCCTGTTCCTTTTTGTCCCCTCTCTTCCTCCCCTGTCTCACTCTCCCCCCTCTGCTTCTCCAGGCCCCACTCAGCCCCCCCTCTGGATCCCCTCAGCAAGGCCAGCCTGTGGAGGTACCCTCACCCACTGGTCAAGATCCTGTTTCTGCAGCACCGCTCCAGATACCCCCCGGGGAAATATGTGGGGAGCCGGGGAAGAGCTGGGCATCAGATTAACACTAAATACTGCATGTTCAGGTTGGGCCTTATGGGCCTCGCAATGTGCTTCTGTAAATGCCCCACCCCCGAACCCACGCTGGATCAGTAGGGCTGCCCAACATGGACTTGCAGCTACAACGTCAGGATGTGTTTCCCCTGTCAGGGTTAATCCTGATGTAGAGCTCTGTGCACTGATCCCGTGTGAGCTCTGCTAATAATTGCTACAATTGCACTAAAAAACACTGTAAAACAGTACTAAGTTATGGCAGGAATTGGGGGTGTATTGTAGCTGTATGCTCAATGGCTGAGGGGATCTGGAGGGGGTTGGGCCTTTTGTGCCTTATACTGGAGTCATGCGGGCCTTAAGATGATCGTCTATGGAACTCATTGTAGCAGTCATCATGCAATGATAAAGTCGGGACCGCAATGAGCGCCTCATGCGCAAGTCCATATTATTTAACATTGCGTGATGACAACTCGCAATACGACAACTAAAATATGTGATATATATAAATATACAGTATCGCGCAAAAGTGAGTACACCCCTCACATTTTTGTAAATATGTTATTATATATTTTCATATGACAACATTGAAGTAATGACACTCTGCTACAATGTATAGCATGTTTAATTAACTTTTGTGAGATACTGTGTACAGCCTGTATAACTCACTTTTGTGAGATACTGTATGTATATATATATATATATATATATATATATATATATATATTTATTTATTTATAAAATGAGTAATATGATTGTTTTTTAGAAACATCAAGAGGTTGGCTATGCAATTTTAATATTGTATTAATGTGATCTTTCATTTTGTATTTAGAGCAACTGACTCTGCATGATTTGTAAAATAAGGTATAAAATATAAACAGAATGTAAGCATAGGTAGAAGAAAATAAATAATAATTTATCATTTGTTTTCAGTTAATCTTCTAAAATGTATCACATACTGCAAACACCATCAGCCTTATTAAATTGCAATTTGGTAAATTTAAAAGGGCTCTATTTAAGCACACAGCATATTTTATTTACAGGAGTTTTTAGTAGTGAAGACCTTGCTTTTGGATAGAAGTTCACTAACTAAAAACTTCTGTAAAAAAAATATGCTGTGTGCTTAAATAGAGCCCTTTTTAATTTACCGAATCACAATTTAATTAGGCTGCATATTGTGAAACAAGATTTTAGTGTCCCCATACTTGGTTTAAACAAGTTAAAAAGGTAGTTTCTACACAAATTATTTTTCTGGAGTTTTTAAAAAATAATCACTTAATGTAACATAAACCTAGATACAAAGCAAATAATCTGACCCTTCTCAAGCCTGTTTCGAACTAAACCCCCCTCAACCCCCTCCTCCACCTAAACCCCCCTCCTCCACCTAAACCCCCCTAAATACCTCCCCCCTCTCCCCTCACTTACCTGCTTGTGCTCCGGCCTCCGCTCCTTGACCTGGCGCGCATGTGACGTCACATGCGCCCAGCGTCATTAGCATATACCGGGTGCCGGCACCCAGTATATGCTAATGATGCTGCGCGCATGTGAGGTCACATGCGCGCCGGCGCCGGGTCAAGGAGCGGAGGCCAGAGCACAAACAGGTAAGTGAGGGGAGAGGGGGGAGGTATTTAGGGGGGTTTAGGTGGAGGAGGGGGGTTGAGGGGGGTTTAGGTTGAGGAGGGGGAGGGAAAGAGGCACGGGGGAGTAGAGAGACACACGGGGGGTTAGAGACACACAGGGGGGTTAGAGAGACACAGGGGGGTTAGAGAGACACGGGGGGGGTGGGGGTTAGAGAGACACGGGGGGAGAGTGACTCGAGTATAAGCCGAGGGGGCCCTTTTTTGCCTTAAAAAAATGGATGAAAAACTCAGCTTATACTCAAGTATATACGGTAAATCTTTTACATCCTATTGTACCTTTTATGGTTCTTCATCAAATGATACCAGAAGAAAATTCACACAAATGTCATTTCCAGATATTTTAATGCTAACACCAAACATCTAAAACTTGATGGGGCAAAAACAAAACAAAAAAATGCATAGTGTCTCATATTCCATCTCTCTTAATTAAGGAGACTCCATCTTCAATTCTAGTTCTTCAGAAGAGCATATTCATAGCAAAAATGAAAAGCACACATAATAATTAAAAAAATACAATTTAATTTGAAAGTGCCTTAAAATTGATACACAAGTTAATGATTGAGTCCCATATTACTGCAGTTATTCTTGTGAATGCACTGGCATCCTTCATCCTTATAATCCGACAGATTATCTATGTTGGTACCATGTAGCTGACTGGGGACTTCTTTTCTTTATCTACATTTACTAACTCTTTGACATGATATAACATTTTTAAGGATATTAGTATTTAATGTTGGTCTTATCCAAACTTTACTTGCTTTGATACTGAAGGAGTGAGTTACGGTAGTTTAACACTGACTATGGTACTATGGTGGTAAAGCTCAGGGGTTACATAAGGGAAGGTTACATAGAATACTCTGAGGTGTTGTGGTTAAGTGTCGAGCTAGATAGCAAGTAGGGTATCAAGAATTAAGATTCTGTTTGTGTTGTGAGGCACCTTTATACACATCTGAAACCCAAACAAGGTATGTGAGACTTCTTAGAAACAAGCTGCCATCTAAGGACATATTGTCATATTCATGTTAAATTTTAATTGGAATCCATACTTTTATGATGAATATTTACTCATATATGGTTGATTACAATCTAAAGAACTTTTTAATCTAACTGTGATGTTGTTAAGGTTCTAATATTTCCAGGTGATATAAAATATATGCAAAGCTTATATCTCTTTGTAACAGGCAGAACAAGTTTTAATCAAGGTAAGACGTGTGGTTTTAAAATTAATTGTTTTAAAGAAAAAAGAAGTTCAATAGTATAACGAGTCAAACAACTATATATATATATATATTTATATTTATATATATATATATATATATATATATATATATATATATATATATATAAATACTAGCGAGTGTTGAAAAGCTGTTTGTCACACAATGTGAGTGTACTGTGTGCCTCAACTATATAGAACCCTATAACACACTAATGAACGCATGTAATAACACTATAAGTGCCATGAGGGTCATCCAGGAAAGGAAATACATAGAATACATACAATACAATACAAATAAAATACAATACCCCCCTATCTAACATACAATCAATACTATATATCTAAAATACATCATCCAATCTATGTAACATACAATACATCCTATCTATCTAAAATGCATCCCACAATCTAATATACAATAAATCCTAACTATCTAAAATACATTCCCCAATCTAACATACAATACTATATAATATATAATACATCCTATCTATCTAAAATACATCCCCCAATCTAATATACAATAAATCCTAACTATCTAAAATACTTCCCCATAAAATAAATGCTATCTCTAAATACAAACCGTAATTCTACATTTCTAAGCTAAAATAAAATAATTAAGACCACTTACCTTTGCAGATGTCCCTTCAGATCAGCAACCTAGGGAATAAAATAAGTAAATTTGTACAACACATTTACATACAATAAATAAACATTCTAAATATTCTACTCACCTTTCCAGCATGTCCCCGTCCTTCTTCTTTTCTTCTTCGTCGGTGCGGCCCCTGTAAAAAAAAAACATTACATTAGTACAACATACATAAACATAAAAAAAGTAAAATAAACATAGTGACCCTGTGTTGAGTGAATCTTGAAAAATTAAAAATAATGGTTTGTCTATTACAGAACCCAGTTCCCTCAGTACCTGTGGATGTAGTCTATCAGGACCCGGGGCTTTATTAACATGTATTTTTTCAAACCTCTTTTGGATTTCTTCCTGTGTTAGCCAATTATTTGCTAAACGTAGGTTAGCCCCATTATGTTGCAGTTCCCCACACCTCCCTTGTGTATACTGAAGAAAATAACCTATTTTGCTCATCTGCCTTTTCCTTTTCACTAATCATCAGATGGCCTGTGTCATATTGTAATGTTCCTATAGCTTCCTTCCTGACCTTCTTCCCATTAATATATTTAAAAAAAAAATATGGTTAGTCTTCCTCTTCTTTGCAACTAACTTTATTTTAGCCAGTCTAATAGCCCTTTTGCAAGCCTTGTTGACTTCCTTGTGATCACATAAAGCAGTCTCTGTCCCATCTTTTTTTGTATAATGTAAATTCCTTTTTTTACTCCATATATTGAACTTTAAATCATTGTTCAGCCACATGGTATGTGATTTACTCATTTTACTTTTTTTAATTTACATGGTAAATGGTGAACATTTTGTATGTTTAGTAACAATTTGAATGTTTTCCATTTGCATGGCCAGATTACCCATTAGGTCAACTATGTAGCCGCCTAGGTAAATATGATTCCTGGATTAAAAAAATGAATTGCTGCACTTCATAGACTAGCTACCAAGGGGTAACCACCTAGAAGAAGAGAGTTACAACAGAAAATGGAACTTACATGCACAAAAAAGGCAAAAATGGGTCTGTGCATAACTTGCATACTCACTCACAGGGTGCTCCTCCTACCTTTTTGGAGCCCCTAGGCAGTGAAATGATCTGACCCTGCTCATGTATGTTAAGTATGTTTGTTATTTTTAATCTCAAAAGATTAAAAATGTTTAGTTATTTTTCTGAATAAAGTAGCATTACAGATTAGTTAAAGGACCACTGTATTATAAAAATGAAGTCTGTTAAAATGAAAGTTAATGCACAAGTATACTTGATTTCTAATGTATAAACTTTTAAATGCTAGTAGTTATGCTTCAAATCTCTTACTTTTATAGGCTTCTGTCCAACCTGCTGTGCTGTTTAGCTCCACTCCTCTTTCATAATTAGGGCAGACCAGTCATAGCAGATTTCCTGCAGTGTGTTCTGTTGTTAGTTTAGTGTTTAATCGAGACTAGCAAGGAAAGTATGCACTAAACACTATCTAAGACTTGTACACACATATTACAATATGTTTGTCAAATCACGCACAGAGTGATACAGGTTTTGCTCAAGAATATCCCTGTATTTAGCACCATCCATCTTTCCCTCAACTCTCCCAGCCCCAACTGCGGGAAAGCCTCCCCACAGCATGATGCTGCCACCACCATGTGGCACTGTGGGGATGGTGTTCTTTGGGTGATGTGAGGAGTTTGGTTTGCACCAGACATAGCGTTTTCTTTGATGGCTGAAAAGTAAAATGTTAGTCTCATCAGACAACCTTCCTCCAAACATTTTGGGAGTCTCCCACATGCCTTTTTGCAAAATCAAAATGTGCCATTTTGTTTTTTGCTGAAAGTAATTGCTTTCTTCTGGCCACTGCCATAAAGCCAAAATCTATGGAGCGTATGGCTTATTGTCATCCTATGTACAGATACTCCAGCCTCTGCCATAAAGCCAAAATCTATGGAGCGTATGGCTTATTGTCATCCTATGTACAGATACTCCAGCCTCTGCTGTGGAACTCTGCAGCTCCTCCAGGGTTACCTTAGGTCTCAGTGCTGCCTCTCTGATTAATGCCCTGTTGTGCCATGTTCTTTCCATTTGGTTATGATAGATTTGATGGTACTCCTGGGGATCATCAAAAATGTGGATATTTTTTTATAACCTAATCCTGACTTGTACTTCTCAACAACATTGTCCCTTACTTGTTTGGAGAGTTCCTTGGTCTTCATGGCAGTGTTTGGTTAGTGGTTCCCCTTGCTTAGGTGTTGCAGCCTCTGGGGCCTTTCAAGAAAGGTGTTTATATGTAAAGGCACTTAGATTGCACACAGGTGGACATCATTTCACTAATTATGTGACTTCTGAAGGTAATTGGTTGTACCAGAGCATTTTATGGGCTTCATAACAAAGGGGTTGAACACATACGCACATGCCAATTTTCTGTTTTCTATTTTTTAAAAATAGTTTTATGTATATATTTTTCTTATTTCACTTCACCAACTACATTTTTCAGCATGTGTGATAGACAACTCATTGACTTGAATTGAAATAAGATAAGTAATTGTTTACTTAACCCAGTCAGTCAAAGATGGATATGGAGAGTATGGTCAAACATATAATGGTCAAACATATAGACTATTATCCAAAGTTTCTACATTCTACTATATAAACTCTCTCATTTAATTTAAGTGTAATTCATGGCTTATTTTAATGCCAAATGGAAGATACTAGCTTAAAAATGTTCAGTAAAATATCTTAAGCACAGCAAACACTGGAAATAAATGCACAAATAAATAAAAACAGCAATTACCTACAGAACACAAACAATAGTACTAAATATATGGTTTAAAATTGAGTATATACTGTACACTTGAAGTCAAAAGCATCTTTATATATAACACTGTATTTTATCTAACTACATAATTTAATTTGCACTTATATATTATTTAAATAATTTTGTTTGATAGATTGGAAGCAGAAATCAGGGGCTTCACACTTCAGACGGCTAAATGCCTTGTACTGCTGTAAATGCCGGTTTTAGTGCAAAATAGAATTATGACAACTTGCAATAATTCACAAGAGCAAATATTCAAAATACAATGACAGTAAAATAATAGATTGTAAATTGCTGAGAAGTGCTCTGATGAATTATATTTACAGGGCACTTAAACATTTTATTTTAGGCTGAAAAATCCAGCCATCTATTTTTCATGGCCAGCTATAACTCATGGTCTGCCAATGTCACCCGCAATGTAGATAAGAGGTTAATGAGATTGCAAATAATATTAAAAACACCCCTTTTTGACTGAAAAGTCATTAAATTAACAATGTCTACAAAATACACCCTCATTTCTTATTCATATAACTGCTAAGTAACAAAACCTCAATCTTACATTTGTCTCTGAATTTATTGCACTGTGGCCTCTTTATATTGTAGTAAAAATTGGAGTTGCTAAATTATTTTTTTACATGTCTCAGTCTTTAATTAATTGCACTAATAAAAATGGAGAGAAAAACTAAAACGTTGTGTTGTTATTTTATTACATGCTTCAAAAATATTTGCAGGTTTTCATGAACTTAAGTGGTATAAAATGTCCTGTTTATTAATGGTGCTGTTTGACCAATGAATAGAAGAAAAATAATTGTATTCCTTTCCCTTCTGGCATAATGTTCAGATATCAATTGTTATTGTATTAATAGTATTATTATTATCATTACCATTATAATCAGGTATTTGTAACTTGCCAGCACAAACGGGGGAGTTTACTAAAGCATTGCAGGTACATTTGTGTTCTTAATAGCCCAGGTTATCCTACAATTCAGCTTCTAAGGTTAACTTGTGTTTTCCAGTTTAACAGCAAATTGTAAACAGGTATATGGCGAGTTACCATGAAGAGGTAACGTGGACATGTTAAAGCATGTTATGGACATTTTACATGCACCATATCGTGAACATCCAAGTTCTCTAAATTTACTATACATACATCCTGTTGGTAACTACCAGTGATAGTGATATTTAGCTCCATGATAGCAGTATATAATTAAATAAAATTATATTATCTTATGCTTGAACACTATTACACCCATGTGTTATACTGTTAGCAATGTGTAAAGGCGCTGGTAGGGGGTGGATTCATAATGCTATATCGAGCATTACTGCGCCTCATTGTGGACCTAATTATAATTCCCAAATTTTAGAAAATCTCATGTAGATGTGAGTTGAGTTAACTCATGATGTGCTACAGTACTTCACAGCCGTGCTTCCTCTTAGTAAATTCCCTGTTCCGTGTTTTTGTCCAAAGTACCTTACAAGTTTTAAACTCACAAACTTTGTTCGCAGTTTTTTTTAATTTATGCTAACATCTTTTGCTCAAAATGTATTTATTTTTTTACAGCACAACACATTATTCACAATGCTGTGTTTCAGTTAATAAGATTAAGTCCTGTGTTCATAATCTCAAAGATTTTTGGATGCCAAAAATGGGAAGATCCAAAATCACCAATCAAATTCAGTAATAATTTTACAAAGGCAGCAATGTAAGGTGATTAAGACTAAGACTGAGTTTTTATTTATTTATTTGTCTATTATCAGAGCCATTTGTATTGTATTTGCCATGTTTAACTCACAAAACAAATGTTGTTGCTTTCTGTTACAGCTGCTAAAATAATTTCTACCAACACAAATATACAATGGAAATGTTTCAAGTGAGGTCCGAATGAAGGAATACAATTTTGAATATAAATGCTGTGACCCATTCTGGATCAAATACAGTGCCTTGCAAAAGTATTCACCCCCTTGACTTTTTACCTATTTTGTTACATTACAGCCTTAAGTTCAATGTTTTGTTAATCTGAATTTTATGAGATAGATCAGAACACAATAGATACTGTTAGAAGCAGAGAATTATAAACTTTTCATGTAACTTGTATATAATACCAGCCTTCCAACTCCACTTCTGCTCAATAATTAAAAAAAAAGCCAATTGCAATTATATATTTGTTATTTATTAATATAGTAACAATACTGTAAATATCAGATCTGTTCAGTGAATGAAGAAATCACTGTAAAAAATACATAGACAGAATATACATTTATTGCATTTATTATGAACATCTTAAATGCAGAGTAAAGTTCTCCATACTCTAAGTATAGGGCAAAATTATTATGAGGAAAAAATATTTGATGTTGTTTATAAGCTTTTTAAAATACAAACTAACATTTCCTTCCTTAGTTTATACATCTGGTCTATTCTCTATCTCAATGCAAAATATTTATAGGCTGCATTAGAAGGAAAGTTTAGAAAAAATTGACCTGCAGCTAAAAGTTCAGTTTAGAGGCTATTACAGGGTTGCAATTGAATGAGGCTCATAGTATGTAGGCACAGTAAAACGGGGCACAGTAAAACATGGGTATGACAATTTGTAATATGACAGACTGATACAAAATGAGTTGACAACCCTGACCTTGAGCTAACAATCATACAAATGACACTTGTATACAACGGTTTTGTTTCAATTGAGCAAAATGTAGTTACTGGAGCCTGTAATGTAGCCCGTAAAATAAATAGCTATTCAATTGGTGTCTTTTAGCTACCGGCAAAAGGTTTGCGGTATATAGACCGAAATTGCCTGAGGTTGTCAAAATCATAACCCTGACTCATCTAAGCCTTTGATCTTTAAAGCCTGTAAATGTTACAATCTCTAAACTCGCAAATGGCTATTTATTAGCTACAATTCCCCAAGGATGCAATTGCGTTCAAACCCACAAATGGCAAAGGGTTGCAAAGGGTTTACAGAATATAGTGCCTTGCAAAAGTATTCACCCCCCTTGACTTTTTACCTATTTGTTACATTACAGCAGTAAGTTCAATGTTTTGTTAATCTGAATTTTATGAGATGGATCAGAACACAATAGTCTAAGTTGGTGAAGTGAAATAAGAAAAATATATACATAAAACTATTTTTTTGAAATAGGAAACAGAAAATTGGCATGTGCGTATGTATTCACCCCCTTTGTTATGAAGACCATAAACCTCCAGAAGTCTAATAATTGGTGAAATGATGTCCACCTGTGTGCAATCTAATTGTCATATGATCTGTCATTACATATGCACTCTTTTTTTTGCAACACCTAAGCAAGAGGCACCACTAACCAAACACTGCCATGAAGACCAAGGAACTCTCCAAACAAGTAAGGGACAATGTTGTTAAGAAGTACAAGTCAGAGTTAGGTTATAAAAAATATCCAAATCTTTGATGATCCCCAGGAGCACCATCAAATCTATCATAACCAAATGGAAAGAACATGGCACAACATCAAACCTGCCAAGAGACGGCCGCCCACCAAATCGAATGAACCGGGCAAGAAGGGCATTAATCAGAGAGGCAGCACAGAGACCTAAGGTAACCCTGGAGGAGCTGCAGAGTTCCACAGCAGAGACTGGAGTATCTGTACATAGGACGAAAATAAGCTGTACGCTACATAGAGTTGGGCTTTATGTCAGAGTGGCCAGAAGAAAGCCATTACTTTCAGCAACAAAAAATGGTGTTTTGAGTTTGCAAAAAGGCATGTGGGAGACTCCCAAAATGTATGGAGGAAGGTGCTCTGGTCTGATGAGACTAAAATTGAACTTTTCAGTCATCAAAAAAAAATACTTTGGCGCAAACCAAACTCATTACATCACCCAAAGAACACCATCCCCACAGTGAAACATGGTGGTGGCAGCATCATGCTGTGGGGATGCTTTTCAGCAGCTGGGACTGGGAAACTGGTCAGAGTTGAGGGAAAGATGGATAGTGCTAAATACAGGAATATTCTTGAGAAAAACCTGTACCACTCTGTGTGTGATTAGAGGTTAGGATGGAGGTTCACCTTCCAGCAGGACAATGACCCCAAACACACTGCTAAAGCAACACTTGAGTGGATTAAGGGGAAACATGTAAATGTGTTGAAATGGCCTAGTCAAAGCCCAGACCTCAATCCGATAGAAAATCTGTGGTCAGACTTAAATATTGCTGTTCACAAGTTCAAACCTTTCAACTTGAAGGAGCTGGAGCAGTTTTGCAAGGAGGAATTGGCAAAAATCCCAGCGGTAAGATGTGACAAGCTCATAGAGACTTATCCAAAGTGGCTCTACAAAGTATTGATTTTACAGGGTGCATAGTAATACACATTGACTTTTTCTGTTATTTTGTCCTCTTTGTTGTTTGCTTCACATAAAAAAAAAATCTGTAAAGTTGTGAGCATGTTTTGTAAATTAAATGATGCAAATCATCAAACAATCCATGTTAATTCCATGTTGTGAGGCAACAAAACACAAAAAAATCCCAAGGGGAGTGTGTGAATACTTTTACCACTGTAGATTTGATTATTTGTGAATCACCACAGGTACACTATCCATGGCCTATTAGTCATGGACAATTTAACTAAATTTAATATAATTATACAAACATGGAACCTGAAAGCCCAGATTCTGAATTGAATATGTTAGAATACAAATATAATGGAATACAAAATATACATATTATCACCTTAATGGTATCAGAGAATGCATTTTGACATCAATATAAGCTGAACCGGATAACTTAATATAGCAGATCAATGTTGGAATTGTTCTCGTCTGGGAACAATAAAAATTAGCTCTTAGTCAACAGTGTGAGTCTGCAAAGTAATGTATCTACACGTCAGTCAAAAGATAAAAATCACCACTCAAATGTCAAAAATCAAATAATTAATTATTTGATTAATTAGAATGTCAGTAATTGTTCCAGGTGCTGTTCAATGTATTCTAATAAATATGATACTTTTAAAACTAAATATAACATTAAAGACATAATACTATTACTTTCTAAAAACCAATAACTTACTCAGAAAAAATCTACCCAATTGGAATTGTCTTTTTTCAGCTTGGAGTGATGTCATACAAAATGGTTGCACAAAATTAGCTAAATTATCTTAACACTCAATTGTTTTTTTAAAAGACATGTAAAAGTAATGATGTACTTTTAAAAAGAGAGAAGGTGTCATACAAAATGGCATCAGCTGAGAAGAAATTGTCATGGCAACTTATAAAAACAGTTTTATGTGATTAGGATACTTGATAAACTATAATGTTGCGTGTGCTTTTTTTTACAAGAAACAAAATTGCCATCCAATAAAGTTTACTTTAAACCAACACTTCCACTGCTATGTATTAAAGCAGCTATGTTTCCACTATGTTTCAAATAAATGTGTTTTTCATGTTCTTGAACACTAACTGGAAAATATGACTGTGTGTTTGTTTGTAGCATGTCCAATAAGACATTATTTGTTAATGTTTTACAGCTCTATTTAGCCTGGTATTTTTAATAAATAACAATTGACCCACAGCATTATGGGTAAGGCAGTCTGGTTTCACTACAGTGCTGTGAGATATAGTTACATAGGGCCATATTAAATTCCAGCCTAGTAAGTTCAACGTGTAGCAGAAAAGGGCTGCGTGCTTAAAATTTGGCCAAGTTATGTTGCTATTAAGTATGAAAGGGTTGCGAGCTACGATCGATAGACTTTATTTCGTTATTTCGGAAACCAGTTCTCACCCGTCTGAGTTGCGCGCTCGAACGCAAATAATTAAGCAATCCCGAAGATATGGGTTCAGATGGAGCCAATGGGAAAAGAGATCGTTAGCGTTAGGTCACTAAAAAAAGGGGTCTATTTTGAAGTCCTACGTGCTTCAATTACAGTTTGCGATCAGACCCACAGGCCAGAAATAATGCAATATTAAGAAAGCAGTAAATGTGATATTCTATTACAAGCGAGTTACAGTATATGTTGTAATACATTGATTGCAGGGATCGATATAACTCAAAATATAAGACTAAAAATTCGAACATAGGATTGCTAAGCTCCCAAGGTGTCTACCACCTATAATGAAATCATTTGCTCAATATAGAATTGGGAAAATTATATAACAAATCTTTATTATAAATATATCACAGCGGCGAAGTTAAAAGCTGGTTAAAAAATCCAGGATTAAACACACAAATTAAAAGAGGACCAGATCATATGGGACAAATGAGATCCTTTCACTTTTCAGTGAAAATAATTTTATTGTAATGTAATGGCCCTTTAATAAGGGGGTACTCTTTATCCCATTTGGCAGTGTTGTGCCTTTTTTGTATGTGGGTACAATTACTCCATTGCACGTGTGCCCCAAACCTTATTTAAGTCCTAAAATAAGTCTCAATTGCTTTTACTTGTTTAGTATGCAATAAAGATAGAGTATTATTACTAATTGGAAGATTTATATATCCAAAAAGAAAAGCAGATACTTATATTTCCTAATAAACCCCCCTCTCAGGTATATAGAGAGTCACAATGGAGTTCCAAACAGAGGTTAAGTGAAAATCATTAGTATTCACTGCCAGCTATCACAAGCTGGTAAGCTAATAAAGCTGATGGACTATAAAGTATAGCAGACTGTGAGCTGAAGTATCCATGACAGAATGTGTCTAAGGTTACAAGTCCTGCAGATCAACAATCGCCAGTCACATGCATGAATATTGGGTTAGGACAGGTAAGGGCACACAGACACTCTCATTCACTGCTAATACGCGATCACTGCGCGCTCCAACAAACGGACGCACGCAGCGTCGCACGCCTGACGCGTTTCGACGTCACTGGACGTCTTCCTCAAAGGCAAACACGGGTTGCTAAGGCGCCCGTCTATTTAACTGGTTAGCGTAACCATGGAGACCTAGTGTAGTACCACGTGGGGTCAGAGAAAGGAAAACGGAGCTGCTTAGACTGAGAGGCTTATATAAAGGGGGAAACAGCCCTCTGGTCCTGTACAGAATGGCTCAAAATGAATCCAAAAGTGGGGAGAGAGTAAAATATAACAGCATGTGATATGAACCAGGCAAACTATATAGACACGTAGCAAATGAATAATATATATATTGAGAAGTAAATATTGTAAAGGAGGTAATACTAAAGGAAGAGGAAAAGGAGGATAATAATGTAAAACATCATTGTAGATAAACTGTATGCTACTAAACAGTAACAAGTAAAGAGAGAAAAAAAGGAGAAGGGTATGCTACTAAGAGAAAAGAGAAAGATACTCATGAATAAATAAGATGAACAGACTACTAAAGTGATGTGAGGAGTGAATAAATGAAATCCAATACTATATATGTGTATATATGTCAAAATAAATATGTGATAAGAAGAAGTCTAAAATAAAATACTATGTATGTGTATGTGTAAGAAAGCAGGATAATCCTGCAAAAAAGTGATACGTGGCAAAGGTGAAGATACTATAAAAAATAGGGATATTAAACAAGATCATAAAATCTATGACCCAAAAAGCTCCGGCTAGGGGAGACTTCTCTATCAAAAAAGATAGAAGTGGAAAGGCAATGTGAAAAATACTACAAAGGAAATAAAATTGCTATCCTAATGAAATATGATAATCAAAGAGTGCATTGATATAATAAAATATAATAAGTGAGGTTGATAATCTCTAAATAGTAGTTTACTCCAGGTTGCGGCCTACTAAAAAGAAAAGTAGGCTATAGAGTAAATAATTTTCTCTAGATAATAAACTGGACTTATAGCTAAATAATGCTTTAAGTTTATAGATCCAGCGTGCTTCACACTGCAGCAATTTTCTATCCAAGTCTCCTTTTCTAGGGCCCATATGTACCCTTTCAAGTATGGTAAATGTGAGGACATCACTATTGCCTCTATGATAACACCTCACGTGGCGTGCCAAAGGTGTATCAAGATTATTTTTGATCGAATAGACGTGTTCCCCTATTCTTCTGCGTACTTGGCGCCTTGTTTTGCCTACATAGATCTTAGAACAAAGGCAGGTCGCCACATAAATAACGCTTGTGGAACAGCAATTGGTAAATTCTTTAAGTTTGAATTCCTCGCCACTTACTGGATGTTGAAAAAACTTAGATGGTTCAATATATTTGCAAAATTTGCATTTGCCACACCTGAAGCAGCCAGATAATGGTCTCAACCATGTGGTTTTAGGTCCTTGCTTTTTAAAGTAACCGTGGACCAACATGTCCTTTAAGTTTTTACCCCTCCGATAGGTGACCGATGGTTTAGGTGGTAGGCAGTCCTCTAAGTCCTCATCATTTTTTTACAAGTGCCAATTTTTGGATAAGATGCTATGAATTCTATCTGAGTCATATCCAAAGGTTAAAATACATCTAGGTTGATTCTCCTGCAAATTCTTTCTTTCTTTCATCTTTTGGGTATGTAACCCATTGAGGAGTTCAGTTCTATTGCAATCCAAGGCATATTTGAATGCCTTTTTCAGGCATTTATTGGGGTAACCCCTTTCTTGGAATCTTTTTCTGAGTTTGTCCGCCTCTAACTTAAATTCATTATCCGTACTGCAGTTCCTTCTGAGCCTGAGGTACTGACCTCTAGGGATCCCTCTTTTTAATGGTAAGAAATGCTGACTTTCCCATCTTAGCAGAGTGTTTGTTGCTGTATCTTTTCTAAATGTGGTAGTGGATACTTTGCCATATTCATCTTTATTGATGAGTAAGTCTAAAAAGGTGACTTGAGTAGGGTTAATATCATATGTAAATTTAAGACCAATTACATTTGTATTAAGAGCTCTCATAAGCTCCTCAAATTGTATTCTGGTGCCTGTCCAGACAACCAGAATATCGTCTATATAGCGTCGCCATAAGATGGCGTGTTGCATAAGTGACATATGAATGTCGTCAAATATAATTTTCTCCTCCCACCAACCTAACAGTAAGTTCGCATAACCTGGGGCACAAGAGGTGCCCATGGCTGTACCTTTACGTTGGTGGTACCATTTATCATCAAAGATAAAATAATTATGTTTTAGAACATATTCCAAAAATTGAAGTAAAAATAAGTTAAATTTAACTTCATTAGAGCTTTTTGTGCTTAAAAAATATTTGACTGCTTCCATGCCAAAGTTATGGGGAATACTGCTATATAGGGCCTCAACGTCAATTGACGCCAACCAGGAATGCTCTGGAATATACAGGTCCTCTAGCTGTTTTAGGATATCATTTGTGTCCATCACATAAGATGGTAAACTTTGCACTAAATCTCTAAGATAAAAATCTACAAAAATGCTAGCATTGGATGAGAGATTGTTCGAACCAGATATAATAGGTCTACCAGGAATAGGGGAAATTTTCTTATGCACCTTAGGAAGGGCATAAAAGGTGGAAATGGTAGGACATTTGGGAAGAAGGAATGTGTAGGTCTGCTCATCAATGATTTTATCCAGTTTGGCATTGTCCAAGATGTTTTTCAATGCTATTCTATAATCATTTGTGGGATTATTTAGTAGCACTTCATAGGTGACAGTGTCATCCAAAAATTTTTTACACATTTTTATATAGTCGTCATTTCCCATTAACACTATATTCCCGCCTTTGTCTGCAGGCTTAATTTGTATGTCCTGACATTTTTTAAGCTCATCAAGTGCCTTGTATTCATTGTTTGTGAGGTTATATTCCTTGCGAAGTTTAGAGTAGTCAAGTTCTTCAATTTCTCTAGTAACCTGCTGTAGGAATACCCAAATATTTGCAAAGTCCTTAAGAAATGGAGTAAAAGAACTTTTATTTTTCCATTTCTTTTGGTGCATAGTAGAGTGTAATGGATCCGGGTGGTTTTCATTCAATAATGACAAAAAAGTCTGAAAGGTTTCAATATCCTCCTTGCTCACACCTAGACTCATATACTCCCTTTCTTGTTTATTCTTATAAAACTTATGTAAAGCAAGTTTCCTAGCAAAAAGATTCACATCTTTGATATGAGTGAATTTATCAGTTCTAGAGGTAGGGACAAAAGTTAAGCCTTTCTTGAGAATTGACTCGTGATCACTGTTGAGGTTGAAATCAGAGAGATTCACAATTTGCAGGCTTTGATCATTAGCTAAGTTGTTCCTCTGCTTGTCTGATCTTCCTTGTTTTTTCTGTTCCTCATGATCCTTTCTGAGCCTCTCCTTACATGTTGGCCTCTTTCTAAAAAACCTTCATTGTTGTAAGCAGTGGGTGTCCTAGCATTTGTGAATGATCTCATCTCATATGGTTCCCTTCTATAAGTTGTATTGGGAACTCTGGGCCTAGTAGTATGTCCTATACTATCTTCCAGGTCTGAATTTTCAAAATCAGAGGAGCTAATATCTGAACCTCTTTGTTTGTTAGTAGAGAACCGTTTAAAGATCTTCCCATTTTTAAAGTCAGTTTGGTCTCTCCAGAATTTTTTCTGTTTACGCTCCCTGATCTCTTTTTTGAATCTATCCATATTGTCATTGAGTTTTTTACAGTATACATCATATTCTGTCGTTTCAGCTAGTTTATTAAACTCTTGTTGGCAAAGTTGGATCTTTGGTTTAATAATCTCAAGATTTTGCTGTTCAGTTTCTATAATAAGAGATATCAGATCAAATGAACATTTGAGAAGATTTTTCTCCATTTATTCAAAAAACTTTCATTACTTAGATTTATCGCAGGGGTGACATTAACCCTAAGACCCCTGGGAACAATTTTATTTTTCAAATAATTCTGGAGACTACTTATCTCCCATACTGATTTTACTTGTTTTTTCATAGTTGTTAATAATTCACTAAATGTATTTCTTATATCTTTATTGTCATTTAACAAAGGTTCTGACTTTAGAAAGAAGCTTTCTTCAGCCTCTTTCAAAAGTGACTCAATATCCATATTAGGAATGGTAGTATACGTCATTTTAAAGCAGTGCCACCCTTCTCACAATCCACTTGTAAATTGATAAGTAATAAATAGTGCTTCCAAAAAAAAAAGTGGATTAAACCACAAAGTATAAGACTAAAAATTCGAACATAGGATTGCTAAGCTCCCAAGGTGTCTACCACCTATAATGAAATCATTTGCTCAATATAGAATTGGGAAAATTATATAACAAATCTTTATTATAAATATATCACAGCGGCGAAGTTAAAAGCTGGTTAAAAAATCCAGGATTAAACACACAAATTAAAAGAGGACCAGATCATATGGGACAAATGAGATCCTTTCACTTTTCAGTGAAAATAATTTTATTGTAATGTAATGGCCCTTTAATAAGGGGGTACTCTTTATCCCATTTGGCAGTGTTGTGCCTTTTTTGTATGTGGGTACAATTACTCCATTGCACGTGTGCCCCAAACCTTATTTAAGTCCTAAAATAAGTCTCAATTGCTTTTACTTGTTTAGTATGCAATAAAGATAGAGTATTATTACTAATTGGAAGATTTATATATCCAAAAAGAAAAGCAGATACTTATATTTCCTAATAAACCCCCCTCTCAGGTATATAGAGAGTCACAATGGAGTTCCAAACAGAGGTTAAGTGAAAATCATTAGTATTCACTGCCAGCTATCACAAGCTGGTAAGCTAATAAAGCTGATGGACTATAAAGTATAGCAGACTGTGAGCTGAAGTATCCATGACAGAATGTGTCTAAGGTTACAAGTCCTGCAGATCAACAATCGCCAGTCACATGCATGAATATTGGGTTAGGACAGGTAAGGGCACACAGACACTCTCATTCACTGCTAATACGCGATCACTGCGCGCTCCAACAAACGGACGCACGCAGCGTCGCACGCCTGACGCGTTTCGACGTCACTGGACGTCTTCCTCAAAGGCAAACACGGGTTGCTAAGGCGCCCGTCTATTTAACTGGTTAGCGTAACCATGGAGACCTAGTGTAGTACCACGTGGGGTCAGAGAAAGGAAAACGGAGCTGCTTAGACTGAGAAGCTTATATAAAGGGGGAAACAGCCCTCTGGTCCTGTACAGAATGGCTCAAAATGAATCCAAAAGTGGGGAGAGAGTAAAATATAACAGCATGTGATATGAACCAGGCAAACTATATAGACACGTAGCAAATGAATAATATATATATTGAGAAGTAAATATTGTAAAGGAGGTAATACTAAAGGAAGAGGAAAAGGAGGATAATAATGTAAAACATCATTGTAGATAAACTGTATGCTACTAAACAGTAACAAGTAAAGAGAGAAAAAAAGGAGAAGGGTATGCTACTAAGAGAAAAGAGAAAGATACTCATGAATAAATAAGATGAACAGACTATTAAGTGATGTGAGGAGTGAATAAATGAAATCCAATACTATATATGTGTATATATGTCAAAATAAATATGTGATAAGAAGAAGTCTAAAATAAAATACTATGTATGTGTATGTGTAAGAAAGCAGGATAATCCTGCAAAAAAGTAATACGTGGCAAAGGTGAAGATACTATAAAAAATAGGGATATTAAACAAGATCATAAAATCTATGACCCAAAAAGCTCCGGCTAGGGGAGACTTCTCTATCAAAAAAGATAGAAGTGGAAAGGCAATGTGAAAAATACTACAAAGGAAATAAAATTGCTATCCTAATGAAATATGATAATCAAAGAGTGCATTGATATAATAAAATATAATAAGTGAGGTTGATAATCTCTAAATAGTAGTTTACTCCAGGTTGCGGCCTACTAAAAAGAAAAGTAGGCTATAGAGTAAATAATTTTCTCTAGATAATAAACTGGACTTATAGCTAAATAAAGGAACCCCTCTAAATGAAGGGAGTGAAAGTAAAACCTTCATTCAGTCCTTGTGGTGATAATGCTTTAAGTTTATAGATCCAGCGTGCTTCACACTGGAGCAATTTTCTATCCAAGTCTCCTTTTCTAGGGCCCATATGTACCCTTTCAAGTATGGTAAATGTAAGGACATCACTATTGCCTCTATGATAACACCTCACGTGGCGTGCCAAAGGTGTATCAAGATTATTTTTGATCGAATAGACGTGTTCCCCTATTCTTCTGCGTACTTGGCCCCTCGTTTTGCCTACATAGATCTTAGAACAAAGGCAGGTCGCCACATAAATAACGCTTGTGGAACAGCAATTGGTAAATTCTTTAAGTTTGAATTCCTCGCCACTTACTGGATGTTGAAAAAACTTAGATGGTTTAATATATTTGTAAAATTTGCATTTGCCACACCTGAAGCAGCCAGATAATGGTTTCAACCATGTGGTTTTAGGTCCTTGCTTTTTAAAGTAACCGTGGACCAACATGTCCTTTAAGTTTTTACCCCTCCGATAGGTGACCGATGGTTTAGGTGGTAGGCAGTCCTCTAAGTCCTCATCATTTTTTAACAAGTGCCAATTTTTGGATAAGATGCTATGAATTCTATCTGAGTCATATCCAAAGGTTAAAATACATCTAGGTTGATTCTCCTGCAAATTCTTTCTTTCTTTCATCTTTTGGGTATGTAACCCATTGAGGAGTTCAGTTCTATTGCAATCCAAGGCATATTTGAATGCCTTTTTCAGGCATTTATTGGGGTAACCCCTTTCTTGGAATCTTTTTCTGAGTTTGTCCGCCTCTAACTTAAATTCATTATCCGTACTGCAGTTCCTTCTGAGCCTGAGGTACTGACCTCTAGGGATCCCTCTTTTTAATGGTAAGAAATGCTGACTTTCCCATCTTAGCAGAGTGTTTGTTGCTGTATCTTTTCTAAATGTGGTAGTGGATACTTTGCCATATTCATCTTTATTGATGAGTAAGTCTAAAAAGGTGACTTGAGTAGGGTTAATATCATATGTAAATTTAAGACCAATTACATTTGTATTAAGAGCTCTCATAAGCTCCTCAAATTGTATTCTGGTGCCTGTCCAGACCACCAGAATATCGTCTATATAGCGTCGCCATAAGATGGCGTGTTGCATAAGTGACATATGAATGTCGTCAAATATAATTTTCTCCTCCCACCAACCTAACAGTAAGTTCGCATAACCTGGGGCACAAGAGGTGCCCATGGCTGTACCTTTACGTTGGTGGTACCATTTATCATCAAAGATAAAATAATTATGTTTTAGAACATATTCCAAAAATTGAAGTAAAAAGAAGTTAAATTTAACTTCATTAGAGCTTTTTGTGCTTAAAAAATATTTGACTGCTTCCATGCCAAAGTTATGGGGAATACTGCTATATAAGGCCTCAACGTCAATTGACGCCAACCAGGAATGCTCTGGAATATACAGGTCCTCTAGCTGTTTTAGGATATCATTTGTGTCCATCACATAAGATGGTAAACTTTGCACTAAATCTCTAAGATAAAAATCTACAAAAATGCTAGCATTGGATGAGAGATTGTTCGAACCAGATATAATAGGTCTACCAGGAATAGGGGAAATTTTCTTATGCACCTTAGGAAGGGCATAAAAGGTGGAAATGGTAGGACATTTGGGAAGAAGGAATGTGTAAGTCTGCTCATCAATGATTTTATCCAGTTTGGCATTGTCCAAGATGTTTTTCAATGCTATTCTATAATCATTTGTGGGATTATTTAGTAGCACTTCATAGGTGACAGTGTCATCCAAAATTTTTTTACACATTTTTATATAGTCGTCATTTCCCATTAACACTATATTCCCGCCTTTGTCTGCAGGCTTAATTTGTATGTCCTGACATTTTTTAAGCTCATCAAGTGCCTTGTATTCATTGTTTGTGAGGTTATATTCCTTGCAAAGTTTAGAGTAGTCAAGTTCTTCAATTTCTCTAGTAACCTGCTGTAGGAATACCCAAATATTTGCAAAGTCCTTAAGAAATGGAGTAAAAGAACTTTTATTTTTCCATTTCTTTTGGTGCATAGTAGAGTGTAATGGATCCGGGTGGTTTTCATTCAATAATGACAAAAAAGTCTGAAAGGTTTCAATATCCTCCTTGCTCACACCTAGACTCATATACTCCCTTTCTTGTTTATTCTTATAAAACTTATGTAAAGCAAGTTTCCTAGCAAAAAGATTCACATCTTTGATATGAGTGAATTTATCAGTTCTAGAGGTAGGGACAAAAGTTAAGCCTTTCTTGAGAATTGACTCGTGATCACTGTTGAGGTTGAAATCAGAGAGATTCACAATTTGCAGGCTTTGATCATTAGCTAAGTTGTTCCTCTGCTTGTCTGATCTTCCTTGTTTTTTCTGTTCCTCATGATCCTTTCTGAGCCTCTCCTTACATGTCGGCCTCTTTCTAAAAAACCTTCATTGTTGTAAGCAGTGGGTGTCCTAGCATTTGTGAATGATCTCATCTCATATGGTTCCCTTCTATAAGTTGTATTGGGAACTCTGGGCCTAGTAGTATGTCCTATACTATCTTCCAGGTCTGAATTTTCAAAATCAGAGGAGCTAATATCTGAACCTCTTTGTTTGGAGTAATTGTACCCACATACAAAAAAGGCACAACACTGCCAAATGGGATAAAGAGTACCCCCTTATTAAAGGGCCATTACATTACAATAAAATTATTTTCACTGAAAAGTGAAAGGATCTCATTTGTCCCATATGATCTGGTCCTCTTTTAATTTGTGTGTTTAATCCTGGATTTTTTAACCAGCTTTTAACTTCGCCGCTGTGATATATTTATAATAAAGATTTGTTATATAATTTTCCCAATTCTATATTGAGCAAACTCAAAATATAATCATGAAATAAAGTATTTTTCTGGGCCGATTTGCGGGCTTGAGAATGTTGTGCTAATAATTCTAAGACCTAACATCACCTTTCCTTATTAGAGCACACATCAGCCTTTGGGCTCCATTTGCGTGTTATGAGCTTGCTCATTAGTGATCACGTTGCAATTGAATAGCTGAACTAAACAATTAGCAGTTACAGGCATGACAGATCAAAGGTTTTACAAGCGCAAAGTTCAACGTTGCTCTCCACGTAGCCTATTCTTACTAGTCCTGCGTGAGAACATGCAAAGTCCGCTGAGAGCAAAGTTACAAGGCATTTAGCATGCAAAAACCCATAAGATGACTGTTTTTGGCTGCGTTTTAACACGCAGCCCCAATTTAATAGGGCTGATAGTAATTAAGGTTTAAAAAATACTTTTCGTACATCAGATCAACCTTTTTAGATCTCCTTTGATCCTTGCTGCAATATGTGGATTAGTTGGTAATTACTTTATCCAAAGGAGGGAAAACAGCAAAAAAAACATTGAAACTTTACCAATTCTCAAAAGGGGGAAAAAAAAATACAATTCCTTCCTGACCTCAGATACTGGTGATCAGATTCCTCCCTGGATATATACTCCATCTCTAATTATCCAGGATAACCCTGAATGACCTTTTTAATCAGAAATTTATCGAACTCTTTTGAAAAGTTATCTATCAAATCCACTGTCACCAACTACTTTGGTAGATTAACCACCCTTACTGTGAAGAACCCTTTTCTTTCTTTAAGGTGGAATCTTTTTTCTTCTAACCTCAAAGTATGTTCTCTTGGCAGTTGAAAACCTCTTGGTGCAAAAAGTTCACTGCTTTATATTAAGCCTGGATCACATATAATATTTGTCAATAGTGATGTCGCGAACATAACATTTTCGGTTCGCGAACCGCAAACGCGAACCACGCCGCAAATGTACGCGAACTGGCGAACATCGGCGATCCGCCATAGACTTCAATGGGCAGGCGAATTTTAAGACCCACAGGGACTCTTTCTGCCCACAATAGTGATGGGAAAGTTGTTTCAACGGGACTAACACTTGGACTGTGGCATGCAAAACTCTCATGGAAAATTACATAGTTGATGAAGAGTCTGGTTTTAAGCCATAAAGGGCATAAATTACCTAACATTCCTAAATTGTTTGGAATAACGTGCTTTAAAACATCAGGTATGATGTTGTATCGATCGGGTAGTGTAAGGGTTAGGCCCGCTTCACAGTGAAATACCAAACTCCCCGTTTAAAGCACCGCAAACAACCACAATCAGTCCATTTGAACAACCGCAAACTCCCCATTTGCACAAGGTTGGATACCAAGCTAGCCATGTCCCGTTCCTTGTCCTCACTGATGTCATTGAAGGTCTCTTCCTCTACCCAGCCATGTACAACACCAAGGGTCCCCGAAAGGTGACAACAAGCCCCCTGGGACGCCTGCTGTGTTTGGTCTTCCACCTCCTCAAAGCCACCTTCCTTCTCTGACTCCTCTTCTTCAGACTCCTCTCACTGCATTGCCTCTCTCTGCATTATTATAAGGTGTGTTAAGTAGTACTACTCTTATCAGTTTAAAACCTGTTACAGCACATATCAGGGGGCGTGTATAAGGCCTGGATTTTTAGAACTGGGAGATGGAAAAAGATGCTTTGTTGGTCGTATCACTTCAATTTTGGGGCACGGCACGTGCAGTCAAAGGTGCCACCAGATAGGAGTGGCGTGTTTGTAAGTACTACTCTTATCAGTTTAATACTTGTTACGTCACCTATCAGGGGGCGTGTATAAGGCCTGGATTTTTAGAACCAGGAGATGGAAAAAGATGCTTTGTTGGTCGTATCACTTCAATTTTGGGGCACTTTGTGAAATTAGCTTCTTACGCTCAAACATGTCCTTTACAGGCACCTGACTATGGGCAGATGAGCAGGAACTGCTCAAGGCGAGAGACGGAGTGGCGGATGGTTGAGAGGGGGCAAGGAGGACTGCAGTGGTTGATGTGGCTTATGATGCTGCACCAGGAGGAGGATGGCGGCTTTGAGTTTGTTTGCTGCTTGTACTCATGTGTTGGTCTGGAGTCACCCAAACATTAGGTCTCAACCTGTAGAGGATAATGGAACCAGGCTACTCTAGACCTCATTCATCATTACAGGTTTTGACAGATCGGTACTATGCGTCCAAGCTACTGTGACAACAGATATGAGTGGCACTGTGCACTTGCAGAAGTTGGTAGAGTAGACGCTGTAGGTCTGACACACACGCTTGCAGACAACTAACTGCTATGCAATCTATTACAGTAGAATTTTTGTTTTTGTTTTAAATGTACACTACTGTTACACCAGATATGAGTGGTGTGTTAAGTAGTACTACTCCTATCAGTTTAATCCCTGTTATGTGCCTTTTTTTGGGTTTGGTTGTGCAGCACCAGAGGCCAGAAAAATTAGGCATGTACACATGCCTGAAAAATTAGGTATTGTTAATCTTGCAGCGAGCAGAGAAGAAGGTAGGCCTGATTCAACGCCCCATCCCTGCATATTCACACTATGAGATTGAGGGGGCGACATTTACAAGGCCACGGGCCGGAGATATAAAGGGGGGCCATCCCAAATAAGCACACAAGCGGGGACAAAGGTAGTGAAGGGGACATAGAGGCCCATGGACTGACGGTCGCCATCTTGGCAGGAAAAGGGCCCAGTAATTAAGCCAAACTGACCCAGCACAGGCAGCTACTTGAGTCAAACGCTGTACAATTACACCTTAATAAAGCTGAAACATGCAGCAGCAGGGATTCTAAACGGCCACACGGGGACAAGGAGGCAAACAGCCCCCACAGTCTCTGCACCACTCTTTTTAACAGATAACCCAAGGGGCTAACCAGGGACCTTGCCCACAAAAAAAAAAGCAGAATTTTATTGGAGGAATTATTAGTGTCTTTACCCTCCAAGAGAGGACATAATATGCGGTATCTTTAGACTACCTGATGGCCAAACCTCCTTTAGCCCCAATGCTATCCAAGAAACATTTCAAAACTTCAATCAGACCATATATTCATCCCAATCCCGCTGCAGCGGATCTGACATAGAGTCCTTCCTACTACAGCAATAAGTCCACAAAATACCTGTACCTCAATTGGACAGCTTGAACCTAGACCTATCCCAAGAGGAAGTTAAATATACAATCCAAGATCTTAAATTTGGCAAGTCCCCAGGGCCAGACGGTTTTACTCATCTGTACTATAAGAAATTTGAGCCCTTGCTTACCCCCGCACCTAACATCTTTGTTTAACGCTATACTAAATGGAGAACCTAAGCCCCCTTAATTGAATCAGGCCGACCTCATAGTCTTTCCAAAAGAGGGTAGGGACCCGAATCTCAAACTGTATTACAAGGCAGCACAGCTGGCTTTCATTCCTCTGGCGCATTCTCAAAAAAACATCAGCCGCTCTGGGTATTTATGGAAAATGTAAGCATGTCACCTTATACATGGGATACAGTAATATGGATTCCAGGCCTGTATACTTTTTTGAGAAAATTGAAAAACCCATTGATTAAGCACTCATTAAAAATATGGACGGAGATGAACTGGACACAAAAACTGGACACTCGGGTATCAGATCTTACCCCTATCGTACCTAATCCCCACTTTGAGATACATCTTCCGGAAAGCTCTCTCAGTTGGTGGAAGTCTCAGAACCTACTAAGGGTTGGTCCATGGTGGCATGACGACAAAATAATGATCTTTGAGTGGGTGAGAGATAGATACAATTTACCCCTGGCTGAACACTATAATTTTTGCAGGATACATCATTTTATACGATAAGTGGTAGGGGAACCCCCCAAAGAAACACCTGGCTACTCAAAAAATGTAGGGATTTCCACTTTCAGCCTGGTATTATTAGCCTCATGTATGAACTATTTAATGAAAACTCATGGGCAAACAAACCAGACTATACCAAAGCCTGGGAGAGGGATTTGGGCACCGAGTTGGCAGACAGCACATGGGATAAAAGTTAGCAAGGCTTAAGTAGGGGATCTTTAAATTATAGTCTGCTTGAGACTTCAATAAAGGTCCTACACAGGACATATATTACTCCTTTTAAGCTAATAAATGGGATCCAAAACGGAGCAGCCCATGTTTTAGGAACAGTGGTAATGAGGCTACATTTATTCATGTCTGGTGGGAGTGTTCGACAGTCATAAGACTATGGGAAGAAACATGCTTACTAGCTTCTAAAATGTTTAAGATTGACCTTATAAAATATTTTTTGAAAGAAAAAATACACATAGCTAGTAGTTGGAAAACCCCAAATTAAAACTTTCAGGAATTAATTAAAAAAATCAACTATTTACTGCTCAACGAGAGATTTAACCATGTAGTCTTAGATAGAATCACCCAGTTCCAGACAATTTGGGATCCCTGGATAACATCCCCATTTAGTGCCCCCCTAATATAATAAAACATTTGTTAATGGTTGAAGCGACTCGGGCGGAAGGACCGGAGTGGGGGAGCCCTGGAGGAGACCCTTCAGAAGCATCCAGCGGCAAAATCATCCGAGGAAAGGAGAGGTCGCCTACTGAAGCCTGCCCTAGGGTAACCCAAGGGCGATTGAGCAGGTTAGATATTGTAAATAATAAGCTACTGCTGGAGTGATGATAGATAATAGGACTTTGGTGTTAACTGCTGATATACTCTTTACTATTGTCTGTTTTACCATGTCTTAGGTTTCTCTTAAAAATTGCAATCACAGTAAAAAAAAAGAAAATGTATTAACAAAAAAAGTAAAAAAAAGAAGGCCTAGCCACCTAATTTTAACAAAATGTCTTCATTGTAAATATGTATTTTTGCACAACTGTTGTGTTATGCAAGACTGTTCAATATGCTTTCTTTTCCATTACATGCCGTACGCCTTCTGACATAAAAATTGAAATTCAAAAATTAGATATTGTTGCAGCCGCTGCTGTTGCAGCGGCCAGAAAAATTGACCTTTGTTCCCAAGGCAGAAAGTGCCATAAAACATTGCCTCTTCTTGAACCCTAGTTGGTGGCGGATAATACACGCAAGTCATCCGGCATTCACAGATAACATACAGCAGCGTGTGGACCATTTATAGCCGAAGGCAGCTCATCTCATCAGGCCTTTTTCAGTCGAATGTATTGCCCAGTGTCAGTCCCTTCGGGATCCATCCCTCATTCATCTTTATAAAGGTGAGGCAATCTAGACTTTTTTGCCCAAGGCGACTTTTCTTCTCGGTGACAAAACCTCCTGCTGCACTGAAGGTCCTTTCTGACAGGACACTTGAAGCGGGGCAGGCCAGAAGTTCAATTGCAAATTGGGATAGCTCAGGCCACAGGTCTAGCATGCATACCCAGTAGTCAAGGGGTTCATCGCTCCTCAGAGTGTCGATATCTGCAGTGAAGGCGAGGTAGTCTGCTACCTGTCGGTCAAGTCGTTCTCTGAGGGTGGATCCCGAAGGGCTGATGCAATGCAGAGGACTGAAAAAGGTCTGCATGTCCTCCATCAACAACACGTCTTTTAAACGTCCTGTCCTTGCCGGCGTGGTCGTGGGAGGTGGATTACTTTCACCTCTTCCCCTGTTATATTGCCCTTGTGCTGTGACATCACCCTTATATGCTGTGTAAAGCATACTTGTAAATTTTTTTTGGACCTGCTGCATCCTTTCTGACTTGCGGTAATTTGGTAACAAATCAGGCACTTTCTGCTTATACCGGGGGTCTAGTAGCGTGCACACCCAGTACAGGTCGTTCCACTTCAGCCTTTTTATATGAGACTCCTGTGACCGGCACGACAGCATGAAAGACCCCATTTGCACAAGGTTGGATGCCGAGCTAGTCATGTCCCGTTCCTCATCCTCAGTGATCTCGCTGAAGATATGTTCTTCCCCCCAGCCACGTACAACACCACGGGTACCAGATAGGTGACAACGAGCACCCTGGGATGCCTGTTGTGATTGGTCTTCCTCCTCCCCCTCAAAGCCACATTCCTCCTCTGACTCCTCTTCATTACAATCCTCTTCCAGCGTTGCCGCAGGTGCAGCAAGCGATGCTGATAAGGCTGTTTCTGGTGGTGATAATGACCACAACTCTTCCTCTTCCTCGTCACGCTCATCTACGGCCTGATCCAGCAATCTTCGCAGGGCACGCTCCAGGAATAAAACAAATGGTATGATGTCGCTGATGGTGCCTTCGGTGCGACTGACAAGGTTTATCACCTCCTCTAAAGGACGCATGAGCCTACAGGCATTGCGCCTGAGCGTCCAGTAACGTGGCAAAAAAATCTCCAGCTCCGCAGAGGCTGTCCTAGCACCCCGGTCATACAAATACTCGTTAATGGCTTTTTCTTGTTGGAGCAGGCGGTCGAACATTAGGAGTGTTGAATTCCAACGTGTGGGGCTGTCACAAATCAAGCGCCTCACTGGCATGTTGTTTCGCCGCTGGATATCTGAAAAGTGCACCATGGCCGTGTAGGAACGCCTGAAATGGCCACACACCTTTCTGGCCTGCTTCATGATGTCCTGTAAGCCTGGATACTTCTGGACAAAGCGTTGTACGATCAGATTACACACATGTGGCATGCACGGCACATGCGTCAACTTGCCCAAATTCAATGCCACCAACAAATTTCTTCCGTTGTCACAAACCACTTTGCCAATCTCTAGTTGGTACGGAGTCAGTCATTGATCCACCTCTGCGTTCAGGGCGGACAGGAGTGCTGGCACGGTGTGACTCTCTGCTTTGAGGCAAGTCAACCCCAAGACGGCATGACACTGCCGTATCCGGGATGTGGAATAGTATCTGGGGAGCTGGGGGGGTGCCGTTGATGTGGAGCACGACGCAGCAGCAGAAGAGGACTCAGCTGAGGAGGTTATGGAAGAGGATGGAGTAGGAGGAGTAGAGGAGGTGGTAGAAGGCCTGCCTGCAAGTCGTGGCGGTGTCACCAACTCCTCTGCAGAGCCACGCATTCCATGTTAGGCAGGTGTCAGCAGGTTTGCCCAATGCGCAGTGTAGGTGATATACCTGCCCTGACCATGCTTTGCAGACCAGGTATCAGTGGTCAGATGGACCCTTGCCCCAACGCTGTGTGCCAGAGATGCCATTACTTCCTTTTGCACAATTGAGTACAGGTTGGGGATTGCCTTTTGGGCAAAGATATTTCGGCGGGGTACCTTCCACTGCGGTATCCCAATCGCTAAAAACTTTTTGAATGCCTCAGACTCCACCAGCTTGTATGGTAAAAGCTGGCGGGCCAAGAGTTCAGACAAGCCAGCTGTCAGATGCCGGGCAAGGGGGTAACTTTGTGGCATTGGCTTCTTACGCTCAAACATGCCCTTGACAGACACCTGACTGTGGGGAGATGAGCAGGAACAGCAAGAGGCGAGAGACGGAGTGGTGGAGAGTTGAGAGGGGGCCAGGAGGACAGCAGTGGTTGATGTGGATGAAGATGCTGGACCAGGAGGAGGATGGCGGCTTTAAATTTGTGTGCTGCTTGTATGTGTTGATCCCATTGGCGTTTGTGATGTGACATCATGTGCCTTCGCAAAGCAGTTGTACCTAGGTGGGTGTTGGACTTCCCACGACTCAGTTTCTTTTGGCACAGGTTGCAAATGGCATCGCTGTTGTCAGAGGCAGACACACACAAAAAAATGCCACACTGCTGAGCTCGGCGGTGACGGCATTCTGGTGGTGGCAACAGCATGCATTGATTGGCGTGCTGTCTGGCTGACCCCGGGTGCTGATGCATGCTGTCTGACTGTGCCACTAGCTCGTTGCGATGACCTCCCTCTACTTCCAACTCGTCTCCTCTTCCTCTCTGTCTCCCTATCTGAACTTTCCCCCTGTTCTTCTTCTCTTCTAGCGGGCACCCACATGACATCCACGGACGCATCGTCATCATCATCACCCACCTCACTTGTATATGACAACTGAACAAAGGAAGCAGCAGCGGGTACATCATCATCATCATCATCACATCGTACGTACATGTGTGTAATGCTGCCTGACTGAGACATATCCCTGTTATCTACATTCTCTGGCAATAATGGTTGCGCATCACTCATTTCTTCAAACTGATGTGTAAATAACTCTTCTGACTGATCAATTGAATTGGCTGTGGTACTAGTGTTGGTGGTGGCGGCAGGCGGGTGAGTGGTAACTTGAGAGGTGCCCGAAGCTAACCTGGAGGAGGATGGTGCATCAATGTTCCAAGCGGAAGCTGTAGAAGATTGGGTGTCGTGTGTTAGCCAGTCAACTACGTCCTCTGAACTTTTCAAGTTCAGGGTAACTGGCCTCTGAACACTGGGCATTATTGTAGGGCCAAAGGGAATAACAGCACCACGACCACGACGGCCTCTGCGGGGTGACCTGCCTCTGCCTGTCATTTTTTTTAAAATGTGGACTGTTGGTACCCCAAATAGATTGGATTGGTTGAACTTGGCACAGTACTTGTAAGCAAGACACACACTATTGGTAGCGGTCAAGCAAATGAACTTTGATTGACGGTCAGTCAAATGCTCTTTGATTTAAGAAAATAAAAGTTTGGGTTTTCTAAATGTGGACTGTTGGTACCCCAAATAGATTGGATTGGTTGAACTTGGCACAGTACTTGTAAGCAAGACACACACTATGGGTAGCGGTCAAGCAAATGAACTTTGATTGACGGTCAGGCAAATGCACTTAGATTTAAGAAAATAAAAGTTTGGGTTTTTTAAATGTGGACTGTTGGTACCCCAAATAGATTGGATTGGTTGAACTTGGCACAGTACTTGTAAGCAAGACTCGCACTATGGGTAGCGGTCAAGCAAATGAACTTTGATTGACGGTCAGGCAAATGCACTTAGATTTAAGAAAATAAAAGTTTGGGTTTTTTAAATGTGGACTGTTGGTACCCCAAATAGATTGGATTGGTTGAACTTGGCACAGTACTTGTAAGCAAGACTCGCACTATGGGTAGCGGTCAAGCAAATGAACTTTGATTGACGGTCAGGCAAATGCACTTAGATTTAAGAAAATAAAAGTTTGGGTTTTTTAAAAGTAGACAACTAGTAAACAATATTATATTGTATGCTTGTGCACACACAGTATAAGCTGTGAGCCTGACACACACACTTGCAAGCAGTGGCTAGCAGGGAGACAGGCAAATGAAATTATATTACACAGAAAAAAAACAAAGAAAAAAAAAAGATGTTATAGCCCTAAAAAGGGCTTTCTGGGGTGCTGTGTTTACAGCAGAGATCTGATGAGTCCTTCAGCACTGCACTGGACACTGAATAAACTTGCCTAGCTATTGATTTTCCTTATCAATCAGCATCACCTACACTCTACCTCCTCTCTGTATGACTGCAAGTTTGTTATGATTCCAAAATGGCTGCTGTCCATGAGGTAGATGGCTCTGAAAGGGAGTGTATGCTGCTGATTGGCTGGAATGTGTCTGCTGACTGTGACATGCAGGGTCAAAGTTTGCTCAATGATAAAGTATTGGGGGCGGGTCGAATCTCGCATATGTTCGCTGTTCGACGCGAACGCGAACATGCTATGTTCGCCGGGAACAATCCGCCGGCAAACTATTCGCGACATCTCTATTTGTCAAACTACAAGACTTTGTCACGATTTGAGTGGTGCGTACGAGTTAGGCAAAGCGAGCTGTTAACTCGGAGCACTTAGGTGATGAGCACCAAAGGCGCTCATCGCCTGCGAGCTCTCCATAGCGAGGCGAGCTGATAAAGGCATGCAGGCTGAAACATGCAGGACATTGCCACCAAACCGTTAGTAAACGCTGGATTGCTAGCCTACAAGCAGTTGACAAATGTGGGATAAATTACAAGACGCGGGACTTAGAAAGATAGGAAACATACAAGGTTTACAGCCGAACCGTGCAAATCAAAAAAACATAAAAACACACTAAATACACAAAAAAATACAACAAAAACATCACACACAGCATGGGGGAACAGCCAGGACATCCCGGAGTGAGGTGGAACGCAAATTTAAGTCGATAAGGCACTCGAAAATTGCCTAAGCGGAAAAAAACTTGGCCGCTCAAAAAAATCTAAACTAGGCTTCACGACCCCGGACAGCGCAAAACACTGCTAACCGCATAGCACTTTCACACAGGAACGTCTGAGGTACAAAATACACAGTAAAAAAAATAATATGAGATACGAAATTAACAGCTGAACCACAAATACCAAAAAATAAAATAAAAATAAATAAAAAATACAACTAAAACATCACACACAGCACGGGGGAACAGCCAGGACGTCTGGGAGTGAGGTGGAACGCAAATTTAAGTCAATTTGGATGAGTTTCGCCACTCGAAAATCGCCTAAGCGAGAAAAAAATTGGGCTCCCCAAAAAATGAAAATGAGGTTACACGACCACAGACTGCGCAAAACACTGCCAAATGCTTAGCACTTTAACACAGGAACGTACAAGCTACAAAATACATTAATGCAAATGACGGAAAATGCTCGCTAGCTGCATAACACATTAATAAAATTGCAAATCTACAATGGCACTTTACACAACTAAACCAACAGTTTGCCCTCGCTCACACAGCCTATTTCTAATGCACAGTTGGGACATTCATTACACTTTATCATCAGGGCACCAACACTCAAACTGTACATTGTATGCTGCTGGAAAATACAAACAGATTGTTAGCTTTCAGGCTATTGATTGCTGGATATATTAATTACAAATAGGTAAAGTATATTAATGTATTCAGTAACTAATTCATTCTAAAAATAGATAAATATATATCTCTCTTTCTGATGAGTGACGAAGGTGCTCAGAGGAGCAAAAGTACACGAGAGGAGAAGCTCACAATAAGCGCATTCGGCACTCATTGTGAGGCTCGCAATGATCGCTGAAGGTCCTCAGAGTACAAAAAGCTTTAAAATGTGTGTAAAACAGCATTGCAATGGCTTCAAATTTTATTGACCCGTCATTTTTGACAGGCAAGTTGCTAGTATATTTATATAGGGTAATCATATCCCCTCTTAGATGCCTTGCTTCTAGAGAAAATAAGTTTCATTTGGTTAATTTTTCCTCATAACTTACCCTCTCTATTCTCCTTATTAGTTTTGTTGCACTTCTCTGTACTTTTTCCAGCTCTAAAATGTCCTATTGATGAAGTGATGCCCAAAATTGTACTCCATATTCCAAATGAGGGCGTACTAGGGATTTGTATAGTGGCAGAATTATATTTGCTTCCCTTGCTTCTATACCCTTCTTAATACATGCTAATATTTCACTTGTCTTTGGAGATGCTGCTTGACATTGAGCACTGTTACATAAGTGGCTGTCTACAGGAGCTCCCAAATCCCTTTCAATATCAGATACCCCTAGATTTGCTTCATTAGGATTAAATTGCATGGGTATTTTTCTTTCCCAAATGCATAATTTTACATTTATTCATACTAAAGCTCATCTTAGTCGCACATTCCTCTAAACTATGGAAATGCCTTAGGAGGTAAAGTACATAATTTTCTGATGTAATTAGAGGCATAGCTAAATTTCCTGGATTATGAATGCATCTAATAGAGGAGAATCAGCAGTGTATGACAGCATTGTTTTGCATAACAAAAAATACCAGTATAAACATCTAAACACTTACCTTAGCAAATTGTCTTGTAATTTCTGACAGTTAAAAATTAGAGTTAACACCCCCTTGAAACAAAGGCTAAATTAGCATAAAATTCAAATTTTGTTTTTGCCAATCAGGAGCCGGCTCAGGCAACTGATACATTTGTATCAATCTCCGGGGTTCCTGTTTGTGCAGCAAAGCAGTCTGGGATGTAGTGTGGCATAATATTAGAAGGTGCTATGTATTTTTATATAGGAGTCTTTCTGTGCAGTAAACTGAATTACCACCCCTTTAGTTTGTCAGTTCCCTGCCTCAATTACTACTGCTGCTTGTATGTTTCTTTTCTTTCTCTCTGCAGCACATTAACACTTGATTACCTTTCAGTGTGTTTCTTCTCTCTCTGCAGCACATTTACACATGAATACCCTTCAGTTTGTCAGTTACCTGCCTCAACCACTACTGCTGCTGGTCTCTCTCTCTCTCTCTCTCTCTCTCTTTCTCTGTGCAGCACATTCACACTTGATTACCACCCCTTCAGTTTGTTAGTTCCGTGTCTTAACTACTACTGGTGTTGCTTTATCTCTCTACCTCTCTTTCAGTCTCTCTCCCTTTTTCTCTCCCCCTCTCTGTCTCTCTGTCCCCCTCCCCCTTCCTCTCTGTTTTTCTCCCTCTCTACTCTACACCCTCTCTCTCCCTCTGCCCTTGTGCTTCATTTCTACTGTGAGTCCAGACCACACCCAACCATGTGATTCGATCCTGCACCAGTACTTCCTTTGGTCTTAACTAGAAATGTCAAAATCCATAACCAGAACTTTTCAATATAACACATATTTTTCTCATAATCACTGTCTGTTTTTTTACAAAAATTTGAAACCTAGGTGTCACGGTCTGCTTCTTTAAGGGGGCTTGACATGAACCTAGTTCAAACCTACCCCAGCAGAATTATGTGGTTCTTTTTCTCTCTGGCACAAAAGATGGCTTCTGAAGAGGGCAATGCCCAAAGGTACAGGGAGAGAATACTGGATACAGGTTACTAGTGGCCTATGGCAAGACCACTCCTCAATTCAGGATACAAACACAAAAACAGCCTCACACTGTGGATATGTGAAACTAGAACTGAAACTTTATTGAATCATAGAACCAACATATTTATACATCTCCCATACCACACCCTTGTGTATCTTGTGAATGTGTGTGATGTCAGCACGTCTGCCTATTAGCCTGAATTGCTATAGAGCACTTGAGATAACACTCATCAGATATCTAAACATTATGCCAGGCATTTATAGCTAGCTAGGGCAGAAAACCTTGATGTAAATCTTAAGTGTTTACTCAGGACTACTAAGGAGCAGTCATCTGCCTTGAATCAAGGCCTGTATGTGTACAGACGCAACTTACATTTTCACCATTTCCACATATATTCTGTTCTATATCACATTTTCCCTCTATAACATATTATAACTAGGATACAAGATAACAATGTACAGGCAACATATAACCACACACAATAATACATAATCACAATGCAACAATGTCATGCTCCCTTGGCAATATTCATAATTACCGGTAATATTAGTCACTAAACAATGTAATCATGACACCAGAAAACTTATATATACATTTAACTTTCACAACTTCTTGTCATCAGCAAAAAAGGAGACAACACTCCTTTTTGACTAAGTCATTAATAAAAAGGTTAAAAAGGAAAGAACCTAATACTGAACCCGTAGGAACCCACTTACCACATTAGTCATATCTGATTAGGTTCCATTTACAACAACCCTTTGCTCCCTGACTTTTAGCCAGCTCTCAATCCATGAGCAGATATTTACTGCAATACATGTATCCCTTAGTTTGCACAATAGTCTTCCATGTGGCACTGTATCAAAAGCCTTTGTAAATTGCAAAAAGACTACATCCACTGAGTCGCCTTGATCCAAGTTCCTACAAAACTCCTCATAGAAAATAATAAGATTTGTTTGACACATGATAGATTCAGTAACAGGCAAATAAAAATGACATTTATCATAACACAGCTGCACATCCATGATAAGTGGAAGAAACGGTTATTTTCCATATTAACAAATAATTTACTGTATAAAAAGCCATGTTCATCAGGTTTTAGTAGCAATTTATTTCCAAATTGTTTCCACAATGGTGGACTAGACCTTTTTGACACACCATGGTAAATTTTAAGAAACTGGCAAGTAAAAAAATTAGAGAGTATACTGTAGTGTAGATTTCTATGAACTCTGGTAATGAGACAATTTATAATTACACCCCTGTTAATAAACCTGCTCTACAGAAACCATTGGAAGTGAAATTCTTAACATTATTTCTTGCTATATTAACTCCATTATTTTATAAAATCTGCATCTCGGGCCACTGCTGCTCAGCATTATCAGAATATCAAGGATATAGTCCAAACTCTTAACCTATTACGTGATCGACATGCTAGAGATGCATTTGGGAGGTTAATTATGTGCATCATATGCTTTAGTCCCAGAACAAACTTTATCTATTCCTTTTATCATTAATATCACCTTATACATTTTTGAAATTACAAAAGTAATTACTTGTGAAATATATAGGAAGAGATAGAAGAAATACAAGAGATTTCTGACATGGAAAGAATTAGTGGTTAATGATAATGTTCTTACTAATATCTTATGGAATCCTCCTTCCTTCCTCCCAGTTCTAACAGTAAAGGAGTCGTTATCGGTTGATGTAATTTTGAACAAATGAATAAATTCATGGCTTGCATAATTCATTGTTAAGTAACTATAATCCTGATTCTTTTTACCTTTGGGTACACCAGTTCCTTTTCTGAATCCGCATATCAGGGCTGTATGTTACTTGGGGTTCATTAGCAAATAACTCAAATAAAGGGGCTATAAGGGTAATAAGCATTTGAATCAGACGCTCTTGGGTTTTCTATATCATCTAACTCCTTAAGTGTGTGTAAAATCCTAATTATACTTTCTACACTAAGTTTTATAATGTCTTAAGAAAAAGCATTATACATATGATCGGACAGAGAACTCAATGTTAAACTGAGAAAAAAAAAATATTTCTATATTTAGCAGCTTGCAATGTGTGCACTTAAACTAATAGATCCTTCTTGAAAGGGTTACGGTTAGTAGACTTGAGTAGATAGATTAATCAAATGTGTTAATGCCAATTAAAAATAACATGTTTTAAACATTGCAAAAGGTTAAATGTTTTAAAACATAATATTTATGTTTAAGCAAAGGTATCTTTGAAAAAATGTGGACTTTCCTTTAACAAACTTAAATAAGTAAATTGGCCTCATTCAATGTAATTTGCATATTTTTTTACAGAAGTTTTTAGTTAGTAAAGACCTTGCTTTTGGATAGACATTCACTAACTAAGAACTTCTGTAAAAAATATGCTATGTGCTTATATAGAGCCCTATTCAACTGGCCAAATCTCATTTGAATGAGGCCCAATGTAATGAGTAGACAATCAATTCATCTAGGCAACATAATGATTTCTATGCAGAAAACAGTTAACACATCATTCTCTATGGGAGGAAGATTATCTTGAAAGAAAGCCAGAGAGTGATTCCGTAGCCTGGGCTTAATCCTATCTGACAGATCCAAATCTGAATATTCAAAACTTGCAAAGACTGCATAGATGGAAACTAGATCTGAAGCCTCCCACTGCTTAATTAGAACAAGCTACACCATTCTTAATTATTAACAACTAGCGACTTGCCCTTCAAAAAATGAGCCTTTTTCTTATGTTGAAAGAAGTCTAAATAATATATTAAACATGTTTATTTTTTGAAATTTTTATTTTATTTTTGACGAACTGTTCAAGTTTTTTTTTTTAAAAGTGGTAACATTTGAATGTAAGAACACTTGAACATTGTATTAATGAGTATTGTAAACTTGACATCATGTTTTTTTTAACATGCAACTTGTAGATTAAGAACTGTTAAACTAAATATATGTTGAATCCAGAGGAAGGCAAACAGAAAAAACCCTCCTTGAAACGTAGCCAATTGTATCAAAGGAGGGAAAAAATAATTCCTTCCTGACCCCATTAACTGACGATCGGATTACTCCCTGGATTAATATTTTACATGAAATAGTACATTTACATTGTATAACAAAATGTCCTTCTGCTGTTAACATAAACTTTGAAATATCTGCAATTAACCAACTTTAGCTGTTTTTTTGTTAAACTTGTAACATTGTAAACAGTAACATACTTAACATTTGAACTGGAATTTTTGTAAAATGCAAGGCAATTGTATTGTGGGGCTAATCATGCAGAAACAGTACTTCCATGAAATAGTAATTACTTATTTTGTCATTGGTGCTTTTTAATGTTTGACAATTGTTTGTTTGTGTTGAAATAGTTGAAATGGCACATAGAGTTTCCTATGTGGAAGAGTGGTTCTCTAAAAAGAGAACGCAAGACATTAAAGTTTGTCCGCGATGTGTAACCACTGTTCTCTATGGCCCTCATTCAATTGCGATTTGGCCAATTGAATAGGGGTCTAAATAAGCACATAACATGTTTTTTTAATAAGTTTTTAGTTTGTGAAAACCTTGCTTTTGGATAGATGTTTACTAACTAAAAACTTCTTTAAAAAATATGTTATGTGCTTATTTAAACCCCTATTCAATTGGCCAAATTGCAATTGAATTAGGGCCAATGTGTTTTGCCATTGTATAGAGTTTATTATGGAAATAGTGGTGCTGTGAAGTTTGTGAGTGACATAAAAAGTAATTATTGAAATGAAACCACCGTTCTGGATATTTTTGCTTTGTTTTTTGTTGTTAAATTGTCCTACGGGTCATTTGTTACTTTTGGTTGCAGTTTGTGTGGCATGGGTTGTGTTTCTTGGAATGAAAGTTACAGTACTTCATAGTAGACAATGTTTTTGGTAAAAGTGCGTCCATCCTCTAATAAATCACCTTGACTTTCATTGTTTTCAATGTAAACTTTAATAGCCTGTGGATTTTTGCACCTTGAGAAGGCAATATACAATTGGCCATGTGCAAATACTGGTTGTTCTAAGAATATACCCACAGATTTGAAAGTTTGTCCTTGTGATTTATTAATGGCCATGGCAAATGTCATGATGATGGGAAATTGTCTTCTTTGAAGTACAAAAGGGAGGCTACTTTCACTTGGTGCCAAATCTATTATTGGTATGAAAACTCTCTCTCCTTTATGGGTACCAGTTAGAATTTCAGCATCTATAAAATGGTCCTTTAATTGTTGAACAATTAATATTGTACCATTGCATAGGCCTTTTTTGGGGTTCATATTTCACAGAATCATGACAATTGAACCTTTCTTAAGCTGCAAAATATGTGGTGGCATTCTAGAAAGAGTTAATGAGTTCATGAATTCAGTAGAAAAGTTTGCCTGACTTTCTTTGTCATCACCAAGTACAGAATCAGCACTGTGATCATTTTTTTGTGATGCATTATTTTTTTTAAATATTTCATTATTGAGGAGCAATGCATCTTTATTTTTGCATGTTAGTATGACTTTGTTGGCAATTTCAGAATAGTCCTATTTATTTATTGCAGTTTTGAATATAGCCGATTTAAGATCTTGTTTGCAAATCATATGAGCTGGGATGTGCACAGTGTCCTCCGGTAAATTTGGGATTTGTTCTGTTTTTCTTTCTCCAATAGTAATAAGCCAATCATTGAAATCATTTTCTCCTTCTGATCTCATATTTTGTTGTAATTGATGATGGATAAAATGTTTCCATAGTGTACTTGACTTCATACATGTTTCAATAATGTTGGTTCGATTTCCATGTACAACAACAGGTAATGTTTGTCTAAAATCACCACCTAACAGCATCACCTTTCCACCAAACGGCAAAGTATTATCCATGACTTCACGAAGCAAACGGCCAATACATTGTAGGGCATAGCATGACATCATTGTAGCCTCATCTATTATAATTAATTAATTATTATTTTTTGCTTGTAATGATGTCATTCAAATATATGACACTTATGTTTCTAAATAGGCACTGGCAGTTTAAATCCACTATGCACAGTCCTTCCACCTTCTAACAAAAGTGCGGCAATTCCAGTGGTTACAAATGCCAGTGCTATTTGACCTTGTGCTCGTACAAAACTCATTAATAAATTATATAGATACGTTTCTCCTGATCTGCCATGTCCATCGAGATTGAAATAACGCTCTTTGACCATGTCATCATCTAGGGCATTTTTAATAGCATTAAATGCTTACAATTGTAATGTATTTAAAGTTGCAAGTCTTTCTTCTGTTCTTTCTGTTTGTAGTTGAATGTCATAGTCTTCAAAGTTGATGTCATTTATAAGACCTGGATCTGGCAGATTAAAACTTGCACAACTTGATCCATAAGTTAAAAAGGTCTCTTGGATTTCCATCAATGCTTTTAATTGTGCAATCGGCTCGTATCATTGCATAAAGTCTACAGCCATATTAGTTTTAAATTTGTCCCACAAAGCTAATGGATTTGGAGCATTTGAAAAGATACAAATAAAAGCAAATTGTTCCCTCATCTGCCGTGGCATTTGACATAGTGCTGCTTCTTCTAGACATCTTTCCCATTCTGTATCATCAGCTATGTCGTGCAGCTAAATGAAATGAATCATATAATATGTCATTAAAAGTTATTAATTGTTCAAAACCTTGTGCACCAGGAACATTTAAAAGTAGTAGTCGTAAGCAGAAACATTCAAGGTCTCTTGGACTGACAGTGTAAATTCTTGGGATTATTTTATTTCCACGCCATTTTCTTTGTCGCCATAATCCATTAACGGAAACATAATGATATGGAATGTCAAAACATAACAATTCCCTTGCCTGTAAATCAGTTGAATTTAATTGAAACCATGCAGTTAGAGTAGTGTGGCGATGCTCACTTTGTGCCAATGCATTTGTTTCATTTCCAGCATGGAAATACACTAAATGTCTTTGTGGCAAATGTACAGCTAATCTATATACTGCATGTGATTGATCGTGCTTTTCAAATTTTAGAAGACGCCACATAGCTTCTTGCTCACTCACATAGTGAGCATCTACATGAGATGCAAGTTCATCATGTACTAACTCAGTGCTTTCGGTATTTTCAGCACTTTTGATAAATACAGTAGCTGCATCATAGCCTTTGTTAATATATTTGTAGACATATTTAATGGATGTTATAGAAGTGCAGGCTTCAACATTGATGTGTGCATTATACTTCATGAGTAAATGTGGATTGTATGGTACCACATACCTATTGTCAATGTTTTTGCCACAAATAATTGCAGTTTGTCCTTCTCTTCTTCTATAAAATGGATATCCATCACAATTATCATAAGTTTTGTCTCTATAATCTTTTCGAAATTATTTTGTACATTTCTTATTTTCCATACATGGTGACTGTGGATTAATATCTCCACACGGTTCCGTGAATCATATGATGAGTTACAATCTCATATAGTCTACCATGTAGTTCTGGATTTGGTAGTTCAGCAATAATGACTGAATCCACTTTTTCACCAGTATTTAACTTGAAGGATTTCAAGAATATGTGCATGTGGAAGTCCTCTTTTTTGAAATTCAATAGCATAAACATAAGCCAGACATTTGCCAAATAACTGAGTTATGGTTATGTCACGTATTAATTAATTAAATTTTATTTTGAAGACTCTGGCCACTAAATCTGGTCTATCGGAAGCAGTTTGGCCAATTAGCAAATTTTGTGTAATCTCAGGCCATTGGGGATTACATGTAAATGTAATAAATAAATCTGGTTTCCAAAATTTTGTGACACTAGCCATGGCATCATTGTACCTTTCTCGCATATTGCGAGGAGATCCCTGGAAAGAAGATAGTAAAATGATGGCTTTGCCAGCTGTCATGTCTCTACTTGCAGCAACCTCAGCTACATAATCCATCAATCCACAATACTGTTCTACACGTAGTTTATCTTGTTGATATTTTATGAAGTTTAAATTATTGGCTTCAGCTTGCAAATAGGAATCAATAATCCATTGTTGTGTTAGTTTCCCACCACATAAAATCGGATTGAATGTATTTCGAATGGCAATTTGAGCCACTTTCGCAGTCGTACTTTAGAATTTGAGTAACTCGGAAGGGTTAATTGGTGGAAAAAATATTGGATATGTCATTGAATCTAAATTTGTACTTAAGATACTTATATTAATGAAAGGTTGCTCCTCATTTCTGGGATATATTCTCATGTCTCTCTGAAATGGTGGTTCTCCTTCATCAGTTTGAAACACCATTGCAACCTCATTTGATGTTGGCAAATTACTGTATATACTCGAGTATAAGCAAACCCGAGTATAATCCGAGGCACCTATTTACCACAAAATACTGGGGAAAATGAGTGACTCCAGTATAAGCCGAGGGTGGGAAATGTGTTGCCCCCTGTGTCCCTCTTGTGCCCTCTGTGTCGCCCTCTTGTGTGCCCTTTTCTTGTGTCCCCACTCTCTCTCCCCTGTGTCTCTTCTCCCCTCTCCCTCTCCTGTGTCACTTTCCCCTCTCCCTTCCCTGTGTCTCTCCCCCCTCCCTTATCACCCTCCTCAACCCCCCTCCTCAGCCTCCCTCCTCATTCTCAACCTCCCTCCTCAACCCCCCTCCTCATCCTCAACCCCTCCCCAACCCGCTCCTCATCCTTAACCTCAACTACACTCCTCATCCTCAACCCCCATCCTCAACCCCCCTCCTTATTCTAAACCCCCATCCTCAACCCCTCTCCTCATTCTAAACCCCCTCCTCAACCTCCCTCCTCAACCCCCTTCCTCAACCTCAATCCCCCTCCTCAACCGCCCCATCCTCAACCCCCATCCTCATCCTCAACCCCCCATCCTCAACACCCCCATCCTCAATCCCCCCTCCTCAACCCCCCATCCTCATCCTGAACCCCCCTCCCCATCCTCATCCTAAACCCCCCTCCTCAACCTTCCTCCTCAACTTCTCTCCTCAGCCCCCCTCCAAAACTTCTCTTCTCAGCCCCCCTCTTCAACCTCAACCCCTCTCCTCAACCTCAAGTTGGAGCGTGAAGGAGCGTAGGAGCAGCTGCAGATGGAGGTAAGTGAGGGGAAAAGGAGAGGGGGAGGTATTTAGAGGGGTAAAGTGAGGAGGGGGGTTTAGAATGAGGAGGGGGTTGAGGGTGAGGAGGGGGAGGGAAAGAGACACCGGGGTTAGAGAGACACGGGGGGTTCGAGAGACACTGGGGGGGTTAAGAGACATGGGGGGTTAGAGAGACACGGGGTGAGAGTGACTCAAGTATAAGCCGACGGTGCCCTTTTCAGCCTTAAAAAAGGGATGAAAAACTCGGCTTATACTCGAGTATATACGGTATAACAGCATTTATCAGTCTATCTCTTTTTAGCACTATATTGACCTTTGGGATTGGCAATTGATGTATTTCTGCATGAAGTTGTTGTTCCTTTTCTACTTCTGCCAAGTTTTTATAAGCGTGAGTGTAGGGGTTATTGGCCATAATTTTATCTAGCTCTATAAACACTGGGTAAGCATTTTTTATTTTCTTGCAGCTGCATACATTGGTCAACAGCTTCCATTGTATCTAAGACATATAGTTGAACAAATTTTCTTTGCTCTCCTTCCTCTGGATGTAAATGTGAAGTATGATGGTAAATTTGGCCTTGGACTTTAAAGCAGTAAGGGCCATGACCTGGCACATTAACAGCTAATGTTGCCCCCATAGATGCAAAGCATATGGCACTATTGTGTGATCTTATGTTTGTTTTAAAATTTTTGTAGTTGGGAAAAGCAGGCACAGTCATATTGCTTTGTAAATATGGTGGGAATTGTTGTCTTTCAGAAAGTTTGACCTTGCCTTTTTGACAGCAACTAATGAACTGTCTATCTGTGGGTCTTTCCTGTTTGAAATGATAAGCCTCACAAAACTATTCATGTCACCACAATTATGAACTTCTACTGCTAAAGACTTAAGTAAAGGACAATTTGAAGAGCATATATCAGTCTGTGTTTTTAAGTCATCATTGGAAATGTTATCTGATTGTTCAGGAACAGGTTCTAAATGCTTTTGTTTTTTAGTTGCCTTAGGTGTATATTTTAGTTTTTCAGCTGATAGTCTTTTGCTTGCAAGTCTTTTCCGTTCTTTTTCTCATCAAATTTCCTTCTGCTCCGGTGTCTGCTGGTTTGCCCATCTTTTTTGTCGTTCTCTAGTTTGCCGTCTTATCTTTTCCAGTTTCTTGTCAGTATCAGCCATAATAATCTGTAAATAAAAATAATGTATTATTACATTAGTTTGTGATTGTAATTTGTTTTGTAAGTGCTTGTTTGTGTTTTTTGGTACTATGGGGTTTTCTGTGCAACACTGTTGTCATTATAGATTTAGGTTTTGTGTTTTGGATTATAGGTTATTGTAGATAAACTTGCTTTATATATTTTTTTGTGGACGCTACTTTTGAGATTGTAGGTTTGGCTTATAGGCATAGCACAAGCAAGGGAATTGTGGTGTCAATTTTGTAACTGGTACCAATATTTTGAGTATGTGGGGGTTTTCTGTAGGCGATTATTGTAATTGTAGGATTATCTTTTAGTTTTAGACTTATAGGGTGTGGGTCAGAAAATAACCTTTATTGTTTTTTTTTGTAGGTGTTAGTAATATTTGTTGTAGTATCCTATTTTCTGTGTCTGTTTAGGATGTGGGTTTAATGTTGTAGGTTAGGGACCAGAGAAGAGGATTTATTGTTGAATTTGTTATGTGTTAGCACTATTTGTTGTAGTATCCTGTTTTCTGTTGGCCACGTTTGGCATGATAGATTTAAGTTATGGGTTAGTGTTAGAGGTTGGTGTAGCTAAAACAGGATTCCTTTTTTAAATTTGAAATGTGCCAACAATATTTGTTGAAGGATCGTGCTTTGTGTGCCTCATTATTGTTGTTTGTTGGTTATTGTTTTATTTTATTTTTCATGTTGACATTGCTGCACAGCAAACATGCTTTGTTTTTTTCTATTCTATTTTTGTAGTTGTTGTACTATACCTTGTTAGAAGTCTTAGTTGGGGATGAATATCACTGGATCCGGTGCTGCAAATCTTTGTGCGACAGTCTTCAGGCAGTGTCTGTTGTAAAAGAGAAAGAGAAATGTTCTTTTATTGTAATTTATTTTGGAACAACAGCATATTTTTTTTTTTTAGCAATGTATTAGCATTTTGGCTTTGTTTGTTGTGTGTAAAATCCTGGCGATTTGAGAGTGTGTGTGAAACGGTGCAGCGCTGGAACTAATTTTGCAGTATCCTGTTTTGTGTCCACCACTGGTGTAATTGGATTATTGTTTTACTGTAGTAGTTTGTGGCCCATAAAACAGGTCTATGTGTTATCAGTATTTCTTATACTATCCTGTTTTTTGTGCGCCACTTTTGGACTGATACATTTTTGTTCTGTGTTAGAGTTTCTTGCAGGCTAAACAGTAATCTTTGTTCTATTTTATATATGTTAGAAATGTTTGTTCGACTATCCTGTTTTGTGTCCACCACATTGGGGATGCTCCATTTGGCCTATGGGTCAGGGTTAAAGGTTCTTGCAGACTAAACAGGAATGCTAGGTTTATTTTCTATATGTTACCAATAGTTGGTATAGTATCCTGTTTTGTGTCCGCCACTTATATTTTAATTATGGTTTCTGTTTAGAGGTTATTGCCTAGTAAACAGTATTTATTGTTGTATTTTATATGTGTGAGCAATATTTCTTCAAGTTTGGTGTTTTGTGTTTACTGTAATTTGTATTGAGGCTTCTTATTTGTTTTTATTTTCATTTTGACATTGGCACCCAGCAAACAGGCTATTATTTTCTTTTGTTTTTACTTGTTATACTAAACCTTGATTGAAGTCTACAAATAGTCACCAAACCACCTCTATGTGATTGACCTGTTTCCTTCCTTCATACTTTTGGACTTTTACCTTTTACACCTATTCAGGACTTTATCACTTATATTCAGGAGTTTATCACTTATAACCTTAAAACACAATCTACAATATAACATACAGCCATCTCCTCTGGCTGCAGATTATTGCCTTGATCACTGCCTTATGGAATTTATAACCCTCCTGTTTCACACCCCAACCTTACCTTCTCAATTGTATGCTTTTCAAGAGTGGGAACCTCAAAATGGTTGAACCAAATTTTATTTTGCCCTATTGTATTGTATTTATATTTCTGAGTGCCTTATAATCTGCTTTCCCTTGGTAAATTGTACCCATTCTACTTTACTTTACCCATATAAATGGTACTACAGAAAATGCTGGTACTTTATAAATAAAAAGTAATAATAATAAACCTTCAGATTCCTTCGTTCAGATTCCTATGTTCAGATTCCTATGTTGAGCTCTGGTCTGTAGCTGCTATTAGAAGCTGCAATTTTCCTTAAATGCAGAGTGATCTTTGACTGCAGCTGATTTGTAGCTTGGAACCCCTGGTAGTGCAGAAATTAATTACAAATCCAACTGACCATTGTTCGCATTACACAAATGGATATGTTGGAAGGTATACATGTAAAATAAAAGGAGCCCACGCTATGCAGTGATTAATCATGATGCAAAACTGAAAACATCACTATGAAAATTGTTAATATCCTCAGTAGAGAGTGTTGATAAATTACCAGTTATTGTATCAAGTATTTCATCTGTCTATATCTCTATCTGTCTATCAAATAACACACTTACCTATCAGTATATCAATGCTGAAAGCAATGGCAAATGAGTTTGCAATTTCCAATTTTCTTGTGTAAACATTCTTGTTTCAGTCATCAAACCATCCACTTAACTCAACTTCATATATTCTCCAGATGTGCACTAGTTAATATTACCATCCGTCTTAACTGCCCTGTTACAAGAGGTGTTGTAGAGAATATAATATGTTCTGTAGTAGAAAATTATAAATTTTCTTTCTTTGTTATGCTGAGTTGTATAATTCACCATTTTTTGATATTTGCAGAGAAACATACTGCGTGCCTTGCATATAATGTAATGACTAATGTCCTTGATACTTTTGCAGATACCTCACAATACTTGTAATATTTTCTATTCTCATTCTCATGTTTCCTTTTCATGTTGCACGTTTAAGGTTTAATTTTTCAGGTTTCACTTTTCATATTTCATTTCTCATATTTCATTTCTCATGTTTCAATATTCATGTTTCCTTTCTTAAGTTTGTTTTGACAAACTTTTAACTATGTATCCCTACCCTATTTAGAAGTGTTATAACAGGTTAAAACAAAGTGTGACAAAGCCAGGCCACTGCACATGTCCTTATGTGATCTGTGTTATATTCTCCAGGCACCGGAGAGAGGCACAGTTGCAGGGAACTGAGGAAGGAGTGTGGAGGTTGGAGGTAAGTGAGAAAAGAGGAATTAGGAGACAAAAGAGAAAAGAGGAATTAGGAGAAATGAGGTAGGAAAGGGGGTAGAGTGAGAGGAAAAGGAGAGATGACATGGAGAGAGATGGAGGAGAGAAGAGCTGACAGGGGAGAGCTGACAGAGAGAAATAGGGGGGGAAGAGTGATGGAGGAGAGCTGACAGGAAGAGAGTGGGGGGAGCTGACAGGGAGAGAGAGGGGGAAAGGGTGATGGACGAGAGCTGACAGGGAGAGAGAAGGGGAGAGCTGACAGGGAGAGAGAGTGGGAAAGAGTGATAGAGGAGAGCTGACAGAGAGAGAGAGGGGGAGAGCTGACAGGGAGAGAGAGTGGGAAAAAGTGATGGAGGAGAGCTGACAGGAAGAGAGTGGGGGATAGCTGACAGGGAGAAATAGGGGGAAAGAGTGATGGAGGAGATGAGAGCTGACAGGGAGAGAGAGGGGGAGAGCTGTCAGGGAGAGAGAGGGGGGAAAGAGTGATGGAGGAGATGAGAGCTGACAGGGAGAGAGAGGGGGAAAGAGTGATAGAGGAGAGCTGACAGGGAGAGAGAGGGGGAGAGCTGACAGGGAGAGAGAGTGGGAAAGAGTGATGGAGGAAAGCTGACAGGGAGAGAGAGGGGGGAAAGAGTGATGGAGGAGATCTGACTAATTCAGTTATATATGATATTCTATTTCTAGTATTGATCATTACAAGTATATAGGATGGCATTTTATTATCAGTATTACACTGAGATATATGTAGTACTTTTGGGTACATAGGATTGTATTTTAGTATTATCTTTGTGTCATTGGACAGCTATTGAGTTATTCTTCTCTATATCTATACAGAATCCTGTTTCCTAATTGATAAGTTATGCTTTTAAATTACCAAGATAGACCAGCACTTCCCCCCATTTTTAATTACCACAGCCTCATATTTTTCTTTATTTTATCCCGTTTCCCTTAATAAATTAACTTTCTCTATTACATATTTAGTGTGAAGCACTAGGGAACCTCCAATTCATATATGTATTTTTGTAATAATGACAGTCTCATTTTCTATTGGCTGATTTGAAATGGGAGGTTATGGTCTTGCTTAATTGATCATGTTCCCTCCCTGAAATGCTACGAACCAGTGCATGGTTTACGGTTTTGTCTTTGGGACGGTAACTTGCGGGCTTGGGCAATTGAATAGCATCGCAATCGGAGACAAACAGGAACCCGCGACACACCCTCAGACATTTGGCTGTCTGCGATTGAGTTGCGGGCTTGGAATTGAATGTGGCTCTATGTGTGTGCCAGTAAACATTATCCCTGCAGAATATACTAGTGTGTCAGCTGTATTTCTGGTGTGGAAGTGGTTTTAGGCCCTTACCATAAGCCAAGCTACCAAGTACCTACATATACAAAAGCAAGAAGCTTCCAGTGGTCCATCTACCCTGAGTTCCAGTCTGTAACTGCAGCAAAGCCACAGTCCCTGCACCTATAAACAAAATCCACAGAGGAGAGGACCTGACCTGTGGGATCCATGACATTGGCAGCCATAGCTGGTGCCTTTTCTTGATAATTTTATCTTACATTACCTTAGTGGTTGCAGCATTATATTATTGATTTTGATGTGTAAGTAATAGTTAAGGGTTTTTTACAGTCACTGTATGCGTTGCTTGCTTGGATAAGATAACAATGTCTCCAGTCTTTACTGCCTACAGTAACATATTAATTAATCTCTAGCTACTATATGTAGCATGTAACTAGTGGTATGACACTGAAACTACAAGTAGTAGTAAACACCTATGTACCATGTCAGTAATGGTGTCTAGTGTCATGTTTAGTGGTAACATCAAATGATTCTCTAGCAATATAAAATGTAATCTACTTGGAAGCTTTATGTATATTGTAATGTGTTTGTTTAAGTTAATTTTGCAAAGAATGCAAAGATAAAACCTTGATATCATTTCTAGCTCCCACATAGTCAAGAGCTGACCTGCAGATGCACTCAGTTCTGACATCCTCTCCATCTATGGAAGGAAATTATGAATTACCCTGAGGCCAGAAATTCTCAACAGGGCATATCAATTATTTATGGAATAGTTTTTTGCTTCACTGACCCCTTTAAATAAGAAAACATTATCTTGCAAGTCTCCAACCAGTAGTTAAATAAATAGCTGCACTTTTCTTACTTTTTTACGTGGTTTCTACAAAGTGTTCATCATTAGAAAGCATAAGACTCTGTATAATTATAATGCTTGACAACGTACAGCTGTACTACAGTATATAACACTGCAACATATATGTGATATGGAGGAGACAGAGGATAATGTTATGGTGCAGACTTTTATGTAATTTCTTCTCATAGTGCATTAAATGTTTACTTTAAGGGCCTCTTTGACACTTTAAAATAAATATGTACATGTATATTCTGATTTTAGAAGCTGCTTGGCTTAAAACTATTTAAATAACTATTTTTTGCTGAAAAACTTTGTTATCAAATTACTTTTAAAGTTATTTTATAGGGACTATTCTTGTATTTAATCTTTATGCAGCAAGGTCTAACTGATCTGCTTCTCTCCACCTACTATTATGTTCTCAGGAGAGCAGATTTACCAATATTTTCTCCACTACAGGGAAGAAAGCAGATAAAGACTCATACTATGACAGGCTCCAGGTAAAATCCTTGGGCACCTAATAGGGTGTGAAGAGAAGCAGATCTGTATGAAACTTTCAAACTTAAATTTTAAAAATGACATTTTTTTCTTTAAATATAAAAATAAACAATAAATTAAAGCAATAATAACAATACAGTTGTCAGCACTATGTCCCTCTAATTGTCTTTGTTCCAAGAACAGGTGCCCAATAACCAACTCCCAAGTCAATGCAAATATCAGGTCACACTCCATTATTTGTATATCCACACATCTTTTATTTCATGTGAGACTGACAAGGTATGTATCAATAATCTTGGGTACTGATAGATTTTATAAGATATTTTGTGGTTAACGTTTTGATCCACACACCCATGTAAGTGACGTTCAAGCTTGATAAAAAAAACTATGCCTGAAATAAAGTAGTTTTGAATATACTAATGGTGGAGGGACAGTTTGTGGAGCTGTGTTGTGCTACGGATGTGAAAGTAACTCATTGTCTAGAACAGCTCTTACTTAGAAACAAGATTTTTTTGTAGAGGGAGCTGGAAAATAACAGCTTTCAGTACTCTTAGCTTTATCCATGTATATTTTAAAGATTTCCCTTTGAATTTTCCTTTATTTGTAACCCATCAACGTATTCTGTAGCATAAAGAATATTCTACACATGGCTAAAGAATGGAGGGCCCTGTCTTTGAGCCTCATTTAATTGCAAGGCGCAGCTTGCGGGCTACAGATCGTTTGTCTGCGGGCTTGAGATTTACTACTATTAAAGAGTGATTCAATTGATCCATGCCGAAAGTTATGGGCCAAAGCCTTAAGGTCGTAAACATTGGTTTAATGTGTAATGCTTCCGGGTATCCGATGAATCACGCCAAAATCAATCAAGGCAGTAAATTGTGATTGTGCCAAAGTCCAATTAACCAAAAGGAATGGTTGGATGCTAATTAATGCTGCAGAAATGGGTTTAAAAGGCCAATGAAACAGTAAGTCCTTGACGGTGCTGTAGCTGAGAAAGCCAACACACAGGTCTAGGTGTTGGTGGGTTTTTGAGCTTTGGAGAGAGAGAGAAAAGGACTTTTGTGAGTTTTTGCTATTTTGAACACTAAGATATATTAACACTTCATACACAACACACATAATAACTAATATCCCATAATTCACACACATAGATTAATACCTCCACATACCTATACATAGAGATATTATAAGCCACAGCACATCTACACCCCCCATTACCCATACTATATTACACGTAGTACACACACATTTGTTTTACCTCATACACATACGCATATGTATTGATATTTATGTTGATTTAACCTTATTTAAGTTCAGAATTTCCAGAAGGTTAAAGGAAGGGAAGAGGAGAGTGAGGAGAGGATGAGAGAGAGGGGAACACCATTGGAGGAGAGGAGGAGAGTGAGGAGAGAGAGGGCAAGACCGGAGGTGGAAAGGAGGAGAGGTAGAGGTATTGAGCGAGGGATAGGGAGTGGAGGAGGCAGGAGGGGGAGGGATGTGCCCCCAGTTGCAGGGACACAAGGAGTAGGGGCAGAGGGTCAGAGGCCTAATCCCGGTGGTTGAGGTTGTGGGAATGAGGGTCCGGCCCCAGGGAGAGAGTAGGGAGGCCAATAACCCCAGGCAGTTGGGAGGCAAGATGCTGTGGCAAAATACAGTGCCCCCAATTATACCCCAGAGGAAATGGACATCCTCCTCATGGAAATACATGCCTGCTATAGCATCATACATGGTGGGAGGGATGTGAGGCCTAGCCAGAAGACACATGCCTGGAGTGAGGTTGCTTCAGCTGTGGCCCCATTAGGGGTTGCAAATAGGGATGAGAGGTCTGTCAAATACAGATATAATGACAGCCGGATGAAGGTCAAGAGGAAGATGGCAGCGGAGGCCAGTGCAGCCTGTGAAACCGGTGGGGACCACCAGCCAAACATCACATACTGAGGATGGGAGTAGCCATTGAAGGAGTGGAGCCAGCCAGCGGCAGTAGTGGACCTTCCAGGACAGCTGGACTCAGATTTTCAGGCAACCCTACAATGTAAGTATCATATAGACCATCACATCCTCATATGCAAACACATGAACCCCACACACATATATAACTGACACACAATAGCACTGTAAGATCTCTGGTTATGGCTACAGATTATGGCTACAGTTATGGCTACAGAGCAGCAATAACCATGTAAATTCTGAAAGCAAACAAATTATTATCATAATTGTTATCAATGAAATGTCTGTCCAATACCTGCAGTTAAAACTGATTCTGAGTAGCAGCCACCAAATAGATCAAGATAGATTTGCCAAACACAAGATAATACATGTATGGTTGTGCACACTGCAGCATATGCGGATACAGACTCTGTAGTACTGTATGTTCATGTCATGTACTAGCATAACCTAGACCATGTCTCATCTACATGTTAACAACCATTGTTGAGAATTGGTCACAGATTAGTCAGTCTCACATACTGTACAGCAGATTTAGTTGAGCATGTGTCCTAATGAACTGTAGATGGCACATCGCACAAGCATTACATACTGTATATTGATATGAGCCATGATCCTCATTCCTCATGATACAGGTCAATGTTTATCTGCATAAAACAATTCCCACAGCCAATTACAAATGACCATAATGTCAGGGATATGGAAACACACAGCACACAATTCCTTAGATATTCAATACTCAAATACTATTGTCCTTTCATTTAAGTACCTCAACCACAGAGACACAGGTGGTGGCTTCACAGGAGGAGGAACCACATTCACCCCCCTGCAAGTGATGGTGGGGGAAGCTGCAAACATTCCAGAGGGCCTGGCACCATCACAGGAAGCTGGCCCATCAATAGAAATATGGCTATCCACACCACAATTGTGGGGAATGCCCCCCCCCCCGGGCCCTCACACACTTCATGGGTACGTTCCCAGTCATTCCATCTACCTCCACCTCACTTGTCATGGAGCCAGCAACCACCTCTAGAGATGCCCTGGTACTGGCGACCATCCTCACAAGGCCCACCACTGCCACCTGGTCAGATTACATGGATGCTTTGGCTGGATCCCACCGCTACTCCACTCCAAATCTGTCCCCAACAATCCGGGCTATACCAAGCCAAGTCTGACACCACCACCATGGATGACACCGACACCAACACTAGCGCCGCAGGCCTCACCAACACCATCGCCATGGCCAACACCATTGACACAGGGGACAACATCGCCACAGGCCACACCATCACCATGGGCAACACACTCGCCAAAGGCGACATCATTGCCACGGGCACCTCTGGATTCACCACAGCACACCATCAGTCCGGGGAGAATCTCACACCTCTTCAGAAGGCACTTTCTAGGAACCTCATTCAACATATTCATATGAAAGACGAGAATAATGTCACCTTAATGCAACGTCTGACATCCTAACTGTAAAGGCAAAAAGAGATTGCAACCACTCATGCCGACAGCATCAGATCGCTAGTTAGTGAGGTGAGGAGGCACAATCAAAGGATGGAGAGGTATAAGCGAAAGGCACATCGGGAAAGACAAGCCCAGACACGTCTCATAAGCGGCTAGTGCAATTGGTGGGAGGCCAGGTCATATCTCTCCAGCCTTTTGTTCCACAGGCTCAACTACCACCACATACAGAGCCTGCTGCCTCTTCATTTCACACCTTACTGACAATGACAGCTGCTACATAGCCACCCCAGGTGGATGCACCCCTCACTCTAACACCTCCTCACTGTGGTAGAGGGATGCAGCAAGCCCATGGAAGGTAGGGGCCCAGTGCTGAGAGGAGGTAGGCGAACATTGCGTAAGTCCTCCTCATTCACGCTCCTCAATGAATACTATTTGTATTAATTTTTGACATACTATTGGCTGGATACAGAGTGTCTACACATATGCAGCCTTATTAAATTGTAATTCAGTAAATTTAAAAGGGCTTTATATAAGCACACAGCATATTTTTTTACAGAAGTTTTCAGTTAGTCAAGACCTTGCTTTTGGATAGAAGTTCACTAACTAAAAACTAAAAAAAATATGCTATGTGCTTAAATAGAGCCCTTTTAAATTTACTGAATCACAATTTAATAAGGCTGATGGTTATGTTGGATATTTCTGCATTGCCATTGAGATGAGGTGTTGTAGTCAGTCTAAATATTGTTCTAATTGATATCTTGTTCTCGTCTCTGTAGGTCTAAATAGCCCAATCTCACAACCATGAAAGCATGTTCCTCAACCTCCTTTTTCTGTTTCCCGGATTCTGCTCATCCATTTTGGATTTTTCCTTAATATCTGAAAACACACTGTGTGTGTGGAATAGATTTGTATGACATTATCCATGATTTATTGCATCTGATTAATTGAGCAGATGCTAACCAAAAGTAAGTGGTATGTGCATTACTGGTTACTGAGTGATTTCTGATGATCCTTTTTTTCATCAGTTTCTCGTTGCAGTGGTGTAGTGACCATTTGTGACCCAGGTGCTATGCATTATGATTGTCACGGACCCCTTTTTCTCAGCCTGGATGTTGGCCCTTTGAGCTCATTAAAGGACAGACAACTTGGCTCCAGCCACTTGATTATGTACGTAAACAACTTCATTGTATTCATAATCTGCTCTGGCCCATTGTTAGCAAATTAAGTTAATCCCATCTGCCATTTACTCTATCTACATTCGACCCCATGTAGAGTTTATCCCTTGTGTTTGTCTACCACACAATCTCATTGTTGTGCTGTGTACACCCCCTCTGTATCTATCAGAGAGACACAGGGGAGTGAGAGAAGGGGAAAAGACACAGGGGTGTGAGAGGAGGGGGAAGATATACAGGGGAGGGAGAGGAGGGGGGATATACACAGGGGAGGGAAACTGGGGGAAGAGACACAAGGGAGGTGGGGTAAAAGACATGGGGGAAAGACACATGGGAGGGAGAGGGGGAAGAGACACAGGGAGGAAAGAGATACAGGGGTGGGTGAAGACACACAGGGGAGGAGGGGGAGGGGGGAGAGACAGAGGGGAGTGAGAGAAGGAGGAAGATACACAGGGGAGTAAGAGGAGGGGAAAGAGACACAGAAGAGGGAGAGGAAAGGGGGAAGACACAGGGAAGGTAAATGGGGGGAAGAGACATGAGGAAGGTAGGGCAAAAGACTCAGGGGGTAGAGATGCATGTGAGGGAGAGGGAGGAGAGAGACACAAAGGGGGGAGAGACACAGGGGATGTGGAAAGAGACACAGGGGAGGGGGAAAGAGATACAGGGAAGGGGGGACAGACACGGGGGAGGGAGAGGTGGGGAACAGACACAGGGGAGGGAGAGGAGGAAGGGAAGAGACACTGGGGAGTAAGAGGAGGGGGAAGAGACAGGGGAGTGAGAGGAAGGAGAAGAGACACAGAGGAGAGAGAGGAGGGGGAAGATACACAGCGGAGGTGGGAAAGACACAGGGGAGGGAAATGGGGGGAAGACATACAAGGTAGGGGGAACAGACACAGGGGGAGGTACAGGGTGAAAGACACACAGGTGAGGGGGGAAGAGACACAGGAGAGGGGGAAGAGACACAGGGGAGTGGGAAAGAGATGCATGGGATGGAGAGGGGGGAAAGAGACACAGGAGGGAAATAGACACATGGGAGGGAGTAGAGACACAGGAAGGAGAGGGGGGTAAAAACATAGGGGGGAAGGAGACACAAGGGAGGGAGAGGAGGTGGAAATGAGACACAAGGGGGGAAGTAGACCGAGGAAGAAACTCACAATGAGCGCCAAAGGTGCTCATTGCGAGGCCCGTGATGAGCACCAAAGGTGCTCATCGCGAGTCCAGTAAAGTAGACGGTGGGAGAGGTAGAGGGGGGGAGGCTCGCAATGAGCAACAAAGGCCAAAGGTGCTCATTGCGAGGCCAGTAAAGTAGAGGGGGGAGATGCTCCCATTGTTTGGCAAACAGCATTGCCAGGCTTCACTTTTTATTGCTGGGCAAGTCAGTAGTAATAATAATAATACTACTGATATAATATGACAGGTGATAATGTGAATTGATTGATAGCAAAACACTTACTGTGATTTCACCAAATGATAATGGGTATACATCTTGGCACATGGCCACCAGCAACGGTGTTGGACTTTCCAGGATGGGCACAGTGGAGATTACCCCTGATGGAGGTTAATTGCCTGTTGCTTCACGTGCCTCTGCATAGCCTCCATGTATGTTTGCGGCATTTCCTTATGGGTTAGAGTAGATTTGTGTGGTGCATGTTCCCCTAGTCCCCTTGTAGATTGCTACCTTGTGGTGGTTTGTCATGCAAAACTTGTGGATAAGCACAGATAGAGACATAAGTAATTGAGCAGTCCATAGGGTTACAGAGCGTCGGACACGACTGAAGGACTGAGCAACCAAAAATAAAATGTTCTCCTGGTACTTGATGTATGTCATGTGGCGGTTTAATTTGGCCATTATTTGTTTTCTCAATGTAGATGTGATTAGTAAGATGCATATAAGATGATCTTTATATTTTTACGGTCCACATTAGAGCCTCTGTGAGTGAGAAAGGTATAATATGGCAGTCAATTTCATGTTTTTGTGTTGAAATATAATTAGGTAGTGTCTCTTAAATTGCTTTCATCATCTTGCAGCATGACTTTTCATATGCAGGACAATTCCAACATATGAAAAAAATTATAATATATTTTTAAGGGCTATTTGTTAATTAGCAATTATTCTAATGCCTTCCCTTGCTTTCACCATATTTTAAAGTTCATTCATGTGTTTTTATTGTCTTTTGCAGTGTTACAAACTAGTCTGTAAACCCTTTGTGGGTCCCATTTGGAACCAGTAACATTTTGGCCAACATTTGCAGATTGCAGGTTAGAAAACAATTGCGGCCTTGTGTAATTGTAGCAATTAAATCGCGATTTGTGATTTTAGCCATTGTACCTCTTGCAGGCTTGAAAGATCAAAGGCTTAGATTGGGTGTAAGTTACGGTTGTAACAACTGCAGGGATTTTCAGCTTCTAACCCGTAGATCATTTGCGACTCGCAACCAATTGAACAGCAAATTAGTTTAGGGGCTACATTATGGGCTCTAGTAAACTACAATAGTTCAATTGTATCAAGGCCTTAAAATTTAACATTTATGTACATTTCTTCAAAATGTCTTACCAGATTGAAAACTTGCAAAGTTACAATCTAAAGGGAGTGAGAAATTGGAAGGGCAAGGAAGAAAGAGAAAATTGACAGTGATAGAAAATGAAGGAGACAAGACAATGCTATTTCTGTAAGACAGGCATAGAGCCTCATTTAATTAGGTAGCCACAAGTTCTGGGATATAGGTTGTATGTCTGCGGGCCTCGTGCGGGTCTATTCAATTCGGCAAGAATATAAATTACGGGCCGATATCGAAAGTCGTAAACCATGCCATCGTATGTAGCATTTCCGAGCTTGAACATAATCAATAAAGCAAGACTTTAACTCGTGATGCTGAAACAGCCAATAGAAAAGGAGCCTGTCATCACGAAGGCCGTAAAACATGGAGTTGACATGTCAATCAACTAGAGTTTCGGGGTCCGATATGCAATCGGCCCTGCAAACCCGCAATCTCAAAAGTAATAGTAATTAATGAGGCCAATGTGATAGTCCATGTGGGTGGCCTGATAGCTATTAACTAATTGATTCCTGAGATCAATCTAACCCCAAATTGAAAAATAAATGAATATTGATTGCCGATTTGCAGGCTTCAGACTGGTATGTAATTAATTCCAATGTCTTTCATCACTTTCCCCGTATTTTGAAGTACAGTGATGATTTTGTTTTTGCATTTAAAGTGCTCCGGACATGTATTTAAACCCTTTGTGAGTCCTCCATGGAATCCGTAACTTGTGCTTCGACTTTTGCCATTTGCGGCCTTGACGGCTTGTTTAGCGAGGGGAAATTGGAGCAATTGAATATCGATTTGTGATTTTAGCGTTCGGAACGCTTGTGGCCGTGAAAGATCAAAGGCTTGAAGGGGCATTAACTTGCTATGTTAAATATCACAATGAATTGAAACCGGAGCCCATAACCCCAACGGAGTCTACAAAAGGATGCCAATTGAATAGCAAAATACGTTACGGCCTACATTTACAAAGCCCGGATCTCACAGTGCCTCAATTGAATGAGGCTCATAGAGTTTATTTGAGTAGAAGATGGAAAGGTGTTTCCATTAAGTCAGACAGTAGAAATCTGGTAGAGAGTAATTGTGACACACTGATACTAGCATGCATTTTTTGATCTTTACCTAGTAGATGTTTTGTGTTAAAGCACAGGAGAGAGTGCTGAAAGGTAATCAGGATGGATATGGTGGGTGGAGTGGTGACATATTATGACAGCATACTCTTCAACATTTCTTCTACATTATTGTATAACTTTTTTGTATTTAGTGACCCTATCTACCATACCTTTTGTAAACATGCAAGATTAATCCTATCACACTTTCAAAATACACAAACAATCTTTAGAAACATCTACATATGGCAGTTTATACAAATTACATGGTGGTAGCTTTTTCTCAACACTATGAAATCTACCAATGAAATGGTAATATTTTTGAAATTAGGATAATTGACTACAGTATGCAGGCAACTGTTAGAGTTCCCTTAATTTGTTCTCAGAGATGTTTATGGCTGTTACAGACCTTTCTGCAAATAAAATGTTATGAGCCCTGTACATACAGTATGCACTCAAACTAAATATAATGTGTGCTATTTGCAAAGATCTTGATGTATACCAAAGAGTGAGCTGAAGTAGATCTCTAGGTTCTTCTCATGTTAGTCATGTTTTTAGAGAGCCTCCTCATTCTCATTTTAGTCTATCACATATACTAAAGAATGAGCTGTAGTTGATCTCTAGGTTCTTAGAGAATAACTCCATTCTCATGTTAGTCTATGACATATACCAAAGAGTGAGCTGTAGTAAATCTCTAGGTTCTTAGAGAATCTCTCCATTCTCATGTTAGTATATTATGTATACCAAAGAGTGAGCTGTGGTATGTCTCTGGGCTCTTAGAGTACCTCTCCATTCTCATGTTAGTCTATGATGAATACCAAATAATTAGCTGTAGTAGATTTCTAGGCTCAGAAAGAACCTTTCCATTCTCATGTTAGTCTATGATGCTCTTTGACTTGTCCAATAGTTGTCAAAACTTCGACCTTATACATACAACCTCAGGTTATAACTTATAATCTCTACACATCTTGAAACATGATAATGAATGTTTTGTTAAACTATTACAATTCAAAAATTAGTTTGCACAAATGATCACAGTTTACAAACTTCCTCACCTACATTTCAGGATACAAAGACCATACAAACACATGTAGATTATTAATTACTAATTTATGTACTTCAGCACTAGAAAAGCTACAGTCAATGGCTTTTAAAGCTGCTGTTGCTGAGGAGGGGCTGTTTAGACAAGTTTTATTAAAGCATCAACCTTTTCTTTTTTTTTAAATAACAATAAATGAGTAATTGCCTAAATATTTTTAAATGAATGCAATGTAATATATTTTATGGAACCTTTTAAATTACAAATTATTTAGAAATCGTGTGCCTAATAGTTTTTTAATAAAACATATTCATTAAAGTTGTCTATGGAAGCTCAACCATTTTCCACTTTTATTTTCAGAATACGTAGTTATAGTGATTATACATGATACATATAGGGTCATGTATGCCATATTTTCATTATTATTTTTATGTAATGGATGTAGTACTGCAGTCAATGAAAGCAAAATCTTTAAGCAACTTATACAGTAAAAAAGACAACTTCTTGTAATTGTACCGTACTTGACCACTTAGATCTAATATTTAAATGATAGAAGAGCTAATATTAAAGGTTGTTTTTGAAAGTTTTATTGTTTGTAATACTGTTTGTGATAAAAAATAGATAACAAATAAAGCCTGTATGTACTTACTTTTTACCTTTGAAAATATTCATCATTATTATGTCTATGGTGTTTTTTCCAAAAGCACCTTCCATGATTGAAAACTTGCAAACCTACAATCAAAATGGTATGGGAAGGGCTGGAAGAAAAGCTGATTGACAGAAAAAGGACACTCAGTACTTGCTACTATGTTTAGTTTTAAATAATTATATTTGGATCCTTTGCTGTGAACCTTCAAATGAATAGATTTTCTTTCACTGAATATAACACACATGGTATATGAATATGAAACAGCTTGAATAAGCAAAATGAGCCACTAATATAAAAGGTAAACTCACTGAGCCTTAATTACATCATGTAAATGCACAGAAATATAGATTACATTATACTTTATTTACTAGAAGCACTTTCTGTTTTTATTGTATTTAATTTAACTTGTATTTAATTTAACTTTTATTGTATTTAATTTAACCCAAAACAGCCATTTCTAATTCTAGGTGCACTAAAAATGCCTATATATCATATGAAATCAGCAATGTAATCAGTATGGATGGCTACAAAACAGAGAAAATTCATTATCACATGTGCTGTAATTAGAGGTATGTGAATAATTCAGGAAGATATGAATTAAGCTAATTGTAGCCTTTAGCTATCATAGGATGATTAGAAACTAAATTGAAATTCATCTAAATTGAAAATGTTCAGTTTGGAATACTTGAAATACCAAAAAATATTCATAGACACTAACTTTGTGTGCTTTGCTGTAATTAGGTTCATTTTAGAGCACAGCAAACATTTGTGTGAACCAATGTGTCTGCTTTTTTTTTATTGTTCCGAGTCCAAACCATTTGTTAGTGCAATGAGCAATATAAGACAACTGCTCTTGCTAAAATACGTACAATAGGAATACAAATGGATGTCTGATATACACAAACCCATGCTTAACAAAATAGTATGGGTTTTTGGTCTGAAATGTTTCTCCTCATTCTAAGACTAGATATACTAAGTTTTATCTTGGAGAAGTACTGATGATGTCACCTCATAGTATGCCTGCTCTGTAGAATATCATAAGAAGTGGAAAGGTTGCCAAGAGTTCCTTAGATTGCCAATAAAAAAATGAGGGCTCATTAGTAGGTGAACTAGATACACTCACTGGTATGCTTGCCTTAAGAAAGAAGACCTCATTCTGTCACAATCTGGTTATTTTCTGTACAAGTGATCAATGACAACTTGCGCAAATGGACCAAGGAAGTGTGTTTGTGTAGCATCAATGACGTAAATCTGTCTCTGTGAACAATAAGTGAGATATATGTTGATGTTGTTCAGTTGTTAAGTCATGTCTGACTTTCTGTGACCCATGGACCGCAGCACACCAGGAACATTTCTGTCACTGCCCCTCTGAGCTCCATCTAGTTCATGTTCATTGCATCAGTGATCTCATCTATCCATCTCTGCCTCTATCATTCCTTTCTTATTGCGCCTTCAATCTTTCCCAGCATCAGGGCCTTCTCTAGAGAAGCCTTCTGTCTCTTTATATGGTCAACATATTTGAGATTCAGCCTCATGATCATACCTTCCAGTTAACACCATAATTCAAAGGTGTCAATTCTATGGCACTCAGACTTCTTTATGGTCCAGCTCTCACATCTGTATGTTACTACTGGGAATACCATAGTTCTAACTATGCAGACCTTTGTTGATAATGTAATATATTTACTTTTTTCTAGCTTGTCTAAGCTTGTCATAGCTTTTCTCCCCAGAACCAAATGTCTTTTAATTTCATGGCTACAATCACCATCTGAAGAGTTCTTGGATCCAAGTAAAATAAAATATGTCAGTGTCTCCACTTCTTCCCCATCTATTTTGCAGTAACTAAGATTGCCATTTGCCATTCTTACCCTTTGCTTTTCTCAATCTACACTGCCTCTTGTGGAAAACTAATATGCTTTTATGGTTGATATTTTCAAAAATACTCTGATCTCAGTCATGATACCTGTAGAGAGCCTGTTGGCTGCACAAAATGAGGGCCTGCAGTAGGGCAGACCTGTGACTGTGACTGTTGGAGGGTCCCCCTATCTGAAGGGTGCACTAACTGTAGTCCCACTTCTTACTAAAGTGCCTTATTATAGATAAAGAAAAAAAGTTCCTGAAGAGAGAAAACCATGCATAAACCAGATCCTCTAACAAAAATATGTATCATCAATGATTGTTTTCATACCCACTTGAATTATGTCTAAAATCCTGACACTAATCTACAAAGCACACTCCTACAAATCAAATTAAATCTCAAAATACTCCCCTAACCGCTCCATCCTCTCTTCCCATGACACATGTTTCTCTTCATCTGTCATCAACTTATCACACTCTGGTCTACAAGACTTTTCCCATGGAATTATCTACCCCACTCTATCAGACTCTCCCCTACTTTCAGTTTCAAACACTGACTGAAAACCCAACCATTCAAAGAAGCCCCAACTTGTTCCCTAACATGAGTTGTTCAAACAAGACAGAGAGACTGCCTCATGTGCATGGATCTTGCTGATTCACTGGACTACAGACAAGCAACCTCCTTTCCTTTTGTGTCAAATTCTCTTAACCCACTCAGATTGTAAGTTTTTATAAGAGCAGGGGTGTTGTAGAAAAACATATCCACTTACTTCCTCTTACCCTCAAAAGAATCAGGTAGAAAACAAAAAAACATACTTCTTAGTTTTTTTGCGATTTATTTATTCAAGCTTGGGTGAACACGCAGACATCATGGACAATATATGTTGTTGTTATTGAATATATAGAAAATATTTCATTTTATATTGTTACACAAACATAGCAACACCACCATCTTTTAATCCAATCTGATATTTATTACGTTTGTAAGCCAATAAAAAATCAAGCACGTACCAAGCACGTATGAAGCATGTATGCTACCTCAAATCACTGCGCATATCACTTCAATTTTACTAAAAGTGCTCAAAAAACAAGTTATTTTTGAAGCGTTCTACTCTTGAGCATGCAGAACATATTTGTTTTGGGTTAAGAAATATTATTCTCTCTTATTAAAATGCTGGTCTAGAGGTAATCATAATTATCTATTTCAGAGATTAGGTTAGCAGAAATACTAAAAAGGCAATAAATGCTTTATGACAACAGTTGGTGCAATTATTCACAAATGAAAGAAACACAAAATTACTGCTAGTCTCCCAATTATTCACAAATGAAAGAAACACAAAATTACTGCCAGTCTCCCTCGGTCTGGTGCTCCATGCAATATCTCACCTCGTGGAGTTTCAATGGTCATGAGAATGGTGAGGAATCAGCCCAGAATGACACGGGCGGATCTTGTTAATGATCTCAAGGCAGCTGGGACCATAGTCACCAAGAAAACAATTGGTAACACACTTTGCTATGAACGCCTGAAATCCTGCAGAGCCTGCAGGGTCCCCCTGCTCAAAAAAGGACATGTACAGGCCCGTCTGAAGGCTACCAATGAACAGCTGAATGATTCAGTGGAGAGCTGGGTGAAAGTGTTGGGGCCAGATGAGACCAAAATGAAGCTCTTTGGCATCAACTCAACTCACTGTGTTTGGAGGAGGAGGAGGAATGCTGCCTATGACCCCAAGAACACCATCCCCACCATCAAACATGCAGGTGGAAACATTATGCTTTGGAGGTGTTTTTCTGCCAAGAGGACAGGAAAACTGCACTGCATCAAAGGGACGATGGACAGGGTCATGTACCGTCAAATCTTAGGTGAGAACCTCCTTCCCTCAGCCAGGGCATTGAAAATGGTTCGTGGATGGGTAGTGCAGGATGACAATGACCCAAAACACACAGCCAAGGCAACAAAGGAGTGGCTCAAGAAGAAGCATATTAAGGTCCTGGAGTGGCCTAGCCAGTCACCAGACCTTAAACCCATACAACATCTGTGGAGGGAGCTGAATGTTCGAGTTGCCAAACATCAGGCTCAAAACCTTAATGACTTGGAGAGGATCTACAAAGAGGAGTGGGACAAAATCCCTCCTGAGATGTGTGCAAACCTGGTGGCCAAGTACAAGAAATGTCTGACCTCTGTGATTGCCAACAAGGGTTTTGCCACCAAGAACTAAGTTGAAGGGGTCAAATACTTTTTGACCAGCATATCAATTTATAACTTTTTCGACATGCATTTTTTTCTTGTTTTTTATTTTGTTCATCTTTCTCTCACTGTTAAAATACACCTACCATTAAAATTATAGACTGATCATTTCTTTGTCAGTGGACAAACGTTCAAATACATTTTCCCCCCACTGTATGTATGTAAATATATATATATATATATATATATATATATATATATATATATATATATATATATATATGTATATATATACTGTATATATATATATATTTATATATTCACTTTGATTTTTATCCCTTAAATCCATTTTGTTACCTTAACCAGTTGAAGTTGCTTAGCTACTAACACTGAATACAATCTTACTATAGCACCACTCCGACAATCTTCTAGAGGTATCCAACTCTCTAAATCTATATCTTCATATTCTCTTAATACCTCTTATAATCACTTCATGGGTTAATGCAATTCTACCAGATTCTGGGAAAGAGTCAGTTCTGCAATTTCATTCTATTGCATCATCTTGTCCTCATACCTTACAGGGGAGAACCAGGACTCCACGCGAGGGTGCCGGGCAGGCGTTCCTATACACAGATTATCACAAAGGCGGCTCTGTTAACTTCTTGCATTTTGTCCTTCATCAATTGTTAAACCTTCCTTCAAGAACTCCTGGGCCCCCTGGGTGTTTTATGGATGGATATTGCAATCCGAGTCACTAGCGCCAAATGTTGTAGAAAAACATATCCACTAACTTCCCCTTACCCTCAAACAAATCATGTAGACTATGAAAAAACATAATATTTTGTTATTTTCGATGTATTTATTCAAGCTCAGGAAACAACACACGGACATCATGGACAATATCTGTTGTTGTCATTGAATATACAGAAAACATTTAATTTATATTGTTATACAAACACAGCAACATCACCCTCTTTTAAGCTTATGAAATATTAATTACGTTTGTAAGCCAATCAAAAATCAAGCTCGTACCAAGCATGTATGCTACTTTAAATCATTGTTCAGATCACCTCAGTTTTACTAAAAGTGTGCAAAAAACAAGCTGTTTTTTGGCCTTGAAGAGTCATACCCCTGAGCACGCAGAACATATTTGTTTTGGGTTACGAGATCTTATTGACTCATTAAAAATGCTGGGCTAGAGGTAATCCTAATTAGCAATTTCAGAGTTTAGGTTAGCAGAAATACTAAAAATGCTAAAAAGTTAATAAATACTACTGGCCTCGTGAAGCATGGCAAGCCTGATTGCCGCCCATAGGGAGGCGAGCCATTGACCACGTGGGAGTTAGGCTGCAATGAGCGCCGAAGGCACGTATTGCACTGTGAGCCTCGAGGGACTTAGGCTGCAATGAGTGCTGAAGGCGCTCATTGCACTGCAAGCCTTGCAAAGCAAGGCGAGGCACACAGGACTTTCTGTACGACACATACGACTTAGTACTGAAACCAGTACATGCACTTTGCGCCTCACAAAATTACAACTTTAACGGCCGAACCACAGAACTGAAAAAAAAACATGAAAAAAACAACAAATATGCCTCAAATTAACTTACACACACACACACCACAGTGGGAGAGGCAGGGAGCCTGTGAGTCAGGTTGCAAGTTAATTTGAGGCATATTTGCAGTTTTATTCACGATCGAAAGTCGCCTAAGTAAGGAAAAAATGGCTGCCGAAAAAATGCAAAACAACGAAAAAGAGGCCCAAGGACGTAAAACTAGCTCGAAGGGTGTAAAAAATAGCTCTAAGCAGTAACACTTACCGAAAGCCAGTAACACGTAACCCAAGGCAGTAACACAGCTCAAGACCGTAACACTCAAGCACAAGGCCTAAAAACTACACAGGGAGAAAGGCTTGCAATGAGTGCTGAAGGTGCTCAGAGGGCCCATAGCCTCACATTGTGTGGCAAACAGCATTGCTAGCCTTACAATTCTACTCCCGTAATTTTTGATGGGCAATTTCCTAGTAATAATAATAATTTGCCGTGAAGCCTATGTTGCTATATTTCTTAAAAATGGAGTATGAGCAAGAAGGGACATCTATTGTTTAGTTGTCTAGGAGATAATCACAATTGATAAATATGCAAAAACAGAATACAAAAAGCTTATAAATAAATCATTCTTAACATATTTACCCACTAACTAATATCATACCCTGTTGAGACTAAAGCTGCAAAAAGCAGCGTAGTGAACAAAATAGAAGCCGACTGCAAAAAATGATATAAAAGGGAAAAATGACTGTATTTATTTATTTTTTACTTTCTAAAAACATTTTGACCACTATGAATTTTTATTATTAAAAATTTGAAATAAACCTTTTTTGACCAGAGTGGTCTTTTAAATTAAGGTGTTGCTGCAAACATAGTGTTATTGTAAAAAAAAAATTAAAGTATGAGATGGGTTTGTTTATACATCTAGCTCATAAAAGAAATTGACAGGAAAAAATGACTGAATATCAAGCAAAAGAAGCAAAAAGATAACTACTGTATTTATCGGCATATAACACGCACTGGCGTATAACACGCACCTCATTTTAAGAAGGGAATTTCAGGGGGGAAAAAAAAATTAAAATAAAGAACTTTGAAGCAAAATCCTCAACCTCAACCTCCCTCCTCATCCTCAACCCCCTCCCCAACCTCCCTCCTCATCCTCCCTCCTCAACCCCCTCCTCAAACCCCCCATCCTCAACCCCCTCCTCCACCCCCCATCTCATCCTCCTTCCTCAACCCCCCTCCTCAACCTCAACCCCCCTCCTCATCCACAACCCCCCTCCTCATCCACAACCCCCTCCTCATCCTCAACCCCCCTCCTCATCCTCAACCCCCCTCCTCATCCTCAACCCCCCTCCTCAACCTCCCTCCTCATCCCCCATCCTCAACCCCCTCCTCAACCTCCCTCCTCAAATCCCCTCCTCAACCCCCATCCTCAAATCCCCTCAACCCACATCCTCAAATCCCCTCAACCCCCATCCTCCCTTCTCAACCCCCCTCCTCAACCTCCCTCCTCATCCTCAACCACCCTCCTCAACCTCAACCCCCCTCCTCAACCTCCCTCCTCATCCTCAACCCCCCTCCTCAACCCCCTTATCCTCAACCCCCTCCTCAACCTCCCTCCTCAAACCCCCTCCTCAACCCCCCCATCCTCAAACCCCCTCAACCCCCCCTTCAACCCCCCAATCCTCATCCTCCTTCCTCAACCCCCCTCCTCAACCTCCGGAGCAGAAGCAGGTAACTGAGGGGAGGTATTAAGGGGGGTTTAGGTTGAGGAGGGAGGTTTAGGCTGAGGAGGAGGGGGGGTTAGGTTGAGGAGGGGGGTTAGAATGCAGAGGGGGTTTAGAGTGAGGAGGGAGGTTGAGGATGGGGGAGGGAATATCAGAGTATAACGCGCACCTATCATTTGCCCCCTATTTTCAGGGAGAAAAAGTGCGTGTTATACGCCGATAAATACAGTAATTAGAAATAGAATGTTGATGCCCTGTAGTTATTTCCAATAACACACAACCTAATTTAATGACTGGATATGAATAATTATTATCCATCCAAATAGCATCAGAGACCAATCAACCTAAAAATGCTAAAACAATATAAAAAAGGAAAAAAAAGGAATATAATTTATTTTCATAAAGTATGAATTACGATAATATAAATCTTCAACAGTGACAGTCTTAATAACATTCATATATTTACAAGTATTTTATTATTACTTTATCTTTTTGCATTGCTTCTTCTCAGGTTTAGGTTGCAACTATCTGACATCCCAAGAAAGACTGATAAACATTCCTAATTAATAAAAAAAAACAATAATTGAGATAAACTTGTAAATAGATTCTATATAAAATAGGTATGGTTTATATGGTGACAAGGAAACACAGATTTCATAGTAAATAAATGCTGATAGACCCATCTAGTCTGCCCATTTAATTGACCATTAATGTTTAGACTTTATTGCATATTCCAGCAAAGCTTGTTTTCATTCACCACATAAACCTGCTAATTAAAATATTCCTGATTCATTTTACTTTTAGAAAGGCTTAAAATTAAATAAAATCACCAAATTAGCTTGAATTACTATTTGTTTAGGCACATAAAAGGACAAACTGTTAAAAAACATGGGAATGGAGCCCTATGTTACAATGGTCTGAAGCTCTATAACAGTAAAATAATTATTACTTTGTTCTGTTTACCATGTATTGTTACACTAAATCTTTGAATGAAAAGTAGAATTTATTATTAATAGATCTAAACCATGAAGTGGAAAGTAGCCTCATTGCACAATCTTTACAAAGTGACTTTTACCAGTTGGGAGATAAAAAAAAAGCTTTAATTTGATGTCATTACAATAAGGTGTGCAACATTAGCATTGACTCTTCATGTAGAGTGCATAAAGGACAGATGTTAAATGTAAGAAAGCCATTAAGTCGTCTGAATGAACTTAGAATCTTCATTAAATGAAATGTCTTATAAACTACAGATGTTGAAAATTGATTAGAGCTTCCTTGGGAGAGTTTGTCTCCTCCTGGGGACTTTCTTTCAACATTGTTTAAACATAATAGATGATTTCCATGCCTCTGGTGCAGATGTCCCTTTGTGGACTATGGTTTATGTAGATGCTTTATTATAAGACTATTAATTTTTGTATTCACCTTCTTTGCTTTTCAATATCACATTACAGTGCATATGAAGCAGACAGTGAATATTTATGTATGATTTTGTTTTATTTAAATTTTACCGCACATGGTAAGACCCATGGGCCAGCTTGACCATTTTGAGAAAATAAACAATAATACATGTATTTCTCTCTTTAAAAATAGAATAGATGGATTGTGTGAATTTTTATTTTTATCTATGTAAATGAATATATTAATGTTCTTAGACAGTCTATTACCATTTTACTTTAAATTTAACTTAACAGGTGTATTATTTAAAAGCTGTACTTACACAAAACCAACATTCTGGCCAGATGTTGGCTTCATCATGTTACTTAAAAATGTTTTGCCTCATATAGCTTGACTGTGGCCATGCACTACTATTAGAAACATTTCGGCTTAACATATGTAGGTGCCAGTTTCTTTACTTAGATTGAAATTGTTAATTAGGTTTAGACATTATTCCTGCACAAATCCAACAGAACTACACACAAGTCCCCTCCCACCCTACCCCTCAACTCACCCTACCCCTCAACCCACCCACCTCTATTTGCTCTAAATCTATTGAATCACACAAATTTATTTCAGCTGATCAATTAGGAACACCTGCTAACTATTCCTAGTTTAACCTTTACACAATGTTGCCTCTTGCCTTCTTATTCTTAACCTGCTGCCTTTTCTTCAGGCTCTTCCTCTCAACGTATCCATATCATGTCTCCAGCATAACCATCTCACCTTCCATGCTCTCATCTCCTCTTTTATTCTGCCATGATCTACACTCCTTCCTCCACCCACTATCACCTCCCCCATCTCAAACTCATAAGCAGAAACACTTCTGTGAGTCCCATTTGCATCTCCCTTCCTTCACTCTCCTTCTGGCTTCTGGAGATACATTTCCTAACCGAGGGCCTGACCTGACATTTCCACTAGCAGTTACATTATCTGACAACTAGGGACAGATAACATATTACACACCTGAGCCATTCACCTCACAATGTCACATACCTTCCTACCTAAGTAAACTTTCACTTTCTTCCTCCTATCTGTCCCTCCCCAAGTTTCTGACTCTTCCATCCCCTTTAGATTGTAAGAAGTGCGTTTTCAATCTTGTAGGGTGCTTTGGAAAAAAGCACTTCCTGCAAAGATTCTAAACTCAAAACAGGGCCCTCCATGTTTCTGTAGTTTGTTAACAGTTTGTTAACATTGTATGTTGGAGCGATACAAGTAAAGATTAATAATAAAATTAGGTTTAAATATGTTATCTAATTAAATATTATTTTTGTATAGAATATTAAAACCTAAATAATCCCTGAAAAATTACCAATCAAATAATGAACTTTTTCATATGGCATATCTTAACAGAGGACACAAAAGCTGCATGGCTTTAACTCCAATGAGCTTTGAGCCAATCCCGAAGAGAAAATGTGTGTATTCTTTAATTACAGATCTTGGTGTAATTAGCATGTAATCAATCAGTTTTAGTAACCATCAGATATAGCCCTTGTATGTGCAATATTCTCTGTCTTGTATGCTTCAGAAAATAGCCTCTAAAACTGTGACCTCTTGGTTTTATTTTTTTATTTTGTCCAACACAAACAGTCAGTTTTTGAGTTTATTACCCCTAGGAAAAGCAAATGAAGCGTTGTCCATATATTCTGTCTAAAGTGTTACTGTAATGTGATTCCTTTCCAAGATGAAGAGGAAATTGTACCAAATCCACAACATTGAATTTAGCATTAAGCCTTTTATCTAGTCTACAAAATGTGTGCCCAAATAGAACTTTTGAGGTAAATGTAACAATAAATAATTTCACTAAAGTAGTAAATATTACAGTTGACTGAGGACAATGGGAGTCACCAGTGCAGGGTTTAAATGCTTAATCCTATTGCTTTATTTTCAGGGAAACTATATTGGAAGTGCACAGGGCCATCACCCCAAAAGCTGGTACACCACTGAAAAACCAATATGTTTCTCATTAACATTTTCTATGTACAGTATGTCCTAGTATAGCTTTTTGGCTAATGACATGTATCTTAAACCCAAATATTATTACATTGAAGATAGATGGACAGCAGTTGGCTTAAATGACAATTCTTTTAAGAAAAAGATTGTTTGCAAAGTATTCAGCTGTAATACATCTGTTGTTATTGACTGGAATATTAATGAAACATTTTTCTTACCTTGGCTACTGCATCTCGCCCCTTGCTGGCCTCCCCATTACCCTCTTTTCACCACTCCAAACCATTATTACTGGCTCTGCTAGAATCATCTACCATAAATTATTAATGGCTCTGCTAGACTCATCTACCATACTCAGTGGTCAGTGTCAGCATCCCCTGTCTGTCAGTCAGTCCACTGACTTTACATCACCTCCAGAATGAAATGTAATTTCATGACCCTAATGTATAAAGACCTCATCAACAGTGTATCCCCATTTATCTTTGCTCTCATCTCAAAATACCCCCCACCCTCCTCTCTATTCTACTAATGACTTTCTTCTATCCTCCTCTCTTATTACCTCCTCTCACTCCTGCCTTCAGGACCTTTTCTCATGTTGCCCCTATTCTTTGGAACTCCTTACCTCACTCTACTAGAATTTCCTTGTGTCTCAAGTTCTTCAAAACCTCACTAAAAACACATCTATTTAAAGAAGATCATCACCTTCATCCTTAGTAGGGCCAATGTATCTATCATCCTCCTATTTCACAAGCAACCCATTTACATTATACGTTTGTGAGTTTTAGTTTTTTAAGGTGCTTGAGAAAGTGATTTAAATGCTAGATTCTAAGCTCAAAGAGAGGGCCCTCTATTAATTTGCATTGTATTGAAGCTGTTTTGTCTTGTACTCACCCCACATAAAGGAAAATAATATTGATGTTGCATATATATATATATATATATATATATATATATATATATATAATCTTTTTAAAGACTCTTATTTATGAATGTAATAAAAATATAATCGTTGATGTTATATATATTTTTAAGCATGAATAATAAGCATGTTTAAAAAAAGAAACTCTAGTGATTGTGAAAAAGTGTTGTTTATCACACATATAGATAGAAAGATAAGAAGGACCAACAAGACACATAGATGGGACTGACTAACATAAAGACTGATAGGAACTGTAGCAAAGCCTTACAGAAATGTGGGAGAGCACTGGAGGATGGGTGTGTGGTCCGGATAGAGGCTTTTGCCCAGTTGAGCACTGCAGGTGTCACAAAGGCTCCCTTACATCACAATGTGCTGCAGCAGTAAACAGGCTGGGACTGTCTGCTGAAGGTTCAGTTGCAGCCAGAGCCCAGAGAAGGAGAGTTGCAGTCAGAGCCCCGAGAGAGTGCCACAGCGTGGGAGCTGAGAGCCAGCCTCTGAGCCAAGTAAAGTATCTTGGGAATAAAATAAAGTCAAGAAGATTGCAGCGTAAACTCTAAATGAGCAGATAAGGTATTTGCAAAGTGTACTGTTTGTAAAGTGCTGAAAAGACCTGCAGGTCATCCGCTGACAAAATTAACATGTGGACATATGCACATACAGGTCAGTGACTTAAAGGAAAGGATTGGACTAATTATACCATTTTTGTTACATCCAGGGTTAGTTTGATGAAAGACCTGGTTAGTAAGGGAACAAGATATTACAGTAAAGTTAGCGCTCTGACAGAACTAGGTCTGTTTATTATAGGATTTTTTTTTTTGGAGTATTAAAGGTTTTTTTTTAAAAACATGTAATGGCCCCCTATGTCCCTCCATAAGAAGTGTAGTGAAAAGAAGGGCACTTTGTCACAGAACGCATAACAGACCATCTGATAGACTGATCGACTGATAGACTGATAGACTGATAGATTGATAGATAGATAGATAGATAGATAGATAGATAGATTCACTAGTTATATACTTCATATTTTTAGTCAGTTACTTTATTAGATTCCCATAGACTGGAGAAATAGGTTAGTTTATTAGGTTCTCCGAAACTACTTGATTATGTAGTAAAAAAATTATTGCACATTCATCATGTAGCAGCTGCTAGTCAATATAAAAAAAGAGAGCAACATTTATTTTTGTGTAATTAAATAATACACATCACCTGTATAGCAATGTACAATACTTAATGTATACATTGACACATTTCCTTTATGAATCATATCAACAGAAAAACCTTTGCACGGTAAGGGAAGTTGACACAAGATACAACTAAAAAATTAACTTCCCAACTTCCAGCATTTTCCAGTCTTAAGTTGGCCCATCCTGTGCTACAACCTTAACTATACTTTAATGCAGTTTGACAATAAAGACAGATAGAGATAGATAGATAGATAGATAGATAGATAGATAGATAGATAGATAGATAGACCAGTAAATGAGTAACAGGTCTGGAAAAAAATGTATGTCATCCTCAATTAAATGGAAGGGTTAGATAGCTCACAATTTTCAATGAAAGTGACCTCAATTTGACTTTTCTAAGGCAGCCCCTAAAAATAGACAAATTCCATATGATCTGTAATTATTTAATTTCATGTTAGATGGTGTAGACAATGCTATCACTTAGAGTTCATCCTAACCCCCTAATAACACAAAACATGGTGTTATAATCACATATATAGTTGTGAGCGTACGAGTTGTTGCTAACGCTGCGGGCCGGGGCTCGCGCAGCGAGACGCGGGCCTCGCGAAGCGAGGGCCGGGGCTCGCGCAGCGAGTCGCGGGCCTCGCGTAGCGAGGGCACTGTGCCAGGTTCTCAGTTGCTGGCATGGAGCGCCAAAGGCGCTCCTTGCCAGCAACTGAGGACCCTCGCGAAGCGAGGGCCTCAGTTGCTGGCTTGGAGCGCCGCAGGCGCTCCATGCCAGCACCTGAGGACCTCGCAAAGCGAGGTCTTCAGTTGCAGCAACTGCGACCCTTGCAAAAAAAAGTTTACGTCGCAACACATTACGACACTCGCAAACAACATACGACACACGTTCACACACATTACGACACTCGCAAACAACATACGACACACGTTCACACACATTACGGCCTCGCAACACTCGGACGCAACTCGCGAACATTACAAAATTACAAACACAATACATACACACAGCACATACATAAAAACCTTACCTACACAAACAGGAAGCACCCAGGACCTCAAAAATGCAACTTACAACTTAATTGCACTCAAAATAAAAGAGTTTAGACACTAAATAGTTTGTTAAGCGACACAAAAAATGGCCGACGAATAAAACGAAAACGAGGCTACACACGCAAACACCATACGAGACACGTTACCACACATTACGACTTCGCAAACATCGGACGCAACACGCCGACATACAAACATTTAAAACTTAACAAAGACACACAACAAACACATAAAAAGCTTACCTACAGCAAGAGGAACCAGCCAGCACCTCAAAAAAACAAGTTACACCTACATTTAAATCAAAATAAACACTTTAGACACTAATACCATCGCTAAGCGAGAGAAAAAATGGCCGACGAACAAAACGAAAACGAGGCTTCAGACGTAACTACACTACACTTACTCGCAATAATGAAACACATACTATGCGGAACGTATCACAATCATATTAAACACCATTTTGAACAGTAATACGCCTAAAATGGCGGATGGAACGCAAATTGTAAGCTGGAACGCAAATAGCGCATGCGTATTGCGTTCTAACGGTCTCACTTTCCAGAACTTTCTACAAGTTTATAAATACTGCCTATTTCCAACTAAAAAATACATTTCTCCTCAGGTGATCAACGGAGTGACTTCTGAGATAACTGCTGCTTTTACTTGAGAAGACAATTCTTTACTAATTTACTACTTTACATTGTGCAAATTACAACTGACAGGTAAGCTATAATATATTACATTTTATTATCAGGTCAGGTCAAACAAATAAAAAAATAAACTAGGATTTATGTAGTCATCATGTATGGCACATTTATGTGTATAGGCTCACAAAAAAAATTAAACAGAGCTTTATGTATAGTGACATCTGACACGCACATATATGTCTATAATGTATAGTCACATGTGACACGCACATATATGTCTATAATGTATAGTGACATTTGACACACACATTTCTGTGTATTGCCCCTTCATAGTGACATGTGACACGCACGTATATGTGTATAATGTATAGTGACATGTGACACGCACATATATGTCTATAATGTATAGTGACATCTGACACGCACATTTCTGTGTATTGCCCCTTCATAGTGACATCTGACACCGACATATATGTCTATAATGTATAGTGACATGTGACACGCACATATATGTCTATAATGTATAGTGACATCTGACACGCACATTTATGTGTATTGCCCCTTCATAGTGACATGTGACACGCACGTATATGTGTATAATGTATAGTGACATGTGACACGCACATATATGTCTATAATGTATAGTGACATCTGACACGCACATTTCTGTGTATTGCCAATGCAACAAAATTAGCTTACAACAAAATCAGTAAACAACTACATTTAAATGACATTATATCTCATGTATACTGATATGTCACACGCACATATATGTGTATCATCTATAGTTACATCTCACACACACACATTTATGTGTGTTGGAAAAAAAAAAAAATATAAGGTTCATTTAACCATTTAAATTTGACTCATGTATACTGATATGTCACACGTACACAAAATAATTACATTAAACTATGTAATGTGCTTCATGTATGTGACATATGTGTGTAGCCCCCAACAAAAAATAAGGTTAATTGAATTAATTTACTGCAATTCAATAGATCAGATAAAGCTGAATCTTTCTATTTCTTTTAATATTCAAACAGACTCTGCATCAACAGCGTCTCTCAACAATTTGCACCGTGCACTATGAAGCACAATCCCTTTTAAAGAACACCAACAAATTTGAAGAGGTAAGATACAACAAGACATTACATGCTCAAAAGGCCATGTTTTGCTAGATGAAAAATTTTAAATATACAAATAACTATTTCACTTTCTTTTTCAAACAGACACTACAAGAAGACCGGCGATTAAGATTGGCAGGAAGGCACCGTCTGTCATTCAAAACTTCTATCAAGGTAAAGTATTAAGTATAAACAAGAAATAACCATGAGCCTTATTCAATTGCAACTTTCTCAATTGAATAGGGCTCTATATACGCACATAACATTTTTTTTATACAGAACTTTTTAGTTACTGAACTTCTAACCACAATCAAGGTTTTCAATAACTAAAAACTTTGCTCAATAAATATGTTATGTGATTATATAGAGCCCTCTTCAATTGGCAAAATTGCAATTCAATGAGGACCTATATATCTTTAATGGCCAAGGGCCTCACTCAAATGTGATTTGCCCATTTCAATAGGGCTCTATATAAGCACAGAGCATATTTTTTAAAGGAAATTTTTCTTTTGTGAACACGTTCCTTTTGGATACAAGTTCACTAAATACAAAATTCCGTAAAAAAATATGCTCTGTGCTGATATTGAGCTCTATTCCATTGGCCAAAACACAATTGAATGAGGAGCTCACAATATAACAAATGCAGTAACCAAAGGCCCTTATTCAATTGCTATTTTGGAAAATTAAATATGGCTATAAATAAGAACTTTTAGGCCCTTACTCTATTTTAACAAATATATGTGATGTGCTTATTTACAACCCTATTCAAATTTCTACATTGCAATTCAATTACGGCCTTAGAGTACTATTACATTGTAAAAAATGCAATTGAATGAGGGCCAAACTATGCAACATATGGTACACACAAAGGCCCTCATTCAATTGCAATTTGCCCAATTGAATAGGGCTCTAAATAACAACATAACAATTGCTTAAAACTAAGGTTTTAGTTAATTAAAAAATATCAAAAATACAGTTTTTCAATGACTACAAAATTATTTTAAATAATATGCTGTGTGCTTATTTAGGGCACAATTCAATTAGCCAAATCGCAATTCAATGACACACAAACTGCTACACACAAAACAGAATTTCTTATTAAATGTTTAACAACCTATAAGCCTTACAAAGAAGCAAAAATAAGAATAACAAAAGTGTTGTGCACCTAATAGCATTGTATAAAAAAGCACACAAACTCATAGCAAACTATATTAACATTCTTCTTTAATGTTTAACAACCTATAACCTGTACAATCAAGAAGAAATAAGTTTTGCACAAGTGATGCGCACCAAACAGGATTGTCAAAAACTAACACAAACACATAGCAAACTACATTAATTATATTATTTCATGTTTCACTAACTATAACCATCCCAATAAAGGTTAAATAAGTATACCACAAGTGGTGCGCACAAAACAGGATTGTACAAAAACTAACATAAACACATAGCAAAATAAACTCATATTCTTATTTAATATATCACAACCCACAAGCCTTACTAAGAACCTTAAATAAGAATAACAAAAGTCTTGGGATTGTACAGAAAGTTAAAAAAAAAATATTTGAAAAAAATAACCATAACTGATACAATACAGCAAAATTCATACATTTTTTACTTATTTAAAAGACATTTCACTCAAACAACATTTTCTATTTTACATTACAACAGATACTGCGTGAAGACAATCGGACGAGGACTTTTTCCACAGGACCGGACCATCGGACGAGGACTCGGACCAGACCAGCAGACGAGGAATTTCAACACAGGACCAGACCAGCAGACGAGGAATTTCAACACAGGACCAGACCATCGGACGAGGACTTTCACCAACGGACCACAACATCGGACGAGGGATATCGCCACAGGACCACAATATCGGACAGGGGCTATCGCCACAGGACCACACCATCGGACGAGGACTTCCAACAGAGGACCACACCATTGGACAACGATTTTGAAACGAGGACCAACAAACATTCGGATTTAAATCACACTTCAACCAAGGTAAACTATAATAAGTACTAAAGTATAAAACTAAAGAAACTGCTTTCAGTTGCATCCGTGTCAACAGAAAAATAAAATAATTAATTTACTATCTCCCTTATTTTATTTAAATTGCTACTATGCAATACATAGCTCAATAACCACATCACTTTTTTTTTCAGCAAAGAAGTTTTGCAGTGGTAAATATCTATCCACAAACAAAGTTTTTAATAAATAAAACCATTATTTTAAATAAATATGTTACATGCTTATTTACAGCAGTATTCCATTGGACAAATTCTGAGCCACTGAAGACAGGAATTATAAATGTAACTAAATATCAATGATACATTCATGATTTGCCTTTTATTTCACCAATTGTGCACAATAATCTTTAACAGGAATTACAAATTTAAATATACACAATTACATTTATTTGTTTCCGTTTACAGATTAATATGGCTGATAACGAGACCAAAGAAGAGAAGAAAAGACGTCAAACTAGAGAAAGACAAGAGAGATGGGCCGCCCAGCAGACACCGGAGGAGAAAGAAATTCGAAGAGAAAAAGAACGCAAAAGACTTGCAAATAAAAGAATATCAGCTGCAAAAATGAAAGATACAACCAAAATAAATAAAAAAATAAGAAAGCATTTACAAACTGTTCCTAAAACATCAGATGACATTTTACAACATACCAGTCAAGACAGACCAAAAAAAACAAGCATTTACAAACTCTTACTAAAAACTTACAGGAAATTTCAACCGAACAAGTCCAACATATACCAAGAAAATCTACGAAAAAAACGAAACATTTAGAACCTGTTGTTGAAACATTTCATGACTTTTCATCTGATGAATATCAAAGTCAACATCCAATATGCGTTGCAAATTGTCCTTTACTGAAGTCTTTAGCAGTAGAGGTTCATAGTTGTGGGGACATGACTACTCAATGTCAATTTTGTGAGGCTTATTATTTTAAACAGGAGAGACCCAGAGATGGACAATTTATTAGTTGTTGTCAAAAAGGAAAGTTCAAACTTCCACAAAGGAAACAATTTCCAACCTATTTACTAAATATTATGACTGAACCTACTTTTCCAAATTACAACAATTTTAAGACAAACATAAGATCCTACAATAGTGCCATATCATTTGCATCTATGGGGGCAACATTGGCTGCTAATGTACCAGGACATGGTCCTTACTGTTTTAAAGTCCAAGGACAAATTTATCATCGGACTTCACATTTACATCCAGAGGAAGGAGAGCAAAGAAAATTCGCTCAACTATATGTCCTAGATACAATGGAAGCTGTTGACCAACGTATGCAGATGGAAGAAAATAAAAAATGCTTACCCAGTGTTTTTATAGAGCTAAATAACATTATGGACAACAATCCCTACAGTAAAGCTTACAAAAAATTGGCAGAAGTAGAAAATGAACAACTACTTCATGCACAAAGACATCAATTACCCATGCCAAAGGTTAATATGGTGCTTAAAAGAGACAGACATACTGATAAACGTCGTTATAACTTACCAACATCAAATGAGGTTGCAATGGTCTTTCACAATGATGAAGGAGAACCACCATTTCAAAGAGACATTAGAGTATATCCCAGAAATGAGGACCAACCATTTATTAATATTAATATCTTAAGTCCAAATTTAGATCCAATGACATATCCCATCTTTTTCCCACACGGAGAAGCAGGTTGGCAACCAAAATTAACCCTTCCCAGTTACCCAAATGCTAAAGCCAGAATCCGAAATAATGTTTCTATGCTTGAATTTAAAGTTGCTCAAATTGCCATTAGAGATGAATTTAATCCCATTTTATGTGGTGGAAAACTAACACAACAATGGATTATTGATTCATATTTGCAAGTTGAGGCAAATAATTTAAACTTTATAAAATATCAACAAGATAAACTACGTGTAGAACAATATTGTGGACTCATGGACTATGTTGCTGACGTGGCTACAAGCAGAGACATGACAGCTGGCAAAGCCATCATTTTACCATCTTCCTTTCAAGGATCTCCTCGAAATATGAGAGAAAGATACAATGATGCTATGGCTATTGTGACAAAATTTGGAAAACCAGATTTATTTGTGACATTTACATGTAATCCACAATGGCCAGAAATTAATCAAAATCTACTTCTTGGACAAAGTGCTTCAGATCGACCAGATTTAGTAGCCAGAGTTTTTAAGATAAAATTAAATGAATTAATACGTGACTTTACTATAAATCAGTTATTTGGCAAATGTCTTGCTTATGTATATACCATTGAATTTCAAAAAAGAGGCCTTCCACATGCACATCTTCTCATAATACTTCAAGAGAAAGATAAATTAGATACTTCGGACAAAGTGGATGCAGTCATAGTTGCTGAACTACCGGATCCAGAACTATATGGTACACTATATGAGATTGTTACTCATCGCATGATTTATGGACCCTGTGGAGACCTTAATCCACAATCACCATGTATGGAAAATAATCAATGTTCAAAAGATTTTCCAAAAGATTATAGAGACAAAACATATGCCAATTGTGATGGATATCCACTTTATAAAAGAAGAGAAGGAGATAGTGCCATTATTTGTGGAAAAAAAGTGGACAATAGATATGTAGTACCCTACAATCCACATTTACTCATGAAGTACAACGCCCACATCAACGTAGAAGCCTGCACTTCCATCAAATCCATTAAATATGTCTACAAATATATTTACAAAGGTTACGATGCAGCTACTGTAGTCGTCAAAAGTGCAGACAACCCTGAAAGTAGTGAGTTAGTACATGATGAACTTGCATCTCATGTAGATGCTCGCTATGTCAGTGCGCCAGAAGCTATGTGGCGGCTTTTAAAATTTGAAATGCATGATAGATCACATGCAGTATATAGGTTAGCAGTACATTTGCCACAACGACATTTAGTCTATTTCCATTCTGGAAATGAAATGAATGCATTGGCCCAAAGTGAAGATCGTCACACTACACTAACTGCATGGTTTGCATTAAATTCCACTGATGCTCAAGCAACACAATACTTATATATTGAAATTCCATATCACTATGTTTTTGTGAATGGATTATGGAGAGCAAGAAAAACCAGAGGCAATAAAATAATTCCACGAATTTACACAGTCAGTCCAAGAGATGTTGAACGATTTTGCTTACGGATATTACTTTTAAATGTTCCAGGAGCACAAAGTTTTGAACAATTAAGAACTGTTAATGACATTGTATATGAATCCTTCCCTTTAGCTGCAAGGAATAGAAACTTACTCGCTGATGATACAGAGTGGGAAAGATGTTTAGAAGAAGCAGCACAATGTCAAATGCCACGACAGATGAGAGAACAATTTGCTTTTATTTGTATCTTCTCAAATGCTCCAAATGCATTAGCTTTGTGGGAGACTTTTAAAAGTAATATGGCTGAAGACTTTATGCAACGATACAATGAACCCATTGCACACTTAAAAGCCTTAATGGAAATTCAAGAAGTCTTTTTAACTCATGGATTAAGTTGTGCAAGTTTTAATTTGCCTGATCCAGGTCTAATAGATGACATTAACTTTGAAGACTATAACATTCAACTACAAGCAGAAAGAACACAAGAAAGACTTGCAACTTTAAATACACTACAATTGCAAGCATTTCATGCCATTAAAAATGCTATAGATGATGACATGGTGACAGAGCGTTATTTCTATCTTGATGGACCTGGCGGATCAGGGAAAACATATTTGTACAATTTATTAATGAGTTCAGTACGAGCACAAGGACAAATAGCAATGGCGTTTGCCACTACTGGAATTGCTGCACTTTTATTAGAAGGTGGAAGAACTGTTCATAGTGGATTCAAACTGCCAGTGCCTATTTTGGAAAATTCAGTGTCAGATATTCGCATGACATCCTTACAAGCAAAGAAATTGAAGAAATGTAAATTTATTATAATAGATGAGGCCACAATGATGTCATGCTATGCCCTCCAATGTATTGACCGTTTGCTTCGTGAAGTCATGGATAATATTTTTCCATTTGGTGGAAAGGGAATTTTGTTGGGTGGCGATTTTAGACAAACATTACCTGTCGTTGTACATGGAAATCGAACAGACATTATTGAAACATGTATAAAGTCAAGTACAGTATGGAAACATTTTACCCATCTTCAACTGCAACAAAATATGAGATCAGAAGGCCAAACTGATTTCAATGATTGGCTTATTAAAATTGGAGAAGGAAGAACAGAAAAAATACTACATTTACCTGACGACACTGTAGAGATACCACCTCATATGATTTGTCAACAAGATATTATATCGGCAATATTTGAAGGGAGCATAAATAACGAAGAATATTCTGAGCTTGCCAACCAAGTCATACTGACGTGTAAAAATAAAGATGCATTAATACTCAATAATGAAATCTTAAAAAAAATTAATGCACCACAAAGAAATTATCACAGTGCTGATTCTGTACTTGCTGATGACAATGAAAGTCAGGCAAACTTTTCAACTGAATTCATTAACTCTTTAACTCCTTCTGGAATGCCACCACATATTTTGCAGCTAAAGAAAGGTGCAATTATCATGTTACTGCGAAATATGAACCCCAAAAAAGGCCTATGCAATGGCACAAGATTAATTGTTCAACAATTAAAGGACCATTTTATAGATGCTGAAATTTTAACTGGGACCCATAAAGGAGAGAGAGTTTTCATACCAAGAAAAGATTTAGCACCAAGTGAAAGTAGTCTCCCTTTTATACTTCAAAGAAGACAATTTCCCATTATTATGGCATTTGCCATGACCATTAATAAATCACAAGGTCAGACTTTCAAATCTGTGGGTATTTACTTGGAAGAACCAGTTTTTGCACATGGTCAATTGTACGTTGCGTTGTCACGGTGCAAAAATCCACAGGCTATTAAAGTTTACATTGAAAACAATGAAAGTCAAGGTGATTTATTAGAAGATGGACGTATTTTTACTAAAAACATTGTCTACTATGAAGTACTATAACTTTGCAGGATACAAATTCAAGATGCCAACATTTTTTAAAAGCATTGCAAAATACATAACAATTGGTTGTTTAATTCAGTCATAATTAATGAAAGTACTGTTTAGGAATGATTCGCCTCACAAAATACTTGCCTTGCATTGTTAGTAAAAATTATGTTAAAATGTTAAGTCACTATGTTAATGTTTCTAATGTTACAAGTTTAAAAAATATATTTGCAAGTTATTTCATTCAACAGATTACAAAGTGGATGTTAAGAGGTCAAGCACCTTTTAAGTCACAATGTAAATATTGTCTGTTATCTTAAGATTACTAACTACATTAATGTTTATCGCCAGTTTATGTGCTCAGTAATGAATTACTTTAATTACGTACGTTTTAAGCAGAGTTTTACTGTATGCCTTCCTCTACATTCAATGTATATTCAAGTTAACAATTATTGTGATAGAAATTGCATGTTAATACTGATTAATTTAAAGGTCAATTGTTTTTACATTCAAATGTTAATACTTTTAATAAAAAATTAGGTTACAAAATGTATTCGCTATGTTCCTGTTTATAATGTTCAAAATTATACAAATGTTTTGTCAACTTCTAAACTTACATAAAAAATAAAGTTAAAGTTTCAAAATATATACTTTGAAGGTTATTGCTTACATATTTTTTAAACTTCATGTTAAAATTCGCAACGTTTCAAGAAGGCTTTTTACTTTTTGCTTTCCTATTCATTCAATGTATATTAAAGTTAACAATTCTTCAGATACAAATTACATTTTAAAAAACCATTACATCAACATTTTACAAAAATACACGTTCATATTAAAATACTTACAAGTGTCAAAAATATATGTTAATAACTAAACAACTTGACAAACATATACATCACATTGCCGTCATTTTTTGACGGGCAAGTCGCTAGTACTAAATAATGTCTTGAGCCTCAGCTGGTGCTTTAACTGATTGGTTGACTAACACAAACATTTAATAAATATTTGTATGTGTTGCTTTGATCTGCTGAACATTTAAAATTCAAAAGTTTTTTAAGTTTTGTGGGATTTAGAAACAATTAGAATTAGTCCTCTAATGAGTGGATTCAAAATCTAGCTTTGAGAAACTCAAGCATCAATCAGTTTTTTGATGTTGTAAGTTTAGTAATAACTGACTTAATGTATTGATGAAAGTAGTTTCTTCACACATTAACTAGGCACAATCTACAAATGCCAACAAATCCAAATTATTTAAAACATCTTTGGTCAAATTAGCATTGTTCTTATTAAAATAACCCTTCATGTGATACCCAATGATCTTCAGTTCTCCTAGGAAAAGTAATCTCTATTATATATTTGAATCCTAAAAATCTCTTAGATTAGACACACATTGATGAACAGAAACAAATGATCTATTAAGAGTGAAACTCCACTTGATTTGAATGCTTTGTAGAGATGTCAGTCTGATGTCAGTTAGTCAGACTCAAAGGGCCCTTTTAAATTGTCAAAATCACAATTACTGGAGCCCGTAATGTAGCCCTGCAAAAGTTACTGGTATTCATTTTGCCTCTTCTAGCTACCCACCATTTATTTGCGAGCTACAGGCTTAAAATTCCTGTGTCTCTCAAAATGAAAACTCCGACCCCATAAGCCTTTGATCTTTCAAGCCTGCGAATGTTACAATCGCATTTCAATTGCTACAATTCCGCAAGCACGTAGCAATATATTTTACAAGTACTAAAAAGGACTCGCAAGGGGTTTAAACTCCTGTTCTTAACACTATAAAAGCCAATAAAAACACAATACTGGTCTTTAAAATAGGGGAAAGCAATGAAAGACATTAGAATTAATTGCACAACAGTCTCAAGCTAGCAAATCTGAAATAAAAATGTATTTTTTAAGTTTAATTTCCATGTTTGCAAATCGGACGTCAAAACACTAATTTATTATCATGATGATGGTCTCATTTTTACTATTGGCTTTTTCTAAATCATTACTTACGGGCTTTCTTAATTGATCATGGTTGTGCCCAGAAACGATACGTTACATGGTTTATGGATTAGGCTTTCGGCCATGTAACTGTGGTCTTGTTCAATTAAATCAATCTGAAACTGTTGTAATTTTCAAACCTGCAGACTTGGGCCCTCCTTCAATTGCAATTTGCCCAATTGAATAGTGGTCTAAATAAGCACATAACCTATTTTTTTAAAGAAGTTTTTAGTTAGTAAAGATCTATCCAAAAGCAAGGTTTTCACTAACTAAAAACTTATTTGAAAAAAATATGTTATGTGCTTATTTAGAGCCCTATTCAATTGGCCAAATCGCAATTGAATGAGGGCCTTGGAATTTAATAAGGCCTAAAGTTTTCAAACATATGTATTTTTTTATTGGGGAATAATGTCCCTAATTAATATGAACAGCCATGTTTTCCCAGCACTTAGCCATTGTTTCATTATTCAGCTATTACATATTTCTATTCAATTTACCCAAAAAATGTTTTCTCTCCTCAGTGTTTTTTTTTTAGTTCTGTTTTCTGATGGCTGGCAATAATCACCTAGAACCTCTCAAGAGATCAATAAATAAAATGTCTACTTTAATATAACAATTTTCATAAATATTAAATGTCCCTCACTTCTTTTAACAGCTAAGTACGGGAGCCATGGTCTGACTTTTTATTACCATATTTAGCAGTTATTTGTGTGTATATTAATATTCTTCTATTCTTGCAAAACCTAGATATTGAAACCTTTGCTTTAGCAAGTTCTTGATGCAGAAGTAATAAATTATACAATTGCTGTTGAAGATCATCAGCCTTAATAAATTGCAATTCAGCAAATTCTAAAGGGCTCTATATAAGCGCATAGCATATTTTTTTACAGAAGTTTTTAGTTAGTGAAGACATTGCTTTTGGATAAAAGTTCACTGACTAAAAACTTCTGTAAAAAAATATGCTATGCGCTTATATAGAGCCATTTAGAATTTGCTGAATTGCAATTTAATAAGGCTGCTAGCTCCTGTTGCTGTTCTCAGAACATTAGAGTGGTCCTTTAAGAAAATACACAAGACAGTAAAGGCTCTATTGTAGACTGACTGGGGTAATTGCATTATTCATTAGCAATCAGTCCTTGACCCCTACAATAAAGCTAATTACAGTTAGGAAGTAGAAATAAAAAAAAATATTATGTCTCTGTTAGTTTGAATTTCCTAAAAATAAAACATAAATACAACAGTCATAATTTAGAGAAATTGGAGTAAACAAAATCCCTGCTGTCAGTTGCTCCCAGGGTTTTAGTTGTAATTAGCAGGGAATACCGCTGTTAACATACTGCTGTTACTTTCTGTCTATTTCTAGGTGATATATACTGAAGTCTGTATTGGTGAAGCATATTTATATAAAATGTAATTGGCACCAGTATGACCCATACTAATGACTGCCAGAATGTGAAGCCAATACACAAATAAACAGCTCAGCAGCTGATTTCACCTGATCTAATTACTTATTTCAGTAAAACATTATATGCAGACTTTATCCAGACATCCAAGACAAATTAAGTCCCTCTTATATGACACATGAATAACCTATATGTGTTCCATGTGAGAGCAGTTGGTATATCCATATTGTTCACCCAATGGACCTTTGTTATGTGTTGATAAAATAATTTACATCCATAACTAAAAATAATGTGTTTCATAAACCAAGAGAAACTGTAGGCACTGCTATTACATTTATTAAATAAATGCAAGGTAAATAGGAATAAAGACACATGTTTAGGAGAGCCACCTGAACTGGATTGTGAGTCTTTTATGAATAAAGTAGCTCAGAATATAAAATGCAATCTAGAATTTGTTTTGCACAAAGGATATGGTACAATGGAAGATTATATTCTTTGTATTAGAGTGAAGCACTGCAAGTCATATGCTTATATTTCTATGCCTTAATGTATACATTGTGCACCCTATGTTACACTGATGTTGGGATCTGAGTATGATTTATGAGTCCATGTTTTATCACATTTACCTATTTTAATTTCATGATAGCTGATGCCATCAACATACCAGTCATAACCGATGTTACAATAATTAATATCCTTGCAAAAATGACTGAAAAAAAAAGATTACAAAAGATTAAAAATTAAAATCCAGATGTTAATTTTGAATTTTAGTATGTGTACAATGCTCATTTATTTAAAAAAATAATAAAAATACACTATGCAATAAAAAAGAAGAGGATGACCATGTAAAAATTGTCCTTTTTTTAAAAGGTGTTACGTTATATATTGTGTATACAATGTACTAACTTACAGCCCTACTCTATTCAAGCTTTGCTTTGTTACATAAAAACAACTGCTGAAGCTTTTTTGCCAATGTTACAGGTCTATTCAAAGCTCCACAAAGCCACATCTTGCAAACCTTTGCAGTAAATTACAAAGCTCAGGTTTTGCAGGAAAAGTCTGTGCTCAATAAATGACTGAGCCCTAAACTAATGAGAACCCCTGGGGATTCCCTCCATTCATACATGCCGTGGTGCGAATCATTGAGGATCCACTTCCCTACTCACTCCCTGTTCAACCCCTTCAAACGCCATCCCCAGCCCTATCTACAAATTGATGGGGATCTATTGAGACTCCCATGATACATAAACTGTCAACCCCGTACAACAGAGGTCCTATAACTTAACCATTCCCATGGCACCTAATATCAACCCAAATTTTGATTGGGTCAATCAAAGATGCCCACAGCCTCTAAATAGTTAACCCTTGCCACTGGATCCTGATTTGACCCACGCAGCATTTAAATAATTAACCCCATGCCACACAGGATCGAAAGCATCTAAAGAATTAACCCTTGCCGTGGGGGTACTATAACTACCCCCGCCACACCTTATCAATTAACCACATATAATGGGCATCTAAACAGATCCCCATGGTAACCTTATATAACCACTATCTACCATGGAAGGTCTATCTAGACCCTATCTACCATGGGGATCTATAACACTCTTAAAATGAATCTCTCCAACTAAACTAATAAATAAAAAAAAATCTAAATTACAAATAAATAAAAAACCTGCATTTACAAATAATAATAACATTTTACAAAAATAAAATAGTATTTGCAATTTAAAATTAAAAATACATAACAAAATATAAGAATTAAAATAAAAAATACATTGAACCTGCAAAATAAAATTAATCAATAATGCTTACTTAGGACTCTCAATCATTTACATTTACAGGTTTAATTTCCTTTTTTTTTTCAATATCTTTTAATTTTAATTGTTATTTATTTTAAGCTGTTATTTTTCATTATTTTAATTGAAAATTTAAATTTTTTCGGAAAAGTTAGTTTTTTTAAAGTAATTAATGGTGTCTTTCATTTTTTGTAGTTTATGTTTTGTTTTTTTCTAATCTAGATTTATTTATTAGCTTATTTGGAGGGGTTAATTTTAATAGAGAGGTCAGACAAATCACGGTCCACTAGAGAAGAAACCTGCAACCTACACTAGTAACTTTGCTAAGATAACTTTATGGACAGGCACAACCAGAGACATATTGATATGACACTAGAAGATGAGACCCTCATGTCAGAAGGTGCTTACCACATTACTAAGGAAGAGCAGAGAACAAGTATGAGTAGCACCAGATCTAATTAAGTGGTTGGGCTAAAGTCGAAAGTTCACCCAGCTGCAGATGTTTCTGGAGGGGAAGGAAAATACAATGCTGCAAAGATCAAATCAGAACAGGAACCTGGAATGTAAGAACTATGAACTGACAAGGTTAAACATTGATATCCTGGGAATTGATGAACTTGTATGGACTGGAATAGGACATTTCACATCAGACAACCACCAGATCGTCTACTGTGGCCAACAATGGCAATGGAAATGGAACTGTAGTAGCCTTCGTAGTCAATCAAAGAGTGGCCACAGCAGTGTTCAGTTACAACCCAATACATGACAGAATGATTTCAATTTAAATTCAAGGCAAGCCATTTAATATCACAGTGATCCAAGTCTATGCTCCATCCACGGATGCTGAAGAGGCTGAAGTTGTCCAGTTCTATGAAGACATAGATATAACACCAAGAAAAGATGTTACTATCATCATTGGAGATTGGAATGCTAAAGTAGGGAACCAAAAGACACCTGGAATAACTAGTAAGTTTGGCCTTCAAGTTTAAAATTAAGCAGGTCAGAGATTAGCAGAATTCTGTCAAGATAATTCTCTGATCATAGCAAACACTCTTTTCCAACATCCTCCGAGATGACTCTAAATGTGGAAATTATAAGATGCACAATATAGAAATCAGATTGACTATATACTTTGCAGCCAAAGGTGGAGGAGCTCTATACAATCAGCAAAAACAAGACCTGCAGTTGACTGTGGCTCAAACCATGAGCTTCTTATTGCAATACTCCAAAGTAAATTGAAGAAAATATGTAAAATCCTCAGGCCAAGCAGATACAAAATAAATATCGTCCCTTGTGAATATGCAGTGGAAGTAAAGAAACGATTTAAAGGACTAGACATGGAAGATAGAATGCATAAAGAACTGAAGTTTGCAACATTATACAGGAAACAGCAACAAAGAATATCACTAAAAGAAAGAAAAGTAAGAATGCTAACTGGCTGTCTAATGAGGCTTTAAAAGTATCCCAGGAAAGAAGGAAAGGAAATAGACAAATCTTTTACAATATCCATTATAACTGAATGGAGAATTCCAGGGGACAGCAAGAACAGACAAGGAGACATTCTACAATGAGCGATGTAAAGAGATTGAAGAAGATAACAGAATGTTTAAGTCAAGAGATCTTTTCAAGAAAAATGGAGATCTCAGAGGCACCTTTCATGCCAAAGTGTACATGATAAAAGACAAAAATGGTATGGACTTAACAGAAGAAATACACTGAAGATCTACATAGGATATAGATAGCAGTGATAGCTACACAGGATATAGATAGCAGTGATGACCTAAAGAATTTGTCCAGTGAGCTGGAGCCAGACATCTTGGAGAGCGAATTGAGATGGGTCCTAGGATGCCTTTCTGATAACAAGGCTGCAGGATTTGATGAAATCCCAATTAAAGTATTAAACATTCTACAAGATGATGCACTGAACATGGGACAACAGAATGGTTCTAGATCAGAAAAGGTGTGCGACAAGGTTGTATGTTGTCACCTTATTTATTTAACTAATACGCAGAGTACATCATGCGCAATGATGGGCCTGGTGAATCCAAAATCAATATTGCTAGAGAAAAATTAACAACCTCAGACACACATATAATTCTGCACTCATTGCAGGCCCGTCAAGCCAATCAATCATGTACGGGCCCCCGTCAATCCCCTCAAACTTTCGGGCCTTGCAATGAGCGCCTTTGGGGCTCATTGCACATGCTCAAGCCCGTAAAATTTTACATAGCATTACCGATAAACTCGCAATTACGACAACTATTATATGTGATATATTCTGGGCGGCTGGGTTAGCAGAAACTCATCTCATGAAGTCAGCAGAAACTGTAATAGAAAATTCCACAATGCATATACAAGGTTTTATCATTTTTTAATTATTAAAATGTTTAGTGTATTTTAAGTGCAGTTCTTCAAATTATTATTTTAAATATAGCAGTGTATTGGCCCATTTGATTGATAATATTTATCAAAAGTAAATTATATTCAGGGGAGGCTCAATTCATGAGCAAAAATTAGTCATGTTTAGCTTACTAATGTTTTTTAGTAACATTCAAATGTAGAAATATTTGAAAAAAGACCTGAAACCTTCTATATGTCCCTCTTACTTCAGTAAAGTGGGACTAATAATACACAGTTGAAGAAAAAGTTCAGGCAAAAGTGCAAGTTAAAACAATTCCAAATGGCTATATGTGGGATATTGTATTTAGTTCTGTTTAGTTTATCACATTAATAGTTTGATTATTAAGTGTGACATCTTCTCACCACACAGGTGATTAATCTACCAGCAACAGATAAGCTATCCTCAGATAATATTTAATGTGAGTGGAATTAAGCCAGGTCTAAAATACACAGTTACAAAAAAAAAAGTTTGACTTTCTCTAAATGTCACAAGACTGATTAGGGAGCTTCATCCCTTAGCAATTATGATGCTGAGCAAAAAACTATGAATTCAACGTAAGTTTATATAGCAACAGTGACTCAAGACATTTAAATAGGGACTGATGTTTGGTTGTAAAACCAGACTGAATAAAAGACAGAAATTCTTTGAATCTCAACATTGAGACTATAACCTTATGAAAATATTATAATGCCTGTCTATCTACCCATTTGCATATTAAAATATTTTTTTTGTAAACTAAAAAAGGGGGAGGAGAGAAAGCGCTAATAGACACTCCTACTGCAGATTATTTCATACCACTTGATGATAATAGATAGTTGTAACTCTACAGACTCATCTCTCACCTGTGCTGACCTCAAGAATGTGAGGTATTTTATAGTTATATATATATCTCTCAGGTGGATGTGGGATTTGGATATCGGTTCTTCGTATGTTTTCTCCTTTGTCCTCTACAGATTCAATGCAGTTTTCATATGCAGTATTTTTACAAATGATATGTGTTATCCCAGATGTACTGACAATATCCCGATATCTTAATACCTCTATATGAGGGAATACACATGTATATATATATATATATATATATATATATATATATATATATATATATATATATATAAATACATATGGTCCAGTCCCAAAGTGAAAAAATGAAAGTACAACCAATTCCTTAAAATATATTTATTATGGCCTTAGCATTATAACCATACCAGGAATCAGATATGAACTATAAAACATCAATAAAACCTATGACAAAAATATAAAAATCAATAAAAACAGATATGAAACACATATATATATATATGTGTGTGTATTGCAAATAGTGTAATGTGAAACACTATGAATGTATATATGTGTGGCATGATAGCAGCAAACAGCAGTATCAAGCAATCTATCCAGGTCAGGAAGAGAGCATCTCGAGACCAGGAACACTTATCACTGAGGAAGCTGCATAAGCGAGCAGCGATACGCGTTTGGTCCACCCACTCCACACATATATATACAGTTATTGTGTTGCACATTACACTATTTACAATACATATCCACATATATATATTTATATATATATATATATATATATATATATATATATATACTGGAAATTGCCTGTCAAAAAATGATGGCAATGAAATTGTAAGTGAGCTAATGCTTTTTGGTGTATGGTAATCAAATAAATAATACCGTATATACTTGAGTATAAGCCGGGTTTTTCAGCCCTTTTTTTAAGGCTAAAAAGGCCCCCCTCGGCTTATACTCGAGTCACTCCCCCCCCCCCCCCCCCGTGTCTTTATAACCCACCCGTGTCTCTCTAACCCCACCATGTCTCTCTTCCCCCATGTCTCTCTACCCCCCGAGTCTCTTTCCCTCCCCCTCCTCATCCTCAACCCCCCTCCTCATTCTAATCTCCCATCTCATTCTAAACCCCGCCTCCTCATTCTAAACTCCCTCTTCACTTTTTGCCCTCTAAATACCTCCCCCTCTCCCTTTCCCCTCACTTACCTGCTTCTGCTCCGGCCTCTGCTCCTTCCGTCTTGACCCGGCGCGCATGTGATGTCACATGCGCGCCACATTGTTAGCATATACCGGGTGCCGGCACCCGGTATATGCTAATGACGTGACATCACATGCGCACCACTCATTAGGTATTTAGGGGGGTTTAGAATGAGGAGGGGGGTTGAGGAGGGAGGTTGAGGAGGGGGTTGAGTTTGGGGGTTGAGGAGGGAGGTTGAGCAGAGGGGTTGAGGATGGGGGGGTTGAGGATGGGGGGTTGAGGAGGGGGTTGAGGATGAAGAGGGAGGTTGAGGTTGAGGAGGAAGGTTGAGGAGGGTGGTTGATTTTGAGGGGGGGGTTGAGGATGAGGAGGGAGGTTGAGGTTGAGGAGGGGGGTTGAGGTTGAGGAGGGGAGTTGAGGAGGGGGTTGAGGATGAGGAGGGAGGTTGAGGATGAGGAGGGGGGTTAACATTGAGGAGGGGGGTTGAGTAGGGGTTGAGGATTAGGAGGGAGGTTGAGGAGGGGGTTGAGGATGAGGAGAAGGTTGAGGTTGAGGAGGGAGGTTGAGGAGGGGGGTTATGGTTGAGGAGGGGGGTTAAGGTTGAGGAGGGGGTGTGAAGAGGGGGTTGAGGATGTGGGGGTTGAGGATGAGGAGGGGGGTTGAGAATGAGGAGGTTGGAAGAGACACAGGGAAGGGAGAGGGGAGAAGATACACAGGGAAGGGAGAGGGGAGAAGAGACACGGGAGAGAGGGGGGGGGACACAGAGGGCAGCACATTTCCCACCCTCGGCTTATACTCGAGTCACTCATTTTACCCAGTATTTTGTTGTAAAATAGGTGCCTCGGCTTATACTCAGGTCGACTTATACTCGAGTATATACGGTACATTACAAAATAAATATACTTTACCTATTTGGAAGTAATATATGCAGAAAGCATTGTGTAGAAGAGCTGACAATCTGTTTTGATGTTGCCGCAGCATCTAATGTGTGTTTTGAGTGTTGTGGAGCTGCTGTGTAAGTGTCAGCAATATGTGCAGTGTGTAGTGTAAATAGTGTGCGTGCGCAAGAAAAATCCGTTAGGGTACCTGTGTACTTCCGCATTGTGTAAGTTAGTGTTGTAAAATGGCGCCTAATGTGTGTATTATGCGGCTGTGGCTGATTTTGCGTCCTTGTTCTTGTAACTCATATGGCTTTTAAAAATAAATCTGTATGTGTTTCGTGATGTTTCGCGTGTTTAGAGTCCTTTAACCTAGTATTCGTTTTGTTCGGCGGCCATTTTTTCTCTCGCTTAGGGGATTTTCGGTTGTCTAAACTCTTTAATTTCTACCTAAATTGACTTGTAACTTCTTTTTTAGAGGTGCTGGGTGCCCCCTCCCCTTGCTGTGGGTAAGCTTTTTATGTGTTTGTTGTGTGTATTTCTTGTGTTTTTAGTGTTTTGGCGTGCGCGGGTTTCAGCCGCTAATGTATTTTTGCGAGGTCGTAATATTTTTGTTTGTAAGTGGCACGGCTCGTATTTGCGTATGCTAAGTCCATAAATTTTGCGGTTGCGGTGGGAGCCTTAAAATCCACGGTTGCTGGCAAGGAGTGCCTTCGCGAGGGCCGCAGCGTTAGCAACAACTTTTGTCAACCCGCACTGTTGACAACTATATATGTGACATATATATAGATATATATTGTGGTAGTTTGAATTGCTACCTTCTAGATTGACAGCAAGAAAATCTTGTATTCTTTTAATCTTTATTAAAAGTCCAAAAAGTACACCACATTATGGCTTACATCAGCCAAATGTATGACAAATCACACAGTTCTCTTGTAAATTTAGTCATCATTAGAAAGGGGAGCATTCGGCCCGCCCGTCTCTCCAAAATGCTCCAACCACCAGGAACCCTTAAACAGTCTTTTGAGAAACTCTGTTCTATTCGCATTTATACTGCTGCCTTCTCCCTGAGGTTACTTTACACAGACTCTTGTAAGGAAAATATAATCATTTACTCACAGCCTCTGGAACACAACTTCCTCTGCAAGCAGTCTCTGGAAAATCAGTCTTCTAACTGCAAACAGCTTTGTCTGCGAGCAATCGCTGGAAAAGCAGTCTTCTGTCTCTCAATCCAAATCACACATCAGATTGTAGATCCAAACAGGAACAGTCAGCAAGCTTCTCTCTGTAGCTTGCTCTTTGCTGCTAACAGCAGCTCACCATCAGGAGCAGATTTCACACACTGCCCACACTGCTTAGGCCCAAGCCTAAGTAAGGACTCCCCCCATCTCTCTGCTGTTGTCTTAAAGGCAATCCACAGCTGGGCTTCAATTAACCTCTGATCACTGCCAGGAGTTAACTCTTTCCTTCTCCAGAGAAATCTTCCAGCCTCTTTAATTAAACCCACCTCTAGGGGAATTATTTGCTTGACTCTGTTACTATATATATATATATATATAAATATATATATATATATATATATATATATATATATATATATATATATATATATATATATCTTTTTTTATTTATTTATTTTTTATATTTTTGTCATATATTTTATTGATGTTTTATAGTTCATATCTGATTCCTAGTATGGTTATAATGCTAAGGCCATAATAAATATATTTTAAGGAATTGGTTGTATTTTTATTTTTTATACATACATATATGTGTATTCCCTTATATAGAGGTATTAAGATATTGGTATATTGTCAGTACATCTGACATAACACATATCATTTATAAAAATACTGCATCTAAAAACTGCATTGAATCTGGAGAGGACGAAGGAGAAAACATACGAAGAACCGATATCCAAATCCCACATCCGCCTGAGAGATATATATCACTATAAAATGCCTCACATTTTGAGGTCAACACAAGTGAGAGACAAGTTTGTAGAGTTACAACTATCTATTTTCATCTAGTGGTATGAAATAATCTGCACTAGGAGTGTCTATTGCGCTTTCCCCCCTCCCTTTTTTTGTTCTCCTTATTTACCAGTACACAATGGTATATCTCAAATAGTATGTGAAGCAGCATCCTCGGAACAAGATATATACAGCCAGATGTACACATAATTAAGACTATTATAGTATCCCATCAAGAAAAATAAGAATAAAGTAGACCCATTATAACAGCAATTCAAGATCAGAGAGAATACACTTTCACTGGCATTTTTGGGGGTATACCAAGCGCTAAGGCCTACAATTGGGAACAATTCAAGCCCAGTTTTCCTTTTTTGGTAAAAAAACATTTTGTATACATATCTACACACCTATAAGTACATTTATACATGTACGTAACTATCTACTCATCTATGTATCTATCTGCCAATCCATCTCCATATCAGTTTATTTAGCTACCTACATAACCATCTATTTTTCAATCAAATTACCTATATACCTTTTTACCTGTCTAGCTATCTAACTATCCATCCATCCATCTATATATTTAGCTATCTGTAAATCTACCACTGGATTTACCGCCTTATCCATTTATCTGACATATTCCTAACAATTCACTCTTTAGTTCATAATGCCACATTATCTCTCTATCTATCTATTTATCTATCCCAGGATATATTTTGGTTCAACCAATATTTGCTGTAGTATACATTTAATAATGGTTTAAAAATTTCAGTATATATTTAATACAGATATAAACTACTGCATTTAAATGTACCCATTTCCAAGTCCCAGGGTCACTCTCATTAGCATCTGACATGCTGTTTTCCATAGGAAGCTGGTGAGATAGTCATATTTCTTATAGGATTATTGGTTTAAAACTGTCTTTGTTTTGCATAAATTGGATAACTAAATTTTCAGAAATGTGTAAATATCTGTAATAGTGTCATGATAACATTAAGACTGAAGGTGACAGCATCTACTGGACATGGAGCAATACATTAATAACTAAATCCTGACAATTTTCCTGACAATTTTTCCTGAGGTGGGGAAGAGAATCAACGGGTGTCTTTAACTTGTCCAACTCGTACTGTTTAGATTCCTGAGAGACACTATCTTTAGACTACAGATTTAAACAAAGTAAGAGATGATTTTACTTCTCATCCATCAAAAATGTAAACAACAATAGAAAAACAACGCATCAGCTATTTGAAATTAATGTCAGCTAAAATATGATGATTTTTCAAAATGGAAATGGCAACCAAAGCAATAATGTAAATGCACTGTTTTAAATGGAACAGATTGGGGGTGAACAGCCATCTAGAATTGTTATAAGTTTATAGTTATTATTTGTCAAATGCCAATGGCCATGCCAGTTAGAGCATTATTGTTTTTTGACTGTTGTAATGGTAGTGGATTTAAATACTCAATTTCCTGAATTTCCTAAATTTTCTTCAAAACTTTCAAAATCGAGGGTGGTGGATTGGATGAACCTGCAGCTAACAGTTTTTGGCTAATTAGCCTATCTTGGTCTGGTTGGGCTGACATAAAAGTTTGGATTAAAAAAAAGGTCCATGGATACAACACAAGATCAAAGGCAAAAGATTAAGTTAACTTTAGATTAAAGAGGTTTTATGTACGGTTAGGTCCATCACTTGATGGGTGCACAGACGTGACGTATAAGTGAATATTTGTATGCAATGTAAGTGCAATATATAAGTCCAGTCCTTCAGTTCAATGTTTCCTTGTAATTACCTTTCCTAACTCCACACATTCATAAATTGTGTTGATTAATTATGTCTATACATAGTTGATATGTCATGGTGCAGGATGTCTACAGTATTGTATTCCATATTCAATTTGAGGTGGGTGTCATGACTACATTGTTTAGTTACTGTAATATTACCATTAATTATGGATATGGCCTAGGGAGCATGGCCAAGGGAGCATGACATTGTGGCATATTAATTACGTGTTATTGCTGTTTGGTTATATGTTGCCTGTACATTGTTATCTTGTATCCTAGTTATAATATGTTATTGAGGGAAAATATGATATAGAGCAGGAGACTATATGAGGAAATGGGGTTTGCGCACATAGCTTTAACCGTGGAGAACCCCTTTTTACGCACAACTTTATACCCCATTTATGATTGAGCCCCATGAAAATAAGGTATGAAGAATTAAGGTAAAAAAGCTCTGCACATAAGCTTAACTGCACAACATTGCATCCTCACACATACAGGCCTTGATAAACAGTATCCAAGGTAGATGACTGCTCTTCAGGAGTCCTAAGCAAACACTGAAGATTAACATCAGGGTCAGCTATAGACACTTGTCATGTAATTAGGCAGCTTATCTCAAGAGTTTCTATAGCAATCAAGGATGCAAGGCAGATGGAACTTAGTTCTGACATCACACGCATACACAAAAGTACACAAGGGTGTGGTATGAGATGGGAGTCTGAGTGAATTGGAATATTGAAAATGCATTGTAAGGATTGGTTGCTTAGCAATGGAGATAGAGTATAAATATATTGGTTCTATAATGCAATAAATATTCAGTTCTAGTTTCACCTATCCACTGTGTGAGACTGCTATTGTGTTTGTGTCCTGAATTGGGGGTGGTGTTGCCATAGGCCACTAGTAACCTGTATCCAGTATTCCCTGCCTTTACCTTTGGGCGTTGCCCTCTTCAGAAGCCATCTTTTGTGCCAGAGAGAACAGAAACCACACAATTCTGCTGGGGTAGGTTTTAATTAGGTTCATACCAAGCCCCCTTGAAGAAGCAGATCGTGACAGGGGGGTGGTAGAGGTCAAGTCCCTAAAGAGATTTGAGTACCAGATTATCTCATCTGCCTCCTGAGGAGTGTGAAAGCTGGCCTCCTGCTCAACTGGCAAATAGATGGGGAATAAGTTGAGATAGTTAAAGATTTTATTTTCCTTGGATCCAAAATATGTTCAGATGGTGACTGCAGCCATGAGATTAATGGACATTAGCTTTTGAGGAGGAAAGCTATGGCAAGCTTGGACAAATTAGTAAAATGTAAAGATATTATAATATGAACAATGGTCTGCATAGTTAGAACATACGGACATGTGAACTGAACCGTAAAGAAGGCTGAGCGCAATAGAAATCAAGACAAACTGTTCACTGGAAGGTAAGATCATGAGGCTGAAGCTCAAATATTTTGGCCATATCCTGAGAAGACAGGGTTGCTTAGAGAAGACTCTGATGCTGGGAAAGATTGAAGGCACTCAAGGAAGGGGTGGAGGCAGAGATGGAGATGGATATATGAGATCATTGAAACAATTAACATGAGTTTGATGGAGCTCTTAGGGGCAGTGGCTGACAGATGTGACTGGTGTGATGCAGTCCATAAGGTCTTAGAGAATGAGACATGGCTGAATGACTAAACAATATCAAAGAGGTCAATCATTTTAATTGCAAAAGTTGAGGGTCCAGAGGGGGAGGGTCCTATTGTACAGGTAAACTTTTTGCTTTCCTGTTCCCATATGATTGCATGTAACCTCTGAACAACAGCAAATATGTGACTTTTCTTGTTTAGACTTGCCAATGTGTAGGACATTTTATAAAACCATGCTGCCGCCTAAGCATGGACCTAGGTGATTTAGGCCAAATATGTCTCCGTCTCTCAAGATGATAGCACTTTATCACTCTACTGGGAACTAAGCATAAGGCACCAGGCATTTGTAGGAAACACTTATTACAAACAACATTAAAATTGGCAACAAAATACTGTTTAGCTGTGAAAAAATACAAAAATAAACAAAAATAAAATAACTGATTAAAAAAAGATCTAAGGGCAATAATTCCTAGAATTTGCACAGGGCTCATTTAATATTGGTTTGGAAACTCTTGAGAACCTCTTAGTTCCTGTGTTAGCCCATGGATAATGCAGAATTCACAGTACTAAAATGGGGCATTTGCAACATATTTCTAACACCTTACACTTATCTCTTTAGTACACAATGGCACTCTGTCTATCTATCTATTTATCTATTTACCGTTCTTCATGCCTCTGAGCTACCCATCCTCAAACCAACATTTTCATAAATAAAGTATTTTACTTTATCTCTGGCCGTACATTGAAAAATTTAGCGCTGACATTTATATCCAGAGCTGTATTAATGGTGTCTGCTTATGGGTATAATACAGTGCAGTGATGTTTCTACAGATTGATGTAGGACAGTCACCCAATTATATGGTAATCCAATGCAATGTTTACAGGCTAATCAAATCTCTGTCCCTGGTGTGCATTATTCACTAACTAACTATGAATTCCAATCACTACAATGAAATGACTGCGCTACCTGCAGCTTAAAGCACATAATAATTGTTCACAGTAAAGATTGTATAGTTTATTTTTACATTAGAGAAACAACAGAATGTCAAGAAAACAGAGAAATGTATAAACCAATTAGGTTAGAATTAGGGCAACATTTAAAAGGAGAACTTGGATCTTAACCATTAGTTGCTCTTATATGAAAAAGTCCACTTATAGAAGTTTAGAAGTTTAAAACTCTAAACTTCCAATTAGAGTAGTTCTTAAACTCTCTCTTTTGGCCATTCTAATTATCAGAGACAAAATATGAATCTCACTGTAAGTGTTCTTCATGGTGTGAAAGAGCACAATATTGCATGTTAAAATTATCTATTTTGTTAATTACACTAATAACAACTAAAAAAATATGAAGTTTTAATTCTTTGTTTACATACAGTCTATTTTGCCCAGCTCATGTTGTATGAGTAATTAGCAGAGTGTAAGGTGCGCTGTGTCAGAAGCTCTATGGGGCGAGGTTGTGATTGGTAGCACAGCATCTCCCTGGATACAGATTACACAGTACTGACGAGTTAACCCATAGCCTTCCTGTCATAGATGACTACCACTATTCCATGTTTTATAGTTTAATATGTTATGGTAAGTTGATTACCCATTGTATGTTAATTACTATATGTTATGTTGTTTCTCTGTGTGTTGGACTTATGATAGAATCTGTATGTTGCATTTTTGGTTCATTAACAGTTAACTAATTTAGAAAGTTGTGATATCATCTGTAACTGTCATTTTTGAGAAGCTGTCAGTTATGTAATGTGTGTCTCTGAGGTAAAGTCGGTTTTGAATGCAGTCTGCGATGCTTCTGACAGGAGAAAGTGAGGTAACAGCTATTAGTTACTCTGAGAAGATTAATATGTATATGGAATAAGTGATCTAGTAAAAGATCACATATATAGTTGTCGTTATTGCGGGGGTGCCCAAGGTTCATGGTAAAGGAATGTTAAAATTGTGGGCTCGTGCAGTGAGCCCCGCAACTGTGGCCTGGTGAAGCAAGGCCCGCATTTGCGGCCCAGCAATGAGCTCTGTTGGAGATGAGCACCATAGGCACTCATCCAGGGACCCGCGGGACTTAGGCAGTGGGACTTAGGCAGTGAGCGTGCTGGTGGATATGGGTGCCATAGGTGCTCATCCCCCGACTCGTGGTACTTAGGTAATGAGCACCAAAGGTGCTAATTGCGCTGGTGGAAATGAACGACACATGTGTTCATCTACATCCCGACATTCAAGACTTAGGCAATGAGCGCGAGACACGCAGGACTTGACAGGCACTCATCTTGAGACACGTGGAGCTTAGACAATGAGTGCCTTGGCACTCATTGTGCTGTTGAAGATCATCCCGAGACCCGAGCATGAGGTTGCAAGTTAATTTGAGGCATATTTTGGCTTTTTTCTCGATCGAAAATCGCAGAAGCAAAAAAAAAGGCTGCCGAAAAAATGTAAACAACACGAAAACTAGGCTGACGGATGTAAAATGAGGCCGAAGGATGTAGATACGAGCACTAAGCACTAAAACTTTAAGCAAAACAGTAACACTTAATACATGGCAGTAACATTTAATTCAAGCCAGTAACACTTAACCCAAGGCAGTAATACTTAACCCAAGGTAGTAACACAGCGGGAGAGGCTTGCGTTGAGCACCAAAGTTGCTCAGAGGGACCAAATTCTCGCATTTTGTGGCAAACAGCGTTGTCATATTTTTAAGTACTGCATCTGAGTAAGGGCATTTTAGAGACGTCAGCTATCTTGGTGAACGGATCAGAAGAATTCAAAATGTCTGCTGGGTAGGTTTGGCCACAGCAGCCTTATCAAGCAGATCGTAACAGAGATCACTGCATAGAGAATGCCAAAACCTGAGTTTTCTGGTTTTTGGAAAAAATAAACCCATTAGAAGATATGTTCCCCTTAAACTGGAAGTATGAGCAGTCTGACAAGACTCTTACATTGAGTTGAATGGAGGACACACCCCTGCAATCTGATTGGAGCACTCATGGAGCAGGCGGTGGGCAGTCTTTCACACATATAAACACATATTTTATGTTATTTGATTTCTCAGTGAAAGATGCACATATTTATAAAATTCAAAAAGTACTTTACATTGATGATGTCCAAACTGTGCTGAATTTAGTGATCCTTTAAACACTTTCAACAAAAATTTAGCAGTAATTAGATAGGTGGTTGACATTTTCTAAGAGGGCTCCTTAATATAAAAAAATAGGAAGAACTTGCACTTTAACACAAACTTGAGAAGCTTCCAAATTTCCTTCGGATTTGTGCACATCTTCCTTTGTTTCACATTTTGTAACAAGGATGCTAATATAAATAACTAGTTTTTATGTGTTTCCTCACCCATTTATCAATGTAATGGTAATGTACATGAAAAAGGATTGCAGCCTGTTTACTTGGGCTGCTGAGTCTTTCAATGTGTTATTACCGGTATAAATGAGATCTTTAAAATAAGAATACTCAATGGAGAAGGTGATTAAACACCATCAGTGTTGAATTTTAATTAGTGATTCAAGGGTAGCTTTCCTGTTAAGTATGTCTGACAAGATAACTGTAAAATAATGGCACTTTTAGAGAACTTGCAGGTCTAGCTTGTAAAATAACTTATAAGAAAGTTTTTGTGATATGCATCAAAATAACATTAATTTGTTCTGCTAGAGAGTTTTTCTTAAAATGTTATACAAAGGAGGGTAAAATGCAATGAAATACAAAGAGGTAGAGTTGAGGGGTTTTGCAAGCTGACAATTTTTGATATTGAATAAAAATGTGATCATTTCGGTACAGAGGTGCTAAAGCTCATCCTTCTTATTTTCACCAGTGTGGTATCACAGACTGACAACCATTTACATTGACTTGAATAGAAAGTTAATGAGAATTAGTTACTTATCTCATAGTACTCCTAACAACCTTTACACTTTTTTTTCCCCACACACTTTTTTATTTTTTTTTATTTGATAACAAACAATGCAACAACTGACAAATTTCACATTAGGGGACTCATTAGCTAAAGTTTTTTTTCTATAGCTTGTACATATGATACTGGAGTAGATACTAAGACTAAATAAATTAACCTTTACATTGTACAAGATTATTTATCATATTTATTTATATATCTATATCCTATATAAACTAGACAGATTACTATGCATGTGCTGCATCAATTGATTTCCCAATCACAAATTGGAGAACTGGAGAGGAGAAATTGGAGAACTGGAGAGGAGTCTTGCAACACTGAGTGATATTGCTCCACTGGAAAGGGAGTTGGTGCTCACTGAGCACAGTTTGGATGCGCCTAGCGTGGAGGGTGTAGATGGGGCTAGTGAGGATGTCCACCTTAATGAAGATGGAGCTGGTGTGCCTAGGGGAAAGGATGGTAGAACAGCTGGGGGAGTTTTTAAACTAGTAGCTGTGGGAGGGACTAGATATGAGTAATGGGGTAGAAAGTGTAGAGGGGGTAAGAAACAAATTGCCCAGTCAAGGGGGATGAGATGGTGTGGGGGGTTAGTATAGTCAATAGGGACGTATTGTTAAGAAACTCAAGTACAGTTGCAGGCTCTTCAGAACTACAGACTCATAACATAAGGTGTATGCTTGCTAATGCCAGAAGCTTGCCAGGAAAATGGGAGAGTTAGAATTATTAGCAGTTAATGAGAAATGGGATATAATAGGCATTACTGATACATGTTTGGATAATTCTCATGACTGGACTATTAATCTGGATGGTCATAAAAACTATTTAAAAAAAATAGGAGCAATGGTAAAAGAGGAGGAGGGATTTTTCTGTATGCTAAGCCTGAATTTAAGCCAATAGTCAGAGAAGATATTTATAATAGAACTAGAGATAATGTTGAATGTTTGTGGGTACAGTTAAATAGTGGAGCAGCAAATTCTAAAATAATATTAGAAAGAGTATGAGGAAATGTGGTTATTGTTACACACTGGAAATGCTGATAGGCATGGGCAAGTTTTAATATTGGGAGATTGTATTTACCCTGAAATAACTGAATAAATGAGACCAGCAGTTCAGCTAAGGAGAGCAGGTTCTTGAGTACACTCAGGGATCATTATCTGGCCCAGGTTATACAATAGCCTACTAGAAATTAGGCTATCTTGTTTTAATCATCACAAATAATATTGATATAGTATTAATAGTTTTAATAGGGCAACCTTTGGGAAAACAGTGATCACAACACATTCTCATTTGAGATTAAATTAAAAAAACAACACTGTAAGGGGCCAACAAAAACTCTTGAATTTAAAAGGGCAGATTTTAATGGTCTAAGGGCAGCAATGCAAAGTATAGACTGTGGAAAAGAACTGATGGGTAAAAAAACTGAATGTAAATGGACAATATTCAAATCCTTACTAAATATACATACTGTAATTTTTTTTTTTATATATGGGAAGAAGGCTAGGAAGGAACATATGGGTACATTACAATGTATAACATGCTGTCTGAAAATGTGTGACCAGAAAAGGGCAGATGAGCTAAATAGGTTATTTTCTTCAGTATACACAAGGGAGGTACCAGTGGTTAGAACACTGCAACAAAATGGGGCCCCAGGTCCTGATGGAATACATCCAAGGGTACTGAGGAAACTGGGTGCTGTAATAGCCAAACCATTGTATCTAATTTTTCAAGATTTACTCAACACAGGATCTCTACCAGATGACTGGAGAAATACAGAGGTGATACATATATTTAAGAAAGGAGCAAGATAAATCCAGGAAATTATAGACCTGTAAGTCTCACTTCTGTAGTGGGAAAGCTTTTAGAGGGGTTAATAAGGGATAATATACATGAATATGTCTATTTAAACAAGATTTTAAGTAGGAATTAACACAGATCTAATTTGTTTTTATGAAGAGGTTAGTATGAACTTGGTTCAAAGGCTTTTGATACAGTGTGACATGGGAGACTATTGAGCAAACTAAAGGATACAGGAATTCCAGTAAATATCTGCTCATGGATCGAGAGCTGGCTAAAAGACAGGAAGCCAAGGGTTGTGGTAAATGGAACATACTCCGATTGGACTAATGTGGTAAGTGCGGTTCCTCAAGGTCCAGTATTAGGTGCTCTCCATTTTAACATATTTATTAATGACTTAGAAGTAGGTAAATAAATCAGATAATGATGTACTTTCCCTCAAAAGGGATTTGCATAAATTAGAGAAATGGGCAACTAAAAAGCAGATGAGATTTAAAACCAATAAATGTGAAGTTATGCATCTTGTTATGAAAAATAGCCATGCAATTTATAATCTTAATGGAGCAAATCTAGGGGTATCAGATATTGAAAGGGATTTGGGAGCACTTGTGGCCAACCACCTAGGTAACAGCGCTCAATGCCAAGCAGCAACTGCAAAGGCAAATAAAATATTAGCATGTATTAAGAAAGTTAGAGAAGCAAGGGAAGTAAAAATAATATTCTGCCACTATACAAATTCCTAGTACTCCATCATTTGGAATATGGAGTACAATTGTGAGCACCACTTCATAAAAATGACATTTTAGAGCTGGAAAAAGTACAGAGAAGGGCAACAAAACTAATAAAGGGAATGGAGGGGCTAAGTTATGAAGAAAGACTAAGCGAATTAAACGTATTTTCTCTAGAAAAAGGCATCTAATAGGGGGTGTGATTACCTTATATAAATATATCCAGGGTCAATATAAGGCTTTGTGAAGTGAACTTTTTGTACCAAGATGTTTTCAACTGACAAGAAGACAACCTTTGAGAGTAGAAGTGAAAAGAGTTCACCTAAAAGAAAGAAAAGGTCGGTTAATCTGTGGAATTCTTTACCAAAGGAGGTGGTGACAGCGGATTTGATAAATAACTTTAAAACAGGATTGGATATATTTTAAAATAAAAAAGGGCATTCAAGGTTATCCTGGATCAATAGGGAGGGAGTGTTGATCCAAGGAGGAATCTGGTCGTCAGTATCTGGGGTCTGGAAGGAATTTTATATTTTTTTCCCCTTTTGAGACAATTGGCAAAGTTTCACTGTTTTTTTTTTTTCCAGTTTTTTTCTGTTTGCCTTCTGCTGGATCAATTAACAATTAACAATTAATCCGCATATTGCAGATCAGATAGATCTAAAAAGGTTGAACTTGATGCACGAAAAGTATTTTTTGAACCTCAATTACTTCGGAACTATGTAACGATGTTACTATGTAACAAAGACTTTCAGTGCAAAACTACAGCACATTTGCTCTATTTTAGTCTGTAATATGTGTCTCTGTGCAGTAATTCTAATTAATGCAGATTCACCAACTGCAATTTGGAGTGAGTGAGTTGAAAAAATAAGAAACAAAAGCCACTGGGTAGGATCAAAGGAAAATAACTGGTAGCGGCAAGGAAAGAGGGTCACACACAAACTTTAATTTCTTTATCATGAAGAAAAAATGTTACACTTAGATTTCTTTCTGAATGCAGTTTAACAAATAGAGAATAAAATAATGAATAGACATTACAGGGGAGGTACAATCATAGAGTAACTTTCATTATTATTCTTTATTTTAGCCAGTAAACTATTAATTATTTTATTTGCAATCTTATCTTATTTTCTTTTTAAATAATATTATTGTGTAATTCATTAAGAGTCAATATACAAAGCAGCATCAAAAAGTTTTGAGACCCCCTAACAATGGTAATTAATAAAAGTGCAACTCAGGGTAGTATAAACAAACAGAATAAACATCCAAATCTGAAAATTCACATATATAAGTAGTGTCAGCTAAATCTAAAATTTTCTCTAGTACTTTGTTCAGTTGTTCAGTCATGTCCAACTCTCCATTTACTTATGGACTGCAGCGCAACTGGCTCATCTATCGTTATGTCACGTTTTGTGCTTATCCGTAAGGTTATCTTGGCAAAGATACTGGAGCGGGTTGCCATATGGATTAGCACAACCAGTAACACAGACATATGTGCCTGGCGTGTTTTGGTCCATATCGTCACTGAGAGTTGGACACGACTGAAGGACTGAACAATAATGACCTACATAGCTTATAATATCGTAAATATTTCATAAACATATTATATAGTTACAAATGTTTACGTAGTAACCATCAATAAAGTAACATAATTCAGTGTTACTCATAATCAGGGATAAAGCCACATCAGCTAAAATATAGCATTGCTCCTGGCTATCTGAATCTAAATATTAGCTTTATATAGAAGGGTCCTGCTGCATTATAAAGCCATCGCCTATCTAGTCTATGCTTATCTTTGATGTCTTTGATGTGTATTTTCATAAAAAAAAATTCTGGCAAGTAACGTATATACTCTAGTATAAGCTGACCTGAATATAAGCAGAGGCACCTATTTTACCACAAAATACTGGAAAAACTTAGTGACTTGAGTATAAGCCGAGGGTGGGAAATGTGCTGCCCCCTGTGTCCCTCTTGTGCCCTCTGTGTCCCCCTCTTGTGTGCCCTTTGCACCCCTTTCTTGTGTCCCCCCTCTCCCCTGTGTCTCTTCCCTCCTCTCCCTCCCCTGTGTCTCTCCCCCTCTCCCTCCCCTGTGTCTCTTCCCCCCTCTCCCTTCCCTGTGTCTCATCCCCCCCTACCTCATGTCTCTTTCCCTCCCCCTCCCTTATCACCCTCCTCAACACCCCTCCTCAACCTCCCTCCTCATCTTCTCTCCTCAACCACCTCCTCATCCTCCCTCCTCAACCCCCCTCCTCAACCCGCCTCCTCAACCCGCCTCCTCAACCCGCCTCCTCAACCCGCCTCCTCAACCCCCTCCTCAACCCGCCTCCTCAACCCGCCTCCTCAACCCGCCTCCTCAACCCGCCTCCTCAACCTTTCTCCTCAACCTCTCTCCTCATCCTCAACCCCCCTCCTCATCCTCAACCTCTCTCCTCAACCCTCCTCCTTATTCTCAACCTCTCTTCTCAACCCTCCTCCTCAACTTCCTCCTCATCCAGAACCCCCTCCTCAAACTCCCTCCTCATCCTCAATCCCCATCCTTAACCTCCCTCCTCAACCCCCATCTTCAACCCCCCTCCTTATCCTCAACCCCCCTCCTCAACCTCTCTCCTCAACCCCCCTCCTCATCCTTAACCCGCCTCCTCAACCTCTCTCACATTACCCCTCTAATTACCTCCCCCTCTCCCTTTCCCCTCACTTCCCTTCCAACAGCAGCTGCTCATCCACGCTCCTTCTGGGGGTTGAGGATGGGGAGTTGAGGATGAGGATGGGGGGTTGAGGATGAGGATGGGGGTTGGGGTTGAGGAGGATGATAAGGAAGAGGGAGAAAAAGAGTCACGGGGGTGGAGAGGCACGGCAGGGAAAGAGATCCACGGGGGTGAAGAGACTTAGGGGAAAGAGAGACATGGGGTGGAGAGACACGGGGGAAAGAGAGACACAGGGGGGAAGAGAGACACGGGGGTGGAGAGACACGGGGGGAAAGAGAGACACGGGGGAAAGAGAGACACGGGGGCAGAGAGACACTCAAGTATAAGCCGAGGGGCCCTTTTCAGCCTTAAATAAGGGCTGAAAAGCTCGGCTTATACTCGAGTATATACGGTACTATATAAAACTTGTCTTTTTTGTATAAAGTGTTTCTAGCTAATTAAAGGTATTTGATTATTTCTGTCTTCTTTTCCAACTAACATGAAGTATCTACTTGAAAAAGGAGTTTTGCTAATTATACATTTTATCATGATTTATAAAGCATTTTTTTAAGTAAAACAAGATTACATCCATGGGATGTAAATTAAAAATTTAAAAATGTAACATTAAAACAACACAAAGTAAAACCAAAGCGCTGGTTGTTACACCTCTAGATTGACTATTTAAATGAAAGAGTGATTCCGGATAACATTTACTCAAAATAAATTTATTGCACATTATCTAAAATGAATGTCCATAAACTTCTGCTCTGGTGCCATGTTAGGACCACTGCTAATCAAGTATGGACAGTAATATAAACTCAGACTAGTAATGTCACCATCATGAATCTCACACAGTTATTTATGTATCCATGTGCCATCTCCCTTACAAAATCACTTTTTGCTAACTTTTTTTTGTATTTGGCCTCATAAATAATAATATTTATTTAGAACTCACCCAAGAACTGTATACCAAACATATCTATAGATTAGATAATCATAGCAAGGGCTGCAATGGCTTTTTGTTATGGAAAAAACTGTCCTTGCAGACTTTCACAGCCCCTCCCAACCATTATAAAAATAATCTGTACCAACATGATCTATTAACTTACATTGACACCTCTTGAACCATTTAACAGTGTAATTATTGGATTTTATCTAGGAAATTGGACAGTAGAAAAAGCAAAGAAACTAAGGGCATGCTCTTGTGCATACATGTATTATAATGCATAGGCCAGTGATGGACATCTCTGTTCTTCAAATAACACTAATAATCTAGGTGACAAATTTTGGACTCTTGGTAGCTCTTTTAGGATTCATTTGCCCACCGATGGTATACACTGTTAATCAGTAAGTAACCAAATAATATGTCCTTGAAATGAATGCTCTAGTCCTACATATGTTTACAATATGCTTTCATTAAGAATAGAACTTGATCATGGACACAAATATGGATAAAAGTAGCAGCACTTGCCAGTATTTGCTGTGAGAAGATATTAATACAAGGAAGATAATTGATGTGATCTGCAAAGAAATATAGAACAAATAAACCAACCAGCAACAACTTTGAATCTCAAATATGCTGTAACCTGAATTGCTTTTGATCCAAATCAGCTTATTGCTCAGGTTTCTAATTTGAACAAAAAAAAAAACCACAGATCAAGAATATTACAGTTTATCACCTTGTTTGCTCAGACACTGAGCACCAGAAGGCAATTTCCTTACGTGTTATATCCAAACTATTTCAGTAGCCCACCATGGCAATTTTTGATGTATTCAGTTGCTGAGGTTGGACATTGTTTCTATCAAACATTTTTTTCAAAATGTTATGGTCACCTGGGGAATCTTTTAAGCCAAATATTTTAGATGGGTACAATGGTCAGATAATGTGGGCCTTTTGGATCTTGCCTACCATCAAATCTACTTTTTATGTGTTTTATATGATAGTCAGTAAAATGTATTAGTCTAAGGTTTGCTGAAAGTTAGATTGTAGTAGTAGACAATAAACCTTTTCCGTAACACTTTTCATGTGTCTATTTATGATTGTATTTCTGTTATTTTATAAGTTCCATCTACAGTATGTGTAATGCTCTGACACCCCTGGGTCCGTTGTATATGCTTTTGGCTTAGCTGTTGAAGACATAGGAACACAGTGGTCAGACTTTGTAATGTGTTTTTACTGCTGTTGTTGTTTTACCCTGAAAAAAAAAAAAGATAAGTTGTCAAAGACAGATAATATAGAGAGATGCTCAGCACCCAAAGATACAAATCAATAGGAGAAAAAAACAACATTTTGTATAAAAGGTTATAGAAGGAGAGGTAATAATGTGAAAGACTGGAATTATATGAGAAGAAATGAAGGGGAGACATCAAAGGAAATGTCATCTGATGGGACAACTCTGTATTTAAAGGCTTCTGGATCATGAATGATAGAGGAGAATAAGTAGTGTATGTAAACATTTGAAAAAAATCCCAAAAGAAACATTTAAACACTTACATTGATCTCAGCAAAATGTCTTGTAATTTCTGACAATTGCGAATTAGGGTTAACACCCTCCAAACCCCGGCTAAGTTAGCATCACATTTAAAATGATTTATTTTGGCTAATCAGGTTAGCTCAAACTTTTGCATTAACTCTGGGGTTCATGTTTGTGCTGCAAAGCAGCCTGGGATATGTAGTATATCACTGATGTGTGCTATGAGCTGCTGCTGACATACAGACAGGAAGCTCCAAGGAAATTGGCAGAGCAAGTAACAGCAGGTAAATAGTTGGTTAATATTTCTCACCTGATGCTGCATTTTGATTAAGGAGGGATCAGGTGCCTGTGTATACACCCCATGGAGGTGTCAATATAATCAGTATAGGGATTTTTAGATATTAATAAAAATAAAATGTTTTGTGAGATGTGCTACATACATATAAGCTGCTTTTTGCCTAAGGGGTGCAGAAATGTTTTAATCCATGAAACTTGGATATGCCTTTAATATGAGCTTAATATGTTCATTACCAGAGACAATGGTAGTGATATACTGTAGATATAAAATGTTATTACACCTTTGACAAAATAGATAGATAGATAGATAGACAGACAGACATGTACTGTACAATATTTAGTTGCATTTCCAGACAGCAGACAAGCTTTTATTACATCCTCTTGGTATTAATCACATTCTTACCAATCAAACTCTTCTCTGATGACTTCCAGAGCCTGTTTCTTGTCTGAAAAGCATCACATGACTGAGAAGAGCAGTGAAGGAAAAAATATTCCTGGTATAACACAAAAATAATTGGACATATATCTATTCACTAATCAGTTAATGATAAAACATTCATTTTTTCTCTAAATCTTTTCCATTATCTTTGCTCCTAAATGTCTATCTATCTATCTATCTATCTATCTATCTATCTATCTATCTATCTATCTATCTATCTATCTATCTATCTATCTTGGTTGTTAATGTTTCTCAAATTCAAGTTTTATGCCTTTAAGCATTGAGCCTGGCTACATGAACTCCTCACAATGCAATGGGATTTTGCATTATGATGCTTATCCTGCTCTGAGCAAAATGAAAAATATAGAACTTTTTTTCTGGTATTTCTGTCTGTATCTTGAAACATTTCCCAAAGTAATTATATATATTTTTCATTCTGTTCATTTATTAAATTTAATTAAAACACATAAAGTTTTGTGGCCATGTAATCCAAATATACTATTTTACAAGATATTTCTACAATCACGCTATAATACAAATTAATCCCACCTAGAATTCATGTCATAACAATACAGGAAAAAAGCAATTGCAAACAGGTTGTTACAAATTTAATTGTTGTTTTTTATTTTATTTTCCAAGTAAATGTTCAAATTATAACAAACATTAAGACCAATCCATATTAAAGATATTTGTCACCTGCTTTAATAATTCCCTGTGTATACATTAAGTAGCATTATCTAAAATTAATTGAGAACAATGTTTGCTTGCTCTGTTTGTATTTAACCTCTTTAATAATGATCATCCACTCTTAATACTGATGATCTTAGCCAATGGTATTAAAAACTTAATTTAATGAACAAACAGATTTAGCACTTTCCTTGCAAAATAAGCTGACAACAGATTAAGACGTATCTGGTATGTTTTCCATCATTCAGAAACCATTTATGTTTTTTTTTTGTAATAAAAAAAGCAATCTGAACAGCAAAAATTCAAAAATACAAAACAAAAAAAAGGAAATCTTTATGAAATATGTGTAATGGCTTTTCTTTATACAGATTCTGATAAGAAAAAATTGTGCTGCAAATTTATACCAAATAGCTGAAAAAAATATAGAATATTGCACTTGTAAGCTGATGTCTTGTGAGGATAAATGGGGTTAAATGCAGTAAATTAAAAAAACTCTTTTCCTATGGTTTATATCAGAGCTATTTATCAAACAGACTTATAGCCTTATTAAATTGCAATTCAGTAAATTTAAAAGGGCTCTATTTAAGCACAGAGCATATTTTATTTACAGAAGTTTTTAGTTAGTGAAGACCTTGCTTTTGGATAGAAGTTCACTAATTAAAAAGTTCTGTAAAAAAATATGCTGTGTGCTTAAAAAGAGCCCTTTTAAATTTACATAATCGCAATTTAGTAAGGCTGTTAAAGTCTCTTAAAGGATATGGTAGGTTTCGGAATTTTAAAAAGTATATAATATACCTGTGTATCTATTTAATTTACTTTATTTTATTTATTAGTTTATTAAGTCTGTTTTTACTGCCAAAAATAAATAAAAAAAAACCTGCATTGTTCTGCCCTCTGGAGCATATGCAGACACAGACTCTGTAGGCCTGGGTGTACAGTGTAATGTCCTTGCCTATCAGGGTTCATATCTCAGCAGAATGTTGCAGAAATGGTGACTGATTGGCAGTGGTAGAGCTAGGGAATGGAGGGACCTGGTGTAAAAAAAACATTTTTGGATCCCATCCCCCAATGACGGGTTGTAAACAAATGTTTTGTGTTGCGATTCCACCCATTTGTAACTCATTCAGTACCCCTCTCTAAGACCACATCCAATAACAGTACCTCTCCCCACCACTCCCCTATCCATGATACTTTGGTGAAGGTTATGGGTGTGAGACGAGCATTTGTAGAAAGAAGGCCTTGTATTTATTGGTGCAAGCTGCCTGGTTCTAGGCACTTGAAGATGAAGAGGGTTGTATCAAATGTAATGAGCAAATCCTCATCACTTCTCCCTCTTCCCTTCTCCCACACCATCACTCCAATGAGAGAAAATTCAATCCCCTCATGATAAAAACAAGATGGAATCTTCTCTGCATAAACAGACTTTAATAATTCAGATTTTCTGTAAAAATGTTTTAAGCTCTTGGCTTATACAGCTGCTAATGTTGCATAGTTTATTAGATTTTTTTCAAATATGATTCGTACAATAAACTTGTCATTTATTCTTTTATGATACTAATTAAAGTGTTGGTAATCATGTTCATAAGGTGAGCACATGAAATAAATTATAATTAGTATTTAATAATCTCAAAGTCTTAAAAAAGTTCCGACATTGTATCAATATTCTTTAAGGTTATTTACTTTAAACTTCCCCTTACACCAACAGAAAAAGCATTAAAAGCTTACTGAACTTTGGTGCTAATTGCAGAATATTTATCACCCAAGGTTAGAAGGAGAAATTGGTATTTAATTAGTGCGACAAGTCCTGGCTTTACCAAACAGAAGAACCGCCATTTTAGCCCATTAGCAATGAATTTTGTTTGAAGCCTAATGCTGCCTGCAATGCAAAGTCACTCTTTTTAATCTAATTGCAGATGAGATGAGTTGTCTGCAGATCAGTTGGTTATTATTCCAAACATTACAGAACAGCAGCTGTTTTAACTTTTGTATGTGATAAATATTTTTAAGTACTCGTAGACCATGAGTTGGTTAATTACAAATCAATACATTGAGAAAAAACAATCCAAAATGTATAATATTAATCCATATTAAACACAAAAAAGTAATCAATCAGAGAAGGCAGGCATGTTTCGATTGGTGGTAAACTGATCGAGTCTTTAATTACTATCCTTTATTTGTAACTAGCGAATTGCCCGTCAAAAAATGACGGCAATCAAATCGTAAGGTAGCTAATGCTGTTTGGTGTGTAATACCAAAATATATAATAGATGAATAAATGAATATACTTTACCTATTTTGAAGCATTGTGTTGAAGAGCTGACATGTTTTGATGTTGCTGCAGCATTAGTGGTGTGGAGCTGCTGTGTTAGCGTGCTGAATGTGTGCAGTGTAAGAGTGTGCGTGCGCGAGACCAAACCGTGAGCGTACTCGTGTACTTCCGCATTGGCGTAAAATGGCGGGTTATCTGTGTTATGCGTCTTTGCGGATTATCCGTCGGTGCTTCGTGGGGTTTTTCGAGTTTCGTGTGTTGTTTTGCGAGTTTCTTGTGGTGTTTTGCGTGTTGAGTGCTGTAGCCTCGTTTCCTTTTTTTCGTCGGCCATTTTTTCTGTCGCTTAGCGATTTCATTAGTGTGTAAAGTGTGTTATTTTAATTTAAATGAAGGTGTAACTTGTTTTTTTGAGGTCCTGGATGCTTCCTCTTCCTGTAGGAAAGCTTTTCATGTATGTGTTGTGTGTATTTATTGTGTTTGAAATGTTTGTATGTCGGCGTGTTGTGTCTGATGTTTGCGAGGTCGTAATGTCTGGTAACGTGTCTCGTATGGTGTTTGCGTGTGTAGCCTCGTTTTCGTTTTGTTCGGCGGACATTTATTCTCGCGCTTAGCAAATTTTTTATTGTCCAAACTCTTTTATTTTGATTGAAATGAAGGTGTAAGTTGCATTTTTGAGGTCCTGGATGCTCCCTCTTGCTGTAGGTAAGGTTTTTATGTATGTGCTGTGTGTATGAATTGTGTTTTTAATTTTGTGAACGTGTGTTTTGCGACGTGAAGTTTGCGAGGGTCGCAGTTGCTGGCATGGAGCGCCTTCGGCGCTCCATGCCAGCAACTGAGTCTCTCGCCCAGTGCCCTCTCTTTGCGAGGGCCGCGGGCTCGCTATGCGAGCCCGCAAGCATTAGCAACAACTCGCATGCTCACAACTATATATGTGATACTGACAACGGGCCTCATTCAATTGTGATGCGGCCAATTGAATAGGCCTCTATAAAACCACATAGCATATTTTTTTTACTGAAGTTTTTAGTTAGTGATCTTCTATCCAAAAGCAAGGTCTTCACTAACTAAACACTTCTGTAAAAAAATATGCTATGTGCTTATATAGAGCTCTATTCAATTGGCCAAATCGCATTTGAATGAGGCCCAAAGAACGTGAGGTCAGGGGTTCACCATACACTTGTCTCTCTTTGTGTCCCTCCTGTCTCTTTCTCTCTCTGTGTCCCTCCTGTCTCTTTCTCTCTCTGTGTACCTCCTGTCTCTCTCTCTCTGTGTCCCTCCTGTCTCTTTCTCTCTCTGTGTACCTCCTGTCTCTCTCTGTCTGTGTCCCTACTGTCTCTCTTTGTCTGTGTCCCTCCTGTCTGTGTCCCTACTGTCTCTCTCTGTCTGTGTCCGTCCTGTCTCTCTCTGTCTGTGTCCCTACTGTCTCTCTCTGTCTGTGTCCCTCCTGTCTGTGTCCCTACTGTCTCTCTCTGTCTGTGTCCCTACTGTCTCTCTCTGTCTGTGTCCCTCCTGTCTGTGTCCCTACTGTCTCTCTGTCTGTGTCCCTCCTGTGTCTCTCGGTCTGTGTCCCTCCTGTCTCTCTCGGTCTGTGTCCCTCCTGTCTCTCTCGGTCTGTGTCCCTCCTGTCTCTCTCGGTCTGTGTCCCTCCTGTCTCTCTCGGCCTGTGTCCCTCCTGTCTCTCTCGGTCTGTGTCCCTCCTGTCTCTCTCGGTCTGTGTCCCTCCTGTCTCTCTCGGTCTGTGTCCCTCCTGTCTATCTCGGTCTGTGTCCCTCCTGTCTCTCTAGGTCTGTGTCCCTCCTGTCTCTCTCGGTCTGTGTCCCTCCTGTCTCTCTCTGTCTGTGTCCCTCCTGTCTCTCTCTGTCTGTGTCCCTCCTGTCTCTCTCTGTCTGTGTCCCTGCTGTCTCTCTCTGTGTCCCTCCTGTCTCTCTCTGTGTCCCTGCTGTCTCTCTCTGTCTGTGTCCCTGCTGTCTCTCTCTGTCTGTGTCCCCCCTGTCTCTCTCTGTCTGTGTCCCTCCTGTCTCTCTCTGTCTGTGTCCCTCCTGTCTCTCTCTGTCTGTGTCCCTACTGTCTCTCTCTGTCTGTGTCCCTCCTGTCTGTGTCCCTACTGTCTCTCTCTGTCTGTGTCCCTACTGTCTCTCTCTGTCTGTGTCCCTCCTGTCTGTGTCCCTACTGTCTCTCTGTCTGTGTACCTCCTGTGTCTCTCGGTCTGTGTCCCTCCTGTGTCTCTCGGTCTGTGTCCCTCCTGTCTCTCTCGGTCTGTGTCCCTCCTGTCTCTCTCGGTCTGTGTCCCTCCTGTCTCTCTCGGTCTGTGTCCCTCCTGTCTCTCTCGGTCTGTGTCCCTCCTGTCTCTCTCGGTCTGTGTCCCTCCTGTCTCTCTCGGTCTGTGTCCCTCCTGTCTCTCTCTGTCTGTGTCCCTCCTGTCTCTCTCTGTCTGTGTCCCTCCTGTCTCTCTCTGTCTGTGTCCCTGCTGTCTCTCTCTGTGTCCCTCCTGTCTCTCTCTGTCTGTGTCCCTGCTGTCTCTCTCTGTCTGTGTCCCTGCTGTCTCTCTCTGTCTGTGTCCCTCCTGTCTCTCTCTGTCTGTGTCCCTCCTGTCTCTCTCTGTCTGTGTCCCTCCTGTCTCTCTCTGTCTGTGTCCCTCCTGTCTCTCTCTGTCTGTGTCCCTCCTGTCTCTCTCTGTCTGTGTCCCTGCTGTCTCTCTCTGTCTGTGTCCCTGCTGTCTCTCTCTGTCTGTGTCCCTCCTGTCTATCTCTGTCTGTGTCCTTCCTGTCTCTCTCTGTCTGTGTCCCTCCTGTCTCTCTCTGTCTATGTCCCTGCTGTCTCTCTCTGTCTGTGTCCCTGCTGTCTCTCTCTGTCTGTGTCCCTCCTGTCTCTCTCTGTCTGTGTCCCTCCTGTCTCTCTCTGTCTGTGTCCCTCCTGTCTCTCTCTGTCTGTGCCCCTCCTGTCTCTCTCTGTCTGTGTCCCTGCTGTCTCTCTCTGTCTGTGTCCTTCCGGTCTCTCTCTGTCTGTGTCCCTGCTGTCTCTCTGTCTGTGTCCCTGCTGTCTCTCTCTGTCTGTGTCCCTCCTGTCTCTCTCTGTCTGTGTCCCTCCTGTCTCTCTCTGTCTGTGTCCCTCCTGTCTCTCTCTGTCTGTGTCCCTGCTGTCTCTCTCTGTCTGTGTCCCTCCTGTCTCTCTCTGTCTGTGTCCCTGCTGTCTCTCTCTGTCTGTGTCCCTCCTGTCTCTCTCTGTCTGTGTCCCTGCTGTCTCTCTGTCTGTGTCCCTCCTGTCTATCTCTGTCTGTGTCCCTCCTGTCTCTCTCTGTCTGTGTCCCTGCTGTCTCTCTGTCTGTGTCCCTGCTGTCTCTCTCTGTCTGTGTCCCTGCTGTCTCTCTGTCTGTGTCCCTCCTGTCTCTCTCTGTCTGTGTCCCTCCTGTCTCTCTCTGTCTGTGTCCCTGCTGTCTCTCTCTGTCTGTGTCCCTGCTGTCTCTCTCTGTCTGTGTCCCTGCTGTCTCTCTCTGTGTCCCTCCTGTCTCTCTCTGTCTGTGTCCCTGCTGTCTCTCTCTGTCTGTGTCCCTGCTGTCTCTCTCTGTCTGTGTCCCTCCTGTCTCTCTCTGTCTGTGTCCCTCCTGTCTCTCTCTGTCTGTGCCCCTCCTGTCTCTCTCTGTCTGTGTCCCTGCTGTCTCTCTCTGTCTGTGTCCCTGCTGTCTCTCTCTGTCTGTGTCCCACCTGTCTCTCTCTGTCTGTGTCCCTCCTGTCTCTCTCTGTCTGTGTCCCTCCTGTCTCTCTCTGTCTGTGTCCCTGCTGTCTCTCTCTGTCTGTGTCCCTCCTGTCTCTCTCTGTCTGTGTCCCTCCTGTCTCTCTCTGTCTGTGTCCCTCCTGTCTCTCTCTGTCTGTGCCCCTCCTGTCTCTCTCTGTCTGTGTCCTTCCTGTCTCTCTCTGTCTGTGTCCCTGCTGTCTCTCTGTCTGTGTCCCTGCTGTCTCTCTCTGTATGTGTCCCTCCTGTCTCTCTCTGTCTGTGTCCCTCCTGTCTCTCTCTGTCTGTGTCCCTCCTGTCTCTCTCTGTCTGTGTCCCTCCTGTCTCTCTCTGTCAGTGTCCCTCCTGTCTCTCTCTGTCTGTGTCCCTGCTGTCTCTCTGTCTGTGTCCCTGCTGTCTCTCTCTGTCTGTGTCCCTGCTGTCTCTCTGTCTGTGTCCCTCCTGTCTCTCTCTGTCTGTGTCCCTCCTGTCTCTCTCTGTCTGTGTCCCTGCTGTCTCTCTCTGTCTGTGTCCCTGCTGTCTCTCTCTGTCTGTGTCCCTCCTGTCTCTCTCTGTCTGTGTCCCTCCTGTCTCTCTCTGTCTGTGTCCCTGCTGTCTCTCTGTCTGTGTCCATGCTGTCTCTCTCTGTCTGTGTCCCTCCTGTCTCTCTCTGTCTGTGTCCCTCCTGTCTCTCTCTGTCTGTGTCCCTCCTGTCTCTCTCTTTCTGTGTCCCTACTGTCTCTCTCTGTCTGTGTCCCTGCTGTCTCTCTCTGTCTGTGTCCCTGCTGTTTCTCTCTGTCTGTGTCCCTCCTGTCTCTCTCTGTCTGTGTCCCTGCTGTCTCTCTCTGTCTGTGTCCCTCCTGTCTCTCTATGTCTGTGTCCCTGCTTTCTCTCTCTGTCTGTGTCCCTCCTGTCTCTCTCGGTCTGTGTCCCTCCTGACTCTCTCGGTCTGTGTCCCTCCTGTCTCTCTCGGTCTGTGTCCCTCCTGTCTCTCTCGGTCTGTGTCCCTCCTGTCTCTCTCTGTCTGTGTCCCTCCTGTCTCTCTCTGTCTGTGTCCCTCCTGTCTCTCTCTGTCTGTGTCCCTGCTGTCTCTCTCTGTCTGTGTCCCTGCTGTCTCTCTCTGTGTCCCTCCTGTCTCTCTCTGTCTGTGTCCCTGCTGTCTCTCTCTGTCTGTGTCCCTGCTGTCTCTCTCTGTCTGTGTCCCTCCTGTCTCTCTCTGTCTGTGTCCCTCCTGTCTCTCTCTGTCTGTGTCCCTCCTGTCTCTCTCTGTCTGTGTCCCTCATGTCTCTCTCTGTCTGTGTCCCTGCTGTCTCTCTCTGTCTGTGTCCCTCCTGTCTCTCTCTGTCTGTGTCCCTGCTGTCTCTCTGTCTGTGTCCCTGCTGTCTCTCTCTGTCTGTGTCCCTCCTGTCTCTCTCTGTCTGTGTCCCTCCTGTCTCTCTCTGTCTGTGTCCCTCCTTTCTCTCTCTGTCTGTGTCCCTCCTGTCTCTCTCTGTCTGTGTCCCTCCTGTCTCTCTCTGTCTGTGTCCCTGCTGTCTCTCTCTGTCTGTGTCCCTCCTGTCTATCTCTGTCTGTGTCCCTCCTGTCTCTCTCTGTCTGTGTCCCTCCTGTCTCTCTCTGTCTATGTCCCTGCTGTCTCTCTCTGTCTGTGTCCCTGCTGTCTCTCTCTGTCTGTGTCCCTCCTGTCTCTCTCTGTCTGTGTCCCTCCTGTCTCTCTCTGTCTGTGTCCCTCCTGTCTCTCTCTGTCTGTGCCCCTCCTGTCTCTCTCTGTCTGTGTCCCTGCTGTCTCTCTCTGTCTGTGTCCTTCCTGTCTCTCTCTGTCTGTGTCCCTGCTGTCTCTCTGTCTGTGTCCCTGCTGTCTCTCTCTGTCTGTGTCCCTCCTGTCTCTCTCTGTCTGTGTCCCTCCTGTCTCTCTCTGTCTGTGTCCCTCCTGTCTCTCTCTGTCTGTGTCCCTCCTGTCTCTCTCTGTCTGTGTCCCTGCTGTCTCTCTGTCTGTGTCCCTGCTGTCTCTCTCTGTCTGTGTCCCTGCTGTCTCTCTGTCTGTGTCCCTCCTGTCTCTCTCTGTCTGTGTCCCTCCTGTCTCTCTCTGTCTGTGTCCCTGCTGTCTCTCTCTGTCTGTGTCCCTCCTGTCTCTCTCTGTCTGTGTCCCTGCTGTCTCTCTCTGTCTGTGTCCCTCCTGTCTATCTCTGTCTGTGTCCCTCCTGTCTCTCTCTGTCTGTGTCCCTGCTGTCTCTCTGTCTGTGTCCCTGCTGTCTCTCTCTGTCTGTGTCCCTGCTATCTCTCTGTCTGTGTCCCTCCTGTCTCTCTCTGTCTGTGTCCCTCCTGTCTCTCTCTGTCTGTGTCCCTCCTGTCTCTCTCTGTCTGTGTCCCTGCTGTCTCTCTCTGTCTGTGTCCCTGCTGTCTCTCTCTGTCTGTGTCCCTGCTGTCTCTCTCTGTGTCCCTCCTGTCTCTCTCTGTCTGTGTCCCTGCTGTCTCTCTCTGTCTGTGTCCCTGCTGTCTCTCTCTGTCTGTGTCCCTCCTGTCTCTCTCTGTCTGTGTCCCTCCTGTCTCTCTCTGTCTGTGTCCCTCCTGTCTCTCTCTGTCTGTGTCCCTGCTGTCTCTCTCTGTCTGTGTCCCTGCTGTCTCTCTCTGTCTGTGTCCCACCTGTCTCTCTCTGTCTGTGTCCCTCCTGTCTCTCTCTGTCTGTGTCCCTCCTGTCTCTCTCTGTCTGTGTCCCTGCTGTCTCTCTCTGTCTGTGTCCCTCCTGTCTCTCTCTGTCTGTGTCCCTCCTGTCTCTCTCTGTCTGTGTCCCTCCTGTCTCTCTCTGTCTGTGCCCCTCCTGTCTCTCTCTGTCTGTGTCCCTGCTGTCTCTCTCTGTCTGTGTCCTTCCTGTCTCTCTCTGTCTGTGTCCCTGCTGTCTCTCTGTCTGTGTCCCTGCTGTCTCTCTCTGTATGTGTCCCTCCTGTCTCTCTCTGTCTGTGTCCCTCCTGTCTCTCTCTGTCTGTGTCCCTCCTGTCTCTCTCTGTCTGTGTCCCTCCTGTCTCTCTCTGTCAGTGTCCCTCCTGTCTCTCTCTGTCTGTGTCCCTGCTGTCTCTCTGTCTGTGTCCCTGCTGTCTCTCTCTGTCTGTGTCCCTGCTGTCTCTCTGTCTGTGTCCCTCCTGTCTCTCTCTGTCTGTGTCCCTCCTGTCTCTCTCTGTCTGTGTCCCTGCTGTCTCTCTCTGTCTGTGTCCCTGCTGTCTCTCTCTGTCTGTGTCCCTCCTGTCTCTCTCTGTCTGTGTCCCTCCTGTCTCTCTCTGTCTGTGTCCCTGCTGTCTCTCTGTCTGTGTCCATGCTGTCTCTCTCTGTCTGTGTCCCTCCTGTCTCTCTCTGTCTGTGTCCCTCCTGTCTCTCTCTGTCTGTGTCCCTCCTGTCTCTCTCTTTCTGTGTCCCTACTGTCTCTCTCTGTCTGTGTCCCTGCTGTCTCTCTCTGTCTGTGTCCCTGCTGTTTCTCTCTGTCTGTGTCCCTCCTGTCTCTCTCTGTCTGTGTCCCTGCTGTCTCTCTCTGTCTGTGTCCCTCCTGTCTCTCTATGTCTGTGTCCCTGCTTTCTCTCTCTGTCTGTGTCCCTCCTGTCTCTCTCGGTCTGTGTCCCTCCTGACTCTCTCGGTCTGTGTCCCTCCTGTCTCTCTCGGTCTGTGTCCCTCCTGTCTCTCTCGGTCTGTGTCCCTCCTGTCTCTCTCTGTCTGTGTCCCTCCTGTCTCTCTCTGTCTGTGTCCCTCCTGTCTCTCTCTGTCTGTGTCCCTGCTGTCTCTCTCTGTCTGTGTCCCTGCTGTCTCTCTCTGTGTCCCTCCTGTCTCTCTCTGTCTGTGTCCCTGCTGTCTCTCTCTGTCTGTGTCCCTGCTGTCTCTCTCTGTCTGTGTCCCTCCTGTCTCTCTCTGTCTGTGTCCCTCCTGTCTCTCTCTGTCTGTGTCCCTCCTGTCTCTCTCTGTCTGTGTCCCTCATGTCTCTCTCTGTCTGTGTCCCTGCTGTCTCTCTCTGTCTGTGTCCCTGCTGTCTCTCTCTGTCTGTGTCCCTGCTGTCTCTCTGTCTGTGTCCCTGCTGTCTCTCTCTGTCTGTGTCCCTCCTGTCTCTCTCTGTCTGTGTCCCTCCTGTCTCTCTCTGTCTGTGTCCCTCCTTTCTCTCTCTGTCTGTGTCCCTCCTGTCTCTCTCTGTCTGTGTCCCTCCTGTCTCTCTCTGACTGTGTCCCTGCTGTCTCTCTGTCTGTGTCCCTGCTGTCTCTCTCTGTCTGTGTCCCTGCTTTCTCTCTGTCTGTGTCCCTCCTGTCTCTCTCTATCTGTGTCCCTCCTGTCTCTCTCTGTCTGTGTCCCTGCTGTCTCTCTCTGTCTGTGTCCCTGCTGTCTCTCTCTGTCTGTGTCCCTGCTGTCTCTCTCTGTCTGTGTCCCTGCTGTCTCTCTCTGTCTGTGTCCCTCCTGTCTCTGTCTGTGTCCCTCCTGTCTCTCTCTGTCTGTGTCCCTCCTGTCTCTCTCTGTCTGTGTCCCTCCTGTCTCTCTCTGTTTGTGTCCCTGCTGTCTCTCTCTGTCTTTGTCCCTGCTGTCTCTCTCTGTCTGTGTCCCTGCTGTCTCTCTCTGTCTGTGTCCCTCCTGTCTCTCTCTGTCTGTGTCCCTCCTGTCTCTCTCTGTCTGTGTCCCTGCTGTCTCTCTCTATCTGTGTCCCTCCTGTCTCTCTCTGTCTGTGTCCCTGCTGTCTCTCTCTGTCTGTGTCCCTCCTGTCTCTCTCTGTCTGTGTCCCTCCTGTCTCTCTCGGTCTGTGTCCCTCCTGTCTCTCTCTGTCTGTGTCCCTCCTGTCTCTCTCTGTCTGTGTCTCTGCTGTCTCTCTGTCTGTGTCCCTGCTGTCTCTCTCTGTCTGTGTCCCTCCTGTCTCTCTCTGTCTGTGTCCCTCCTGTCTCTCTCTGTCTGTGTCCCTCCTGTCTCTCTCTGTCTGTGTCCCTGCTGTCTCTCTCTGTCTGTGTCCCTCCTGTCTCTCTCTGTCTGTGTCCCTGCTGTCTCTCTGTCTGTGTCCCTGCTGTCTCTCTCTGTCTGTGTCCCTCCTGTCTCTCTCTGTCTGTGTCCCTCCTGTCTCTCTCTGTCTGTGTCCCTCCTGTCTCTCTCTGTCTGTGTCCCTCCTGTCTCTCTCTGTCTGTGTCCCTCCTGTCTCTCTCTGTCTGTGTCCCTGCTGTCTCTCTGTCTGTGTCCCTGCTGTCTCTCTCTGTCTGTGTCCCTGCTGTCTCTCTGTCTGTGTCCCTCCTGTCTCTCTCTGTCTGTGTCCCTGCTGTCTCTCTCTGTCTGTGTCCCTGCTGTCTCTCTCTGTCTGTGTCCCTCCTGTCTCTGTCTGTGTCCCTCCTGTCTCTCTCTGTCTGTGTCCCTCCTGTCTCTCTCTGTCTGTGTCCCTGCTGTCTCTCTGTCTGTGTCCCTGCTGTCTCTCTCTGTCTGTGTCCCTGCTGTCTCTCTCTGTCTGTGTCCCTCCTGTCTCTCTCTGTCTGTGTCCCTACTGTCTCTCTCTGTCTGTGTCCCTGCTGTCTCTCTCTATCTGTGTCCCTCCTGTCTCTCTCTGTCTGTGTCCCTGCTGTCTCTCTCTGTCTGTGTTCCTCCTGTCTCTCTCTCTTTCTGTGTCCCTCCTGTCTCTCTCTGTCTGTGTCCCTGCTGTCTCTCTGTCCCTCTTGTCTCTCTTTCCCTCCAGTCTCTCTTTCCCTCCAGTCTCTCTTTCCCTCCAGGCTGTCTCTCTCACCTCAGTCCCCAGAATGCATGCCGGTCCCTCCCCAGGGAGGAGTTGAGAGCAGCAGGGGGGAGGAGTTGAGAGCATCTGGGGGGAGATGTTGAGAGCAGCCGGGGAAGGAGTTAAGCACAACAGGGGAGGAGTTAAGATGGGCAGGGGAGGAGTTAAGAGTGGCGGGGGAGGGGTTAAGAGCGACGAGCGTGCAGGAGGAGTTGTGAGTTAACTCGCCCCCTAATGTGCTGAGTGGCTACTGCTTGTGCTGCTGAGCATTCTGGGACTTGAAGTTTTGTGCAGTGAGTTCTGGCACACCCACTTCCAGTTCCTTATTAGTGCGACGCGAGGGGCCGTAGCGAGCCCGCAAGCAGGTAAATACAGTGATTCAAGTTCAAGTTGGTGACCAGGAGGGCCTCAGTTGCTGGCATGGAGCTGCGGCCCTCGCAAGCGTGAGCAACGGCTTAAGCAAGCTCGTATGCTCACCACTATATATGTGATATGTAAGTCTTCAATATTTGGTAACTGATGAATCACAAAAACAGCAGAAGGTGGTTAACTTTTTATAATATTATTAAAAAATATTATAGGAACGATAATAAAAAACAGTAATTTTCACATGTTAACAGTTTATGCAAAAATTAAAAGGGATTATGAGTTCTCTCAACCCTTGACAATCATTCACCAAAATCTAGCAGCTGCTTCTGATTGGTTGGCCGGCCTCTGAACCCAGTTGAAAATATACAAATGGTTGGTAGAGGCTTGATTTACATTACACAAGATTAACCATTTGATGTGAGATCTCTTAGTAATTATTATACAGTTAAAAAGCCCCATAGGAGATACTAAGAGTTAGCAAGTGCAAGTTCTTGTTACCCTCACAAAAATGGCAAAAGTTGGCAGAGCAGATGCAATAGGCTTCACACACACGCCTGTAGGCAGGCAATTGCTATTCAATCTATTACAGTCAAAAAAGTGTTGTTTTATTTCACTGAGCACAATATAAGCTGTGAGCCTGACACAGGCAGGCAACTGAAATTACATTAAAGGAAAAAAGGGTTGTTTTTTTTTCAATGTATGGTACACCAACTATGACTGGTGAAACAGAGCAGAATATTAGCTGTGAGCCTGACACAGGCAGGCAACTGAAATTAGATTACAGGAAAAAAATGGTTGTTTTCAATGTATGGTACACCACCAGGTATGAGTAGTGAAAATAAGCACAATATAAGCTGTTAGGTGTTAGCCTGTCACACACACACGCTGGCAGGCAGGCATATGCAATTAGATTACACAGAAAAAAATTATAAAATAAAATAAATGATGTTCTAGCCCTAAAAAGGGCTTTTTGGGTTGCTGTCCTTGCAGCAGATATCAGATGAGTCCTTCAGGTCTGTAGTGAAAGCTAAATACACAGCCTGGCTATCTATTTCCCTATTAAATCTCCAGCAGCTACACTATCTGTCCTCTCACAACGAATGCAGCTTCAGAATGATTCTTAAATGTATGCTGTCCTTCAGATGGAAGGCTCTGGAAGGGAGTGTATTCTGCTGATTGGCTGGAATGTGTCTGCTGACTGTGAGGTGCAGGGTCAAAGTTTCCTCAATGATAAAGAATAGGGGCTTGTTCATTAATAACATGCTAATCCTCTGTACATTTTGAGAGTTAGCATGTTTTTAGTGAGCCTCAGTAGCATACCTCCCATCATTTCAAATGGCTAAAATTAGTTTCTGTATGAATATTATTTATGATGGGTAAACTTGTAGAAATACATGCAGTTAACATGTACACAATGGTCTAATACAGATATATTCTGTATAACTGGCACTCCAGCCATGTATTTTGTTTCTAGACTTTGAGAGAAAACAACAGTAAGAACCAAAGAAAACGGGACAAGATCTGAACTGGAAAATAGCATCTTGTCCTTAAATATAGAATTTCATGGCTATGAGAAACATGGGGATTTCCGGTGTCCCTCCAAAAGAGGTAGGTATTGGCTGCAACAAGCCAGTTTCTCAATAGCGTGGACATGGTAGTGGACTGAAAAAGTACCTAATAACTGAGCTTTGTAGCCATTTATAGATACAATTTATCTCTTTTGATTCCTTAGCAGTTGGATACACTCACGTTCTACAATCCTCTAACTGGGTGCATATAATTTCATCTGACACAAATTCACCACTAAAACCTATAAAATGGTCTCAGCAGTGGAGGCTGGTGACTTTCCAAGTTGGTAGTGTGGAAGACAGAGACCTAACCCCTTATATTGACTCCACCCAACAGTACAAACTCCTCACCTTCACAACATGATAGCTCTACAGACACTGCCCACTGATACAGACTACACCCACATTTTTTTTTCTTTCACTTTACTTATGTATTATCTTGATGTGAGTCAGATGGTGCATGTTAGATTGGGATTTATGTTCATGGCAGCTTGTAGAAATATACACAAGTGATCCCATAGAGAGAGACAGGTATCGACATATATAGAGAGAGGGATAGAGAGATAGAGGGGGATAGAGAGATAGGCGGATATAAAGAGAGAGTGATATAGATGGGGATAGAGAGGGAGAAATAGGCAGAAAGGGGGTAAAGAGAGAAATGAATAGAGGAAGAAAGAGAAGGATAGAGAGAGAAAAGGATACATAGAGAGAAATTGAGAGAGAGGGTGCAATAGAGAGAGAGAGGGGATAGAGAGAGATGGAGCTAGAGGAAAGAAATAGAGGCTATACCTCTTTTATCCCTCTCTCTTCATGTTTCTCCCTCTCCATCTGTCTTTCCTTCTATTCCTCTTTCTATCTCCCCTTCCTCTCTATCCCTCAATCTCTTTCTATCCCTCATCCTCTATCTATCCCTCTGAGCCTAGGTGAGGTATTTTAAGACTCAGCCAATAATGATACAAGCATATGCAATGATAGCAGCAAATATACTGAAAAAGAGTAAATCTGCACAAATAAGTAATTTGTTAAATGAGCAAATAGATTTTTTAAACAAATTAAAACGAAATGGTATGTGGGAAGAACATCTTGCTCCTCCTACAGAAGGACAGTGTGATAATTCAACCTAAATTGGTTTTGCATGACTCAGTACAGTTTTGTTTCTCCCTGCATTTTAAAGATAATTTTAATAGGATGTGGGAGAACCATCTCAAACCTCCCACATGTTATTTATCTTTAAAAAAATACATTTGAACTAATATATGTGCTTTTTAAAAAATATTTATCCAGCTTATCTGCTGCCTGTATATAATTAATATTAAGTTGCAAGGAAAAAAAATATTGAATGGTTAATTAAGCATTTTCTACAATATATTTCTAATGCTGCTCCTTCAGCACACAGACTCCCTCAATAAATAAAAATTTGTAAAAAAAATATATATAATTAAATCTATATATATACGTATACTATACAATATCTATCTATCTATCTATCTATCTATCTATCTATCTATCTATCTATCTATCTTGCTTGATTTAAGCATTGAACCTGGCTACATGAACTCCTCACAATGCAATGGGATTTTGCATTAGGACACTTATCCTGCTCGGAGCAAAATAAAAAATGAAAAATCTAGAACTATTTTGCAATTCTCCTCCTTCATAGTTTTCCTGGTATTTCTGTCTGTATCTTGAAACATTTCCGAAGATAATTATATATATACTAGCGACTTGCCCGTCAAAAAATGACGGCAATGTGATGTATATGTTTGTCAAGTTGTTTAGTTATTAACATATATTTTTGTCACTTGTAAGTATTTTAATATGAACGTGTATTTTTGTAAAATGTTGATGTAATGGTTTTTTAAAATGTAATTTGTATCTGAAGAATTGTTAACTTTAATATACATTGAATGAATAGGAAAGCAAAAAGTAAAAAGCCTTCTTTAAACATTGCGAATTTTAACATGAAGTTTAAAATATATGTAAGCAATAACCTTCAAAGTATATATTTTTAAACTTGAACTTTTATGTAAGTTTAGAAGTTGACAAAACATTGGTATCATTTTTAACATTATAAACAGGAACATAGTGAATACATTTTGTAACCTAATTTTTTATTAAAAGTATTAACATTTGAATGTAAAAACAATTGACCTTTAAATTAATCAGTATTAAAATGCAATTTCTATCACAATAATTGTTAACTTGAATATACATTGAATGTAGATGAAGGCATACAGTAAAACTCTTCTTAAAACGTACGTAATTAAAGTAATTCATTACTGAGCACATAAACTGGCGATAAACATTAATGTAGGTAGTAATCTTAAGATAACAGACAATATTTACATTGTGACTTAAAAGGTGCTTGACCTCTTAACATCCACTTTGTAATCTGTTGAATAAAATAACTTGAAAATATATTTTTTAAACTTGTAACATTAGAAACATTAACATAGTGACTTAACATTTTAACATAATTTTTACTAACAATGCAAGGCAAGTATTTTGTAAGGCGAATCATTCATAAACAGTACTTCCATTAATTATGACTGAATTAAACAACCAATTGTTATGTATTTTGGAATGCTTTTAAAAAAATGTTGGCATCTTTAATTTGTATCCTGCAAAGTTATAGTACTTCATAGTAGACAATGTTTTTAGTAAAAATACGTCCATCTTCTAATAAATCACCTTGACTTTCATTGTTTTCAATGTAAACTTTAATAGCCTGTGGATTTTTGCACCGTGACAACGCAACGTACAATTGACCATGTGCAAAAACTGGTTCTTCCAAGAAAATACCCACAGATTTGAAAGTTTGACCTTGTGATTTATTAATGGTCATGGCAAATGCCATAATAATGGGAAATTGTCTTCTTTGAAGTATAAAAGGGAGACTACTTTCACTTGGTGCTAAATCTATTCTTGGTATGAAAACTCTCTCTCCTTTATGGGTCCCAGTTAAAATTTCAGCATCTATAAAATGGTCCTTTAATTGTTGAACAATTAATCTTGTGCCATTGCATAGGCCTTTTTTGGGGTTCATATTTCGCAGTAACATGATAATTGCACCTTTCTTTAGCTGCAAAATATGTGGTGGCATTCCAGAAGGAGTTAAAGAGTTTATGAATTCAGTTGAAAAGTTTGCCTGACTTTCATTGTCATCAGCAAGTACAGAATCAGCACTGTGATAATTTCTTTGTGGTGCATTAATTTTTTTTAAGATTTCATTATTGAGTATTAATGCATCTTTATTTTTACACGTCAGTATAACTTGGTTGGCAAGCTCGGAATATTCTTCGTTATTTATGCTCCCTTCAAATATAGCCGATATAATATCTTGTTGACAAATCATATGAGGTGGGATCTCTGCAGTGTCGTCAGGTAAATGTAGTATTTTTTCTGTTCTGCCTTCTCCAATTTTAATAAGCCAATCATTGAAATCAGTTTGGCCTTCTGATCTCATATTTTGTTGCAGTTGAAGATGGGTAAAATGTTTCCATACTGTACTTGACTTTATACATGTTTCGATAATGTCAGTTCGATTTCCATGTACAACGACAGGTAATGTTTGTCTAAAATCGCCACCCAACAACATTACCTTTCCACCAAATGTAAAAATATTATCCATGACTTCACGAAGCAAACGGTCAATACATTGGAGGGCATAGCATGACATCATTGTGGCCTCATCTATTATAATTAATTTACATTTCTTCAATTTCTTTGCTTGTAAGGATGTCATGCGAATATCTGACACAGAATTTTCTAAAATAGGCACTGGCAGTTTACATCCACTATGAACAGTTCTTCCACCTTCTAATAAAAGTGCAGCAATTCCAGTAGTGGCAAACGCCATTGCTATTTTTACTTGTGCTCGTACTGAACTCATTAATAAATTGTACAAATATGTTTTTCCTGATCCGCCAGGTCCATCAAGATAGAAATAACGCTCTGTCACCATGTCATCATCTATAGCATTTTTAATGGCATGAAATGCTTGCAATTGTAGTGTATTTAAAGTTGCAAGTCTTTCTTCTGTTCTTTCTGCTTGTAGTTGAATGTCATAGTCTTCAAAGTTAATGTCATCTATAAGACCTGGATCAGGCAAATTAAAACTTGCACAACTTAATCCATGAGTTAAAAAGACTTCTTGGATTTCCATTAACGCTTTTAAGTGTGCAATGGGTTCATTGTATCGTCGCATAAAGTCTTCAGCCATATTACTTTTAAAAGTCTCCCACAAAGCTAATGCATTTGGAGCATTTGAGAAGATACAAATAAAAGCACATTTTTCTCTCATCTGTCGTGGCATTTGACATTGTGCTGCTTCTTATAAACATCTTTCCCACTCTGTATCATCAGCGAGTAAGTTTCTATGTCTTGCAGCTAAATGGAAGGATTCATATACAATGTCATTAACAGTTCTTAATTGTTCAAAACTTTGTGCTCCTGGAACATTTAAAAGTAATATCCGTAAGCAAAAACGTTCAACATCTCTTGGACTGACTGTGTAAATTCGTGGAATTATTTTATTGCCTCTGGTTTTTCTTGCTCTCCATAATCCATTCACAAAAACATAGTGATATGGAATTTCAATAATTAAATATGGTGTTGCTTCAGCATCAGTGGAATTTAATGCAAACCATGCAGTTAGTGTAGTGTGACGATCTTCACTTTGGGCCAATGCATTCATTTCATTTCCAGCATGGAAATAGACTAAATGTCGTTGTGGCAAATGTACTGCTAACCTATATACTGCATGTGATCTATCATGCATTTCAAATTTTAAAAGCCGCCACATAGCTTCTGGCGCACTGACATAGCGAGCATCTACATGAGATGCAAGTTCATCATGTACTAACTCACTACTTTCAGGGTTGTCTGCACTTTTGACGACTACAGTAGCTGCATCGTAACCTTTGTAAATATATTTGTAGACATATTTAATGGATTTGATGGAAGTGCAGGCTTCTACGTTGATGTGGGCGTTGTACTTCATGAGTAAATGTGGATTGTAGGGTACTACATATCTATTGTCCACTTTTTTTCCACGAATAATGGCACTATCTCCTTCTCTTCTTTTATAAAGTGGATATCCAGATATCCATCACAATTTGCATATGTTTTGTCTCTATAATCTTTTGGAAAATCTTTTGAACATTTATTATTTTCCATACATGGTGATTGTGGATTAAGGTCTCCACAGGGTCCATGAATCATGCAATGAGTAACAATCTCATATAGTCTACCATATAGTTCTGGATCTGGTAGTTCAGCAACTATGACTGCATCCACTTTGTCCGAAGTATCTAATTTATCTTTCTCTTGAAGTATTATGAGAAGATGTGCATGTGGAAGGCCTCTTTTTTGAAATTCAATGGTATATACATAAGCAAGACATTTGCCAAATAACTGATTTATAGTGAAGTCACGTATTAATTCATTTAATTTGATCTTAAAAACTCTGGCTACTAAATCTGCTCGATCTGAAGCACTTTGTCCAAGAAGTAGATTTTGATTAATTTCTGGCCATTGTGGATTATATGTAAATGTCACAAATAAATCTGTTTTTCCAAATTTTGTCACAATAGCCATAGCATCATTGTATCTTTCTCTCATATTTCGAGGAGATCCTTGAAAGGAAGATGGTAAAATGATGGCTTTGCCAGCTGTCATGTCTCTGCTTGTAGCCACGTCAGCAACATAGTCCATGAGTCCAAAATATTGTTCTACACATAGTTTATCTTGTTGATATTTTATAAAGTTTAAATTATTTGCCTCAACTTGCAAATATGAATCAATAATCCATTGTTGTGTTAGTTTTCCACCACATAAAATTGGATTAAATTCATCTCTAATGGCAATTTGAGCTACTTTAAATTCAAGCATAGAAACATTATTTCGGATTCTGGCTTTAGCATTTGTGTAACTGGGAAGGGTTCATTTTAGTTGCCAACCTGCTTCTCCATGTGGGAAAAAGATGGGATATGTCATTGGATCTAAATTTGGACTTAAGATATTAATATTAATAAATGGTTGCTACTCATTTCTGGGATATACTCTAATGTCTCTTTGAAATGGTGGTTCTCCTTCATCATTCTGAAATACCATTGCAACTTAATTTGATGTTGGCAAGTTATAACGACGTTTATCAGTATGTCTGTCTCTTTTAAGCACCATATTAACCTTTGGCATGGGTAATTGATGTCTTTGTGCATGAAGTTGTTGTTCATTGTCTACTTCTGCCAATTTTTTGTATGCTTTACTGTAGGGATTGTTGTCCATAATGTTATTTAGCTCTATGAAAACACTGGGTAAGCATTTTTTATTTTCTTCCATCTGCATACGTTGGTCAACAGCTTCCATTGTATCTAGGACATATAGTTGAGCAAATTTTCTTTGCTCTCCTTGCTCTGGATGTAAATGTGAAGTCCGATGATAAATTTGTCCTTGGACTTTAAAACAGTAAGGACCATGTCCTGGTACATTAGCAGCCAATGTTGCCCCCATAGATGCAAATGATATGGCACTATTGTAGGATCTTATGTTTGTCTTAAAATTTTTGTAATTTGGAAAAGTAGGTTCAGTCATAATATTTTGTAAATAGGTTGGAAATTGTTTCCTTTCTGGAAGTTTGAACTTGCCTTTTTGACAACAACTAATAAATTGTCCATCTCTGGGTCTCTCCTGTTTAAAATAATAATCCTCACAAAATTGACATTGAGTACTCATGTCCCCACAACTATGAACCTCTACTGCTAAAGACTTGAGTAAAGGACAATTTGCAAAGCATATCGGATGTTGACTTTCATATTCATCAGGTGAAAAGTCATGAAATGTTTCAACAACAGGTTCTAAATGTTTAGTTTTTTTCGTGGCTTTTCTTGGTATATGTTGTCCTTGTTTTGTTGAAATGTCCTGTAAGTTTTTATTAAGAGTTTGTAAATGCTTTGTTTTTGTAGTTGCTTTTTTTGGTCTGTCTTGACTGGTATCTTGTAAAATGTCATCTGATGTTTGAGGAACAGTTTGTAAATGCTTTATTATCTTTTTATTTTTTTTGGTTGTATCTTTCATTTTTGCAGCTGATATTCTTTTATTTGCAAGTCTTTTGCGTTCTTTTTCTCGTCGAATTTCTTTCTCCTCCGGTGTCTGCTGGGCGGCCCATCTCTCTTGTCTTTCTCTAGTTTGACGTCTTTTCTTCTCTTCTTTGGTCTCGTTATCAGCCATATTAATCTGTAAAGGAAAAAAAATAAATGTAATTGTGTATATTTTAATTTGTAATTCCTGTTAAAGATTCCTGTGCACAATTGGTTAAATAAAAGGCAAATCATTAATGTATCAGTTATATTTAGTTAAAATTATAATTCCTGTCCTCACTGGCTAAGAATTTGGCCAATGGAATACTGCTGTAAATAAGCATGTAACATATTTTTTTAAAATAATGGTTTTATTTATTAAAAACGTTGTTTGTGGATAGATATTTACCACTGCAAAACTTCTTTGCTAAAAAAAAAATTGATGTGGTTATTGAGCTATGTATTGCATAGTAGCAATTTAAATAGAATAAGGGAAATAGTAAATTCATTTTTTTATTTTTCTGTTGACACGGATGCAACTTAAAGCAGTTTCTTTAGTTTTCTACTTTAGTATTTATTATACTGTACCTTGTTTGAAGTGTGATTTAAATCCGAATGTTTGTTGGTCCTCGGTTCAAAATCGTTGTCCAATGGTGTGGTCCTCTGTTGGAAGTCCTCGTCCGATGGTGTGGTCCTGTGTGTAAAATCCTGGTCCTATGGTCTGGTCCTCTGTTGAAAGTTCTGGTCCGATGGTGTGGTCCTGTGGCGATAGCCCTCGTCCGATGTTGTGGTCCTGTGGCGATAGCCCTCGTCCGATGTTGTGGTTCTTTGGTGAAAGTCCTCGTCCGATGGTCTGGTCCTGTGTTGAAATTCCTCGTCCGCTGGTCTGGTCCTGTGTTGAAAGTCCTCGTCCGATGGTCTGGTCCTGTGGAGAAAGTCCTCGTCCGATTGTCTTCATGCCGTATCTGTTGTAATATAAAATAGAAAATGTTGTTTGAGTGAAATGTCTTTTAAATAAGTAAAAAATGTATGAATTTGGCTGTATTGTATCAGTTATGGTTATTTTTTTCTATTTTTTTTTTTTTTTACTTTCTGTACAATCCCACGACTTTTGTTATTCTTATTTAAGGTTCTTAGTAAGGCTTGTGGGTTGTGATATATTAAATAAGAATATGAATTTATTTTGCTATGTGTTTATGTTAGTTTTTGTACAATCCTGTTTTGTGCGCACCACTTGTGGTATACTTATTTAACCTTTATTGGGATGGTTATAGTTAGTGAAACATGAAATAATATAATTAATGTAGTTTGCTATGTGTTTGTGTTAGTTTTTTACAATCCTGTTTTGTGCGCACCACTTGTGCAAAAGTTATTTATTCTTGATTGTACTGGTTATAGGTTGTTAAACATTAAAGAAGAATGTTAATGTAGTTTCCTATGTGTTTGTGTGATTTTTTGTACAATGCTATTAGGTGCGTAACACTTTTGTTATTCTTATTTTGGCTTCTTTGTAAGGCTTATAGGTTGTTAAACATTCAATAAGAAAGTTAATTTATTTTGCTATGTGTTTGTGTGAGTTTGTTCCAATTCTGTTTTGTGTGTAGCAGTTTGGGTCTCATTCAATTGCGATTTGGCTAATTGAATCGTGGCCTAAATAAGCACATAGCATATTTTTTTAAAGAAGTTTTTAGTCAGTGAAAAACTTTCTTTTGGATAGATTTTTAGTAACTAAAAACTTCTTTAAAAAAAAATGTTATGTTCTTATTTAGAGCCCTATTCAATTGGGCAAATTGCAATTGAATGAGGGCCTCTGTGTGTACCATATGTTGCATATGTTGCATAGTTTGCCCCTCATTCAATTGCATTTTTTACAATGTAATAGTACTCTAAGGCCGTCATTGAATTGCAATGTTGAAAATTGAATAGAGTTCTAAATAAGCACATCACATATATTTGTTAAAGAAGTTTTTACTTATTAAGCATCTATCCAAAAGCAAGGTTTTCACTAAAGAAAAGTTATTTAAAAAATATATGTTATGTGATGATTTGGATCCCTATAGAATTAGCAAAATGGCAATTGAATAAGGGCCTAAAAATGCTTATTTATAGCCATATTAAATTGTCCAAAATAGCAATTGAATGAGGGCCTTTGGTTACTGCATTTGTTATATTGTCAGCTCCTCATTCAATTGTGTTTTGGCCAATGCAATAGAGCTCAATATCACCACAGAGCATATTTTTTTACGGAATTTTGTATTTAGTGAACTTGTATCCAAAAGCAACGTGTTCAATTATTTTGTGTGCGTGTGACATATCAGTATACATGACTCATATTTAAATTGTTAAATCAACCTTATATATTTTTTTTCCAACACACATAAATGTCTGTGTGTGAGATGTAACTATAGATGATACACATATATGTGCGTGTCACATATCTGTATACATGACATATAATGTCATTTAAATGTAGTTGTTTACTGATTTTGTTTTAAGCTAATTTTGTTGCAGTGGCAATACACATAAATGTGCGTGTCACATGTCACTATACATTATACACATATATGTCCGTGTCACATGTCACTATAAAGGGGCAATACACATAAATGTGCGTGTCACATGTCACTATACATTATACACATATATGTCTGTGTCACATGTCACTATGAAGGGGCAATACACATAAATGTGTGTGTCGCATGTCAATATACATGATACACATATATGTCCGTGTCACATGTCACTATGCAGGGGCAATACACATAAATGTGCGTGTCACATGTCACTATACATTATAGACATATATGTGCGTGTCAGATGTCACTATACATTATAGACATATATGTGCGTGTCACATGTCACTATACATAAACCTCTGTTTAATATTGAATTATGGTTTTTTGTTGTTTTGTTAAATTAACCGTATTTTTTTTGTGAGCCTATACACATAAATGTGCCATATATGTCACTACATAAATCCTAGTTTATTTTTTTATTTGTTTGACCTGTCCTGATAATAAAATGTAATATATTATAGCTTACCTCTCAGTTGTAATTTGCACAATGTAAAGTAGTAAATTAGTAAAGAATTGTCTTCTCAAGTAAAAGCAGCAGTTATCTCAGAAGTCACTCCGTTCATCACCTGAGGAGAAATGTATTTTTTTGTGTGAAATAGGCAGTTTTTATAAACTTGTAGAAAGTTCTGGAAAGTGAGATCGTTAGAACGCAATACGCATGCGCTATTTGCGTTCCAGCTTACAATTTGCGTTCCATCCGCCATTTTCTGCGTATTACTGTTCAAAATGGTGTTTAATATGATTGTGATACGTTCCGCATAGTATGTGTTTCATTATTGCGAGTAAGTGTAGTGTAGTTACGTCTGAAGCCTCGTTTTCGTTTTGTTCGTCGGCCATTTTTTCTCTCGCTTACCGATGATATTAGTGTCTAAAGTGTTTTATTTTGATTTAAATGTAGATGTAACTTGTTTTTTTGAGGTGCTGGATGGTTCCTCTTGCTGTAGGTAAGATTTTTATGTGTTTGTTGTGTGTCTTTCTTAAGTTTTAAATGTTTGTATGTCGGCGTGTTGCGTCCGATGTTTGCGAGGTCGTAATGTGTGGTAACGTGTCTCGTATGGTGTTTGCGTGTGTAGCCTCGTTTTCGTTTTATTCGTCTGCCATTTTTTGTGTCGCTTAACAAATTATTTAGTCCCTAAACTCTTTTATTTTGAGTGCAATTAAGTTGTAAGTTGCATTTTTGAGGTCCTGGGTGCTTCCTGTTTCTGTAGGTAAGGTTTTTATGTATGTGCTGTGTGTATGTATTGTGTTTTTAATTTTGTAATGTTCGCGAGTTGCGTCCGAGTGTTGCGAGGCCGTAATGTGTGTGAACGTGTGTCGTATGTTGTTTGCGAGTGTCGTAATGTGTGTGTCGTGCTCTTTGGGTTGCGACGTGAACTTTGCGAGATTCGCAGTTCTTTGGGTTGGGAATTTGTGTTGTGAATTTTGCAAGGGTCGCAGTTGCTGCAACTGAAGACCTCGCTTTGCGAGGTCCTCAGGTGCTGCCATGGAGCGCCTGTGGCGCTCCAAGCCAGCAACTGAGGCCCTCACTTCGCGAGGGTCCTCAGTTGCTGGCAAGGAGCGCCTTCGGCGCTCCATGCCAGCAACTGAGAACCTGGCACAGTGCCCTCGCTTCGCGAGGGCCGCGGGCTCGCTGCGCGAGCCACGGCCCTCGCTTCGCTACGCGAGCCCGCAGCGTTAGCAACAACTTGTACGCTCACAACTATATATGTGATTTTGTTCTGTTCATTTATTACATTTAATTAAAACACATAACGTTTTGTGGCCATGTAATCCAAATATACAATTTTACAAGATATTTCTACAGTCATACTATACTACAAGTTTGTCCCATTTATAATTTCTGTCATAACAATATAGGGAAAAAGCAATTGTAAACAGTTTGTGACAAATTTTATTGCTGTTTTTTCTTTTCTTTTATTTCCAAGTAAATGCTCAAATTACAAGATACATTAAGAGCAATCCTTATTAAAGCTATTTGTCACCCGCTTTAATGATTCCCTGTATGTACATACATTAAGTAGCAATATATACAATTAATTGAGAAAAATGTTTTCTTGCTCTTTTGTATTTAACCTCTTAATAATGATCATCCACTCGTAATACTGATGATCGTAGCCAATGGTATTAAAAACGTACAGCCTTATTAAATTGAAATTCGGCAAATTTAAAAGGGCTCTATATAACCACATAGCATATTTTTTTACAGAAGTTTTTAGTTAGTGAAGACCTTGCTTTTGGATAGAAGCTCACTAACTAAAAACTTCTGTAAAAAAAAATATGCTGTGGGCTTAAATAGAGCCCTTTTAAATTTGCCGAATCACAATTTAATAAGGCTGTTAATTTAATGAACAAAAAGATTTAGGGCCTTATTAAATTAGCCCTCGTAGTTCCCTCTGTCCCCCCAAAAAGTTTTTTGCTGTTTGCGAGGATCAATTTCCCAATACGTCCCTCGTAGCCCTCCCCTGCTCCCTAAACACATCCCCATGCAGCAGGGGTCCTATAGAAACCCCTGCAGCCTCCCCACATTAACCACTTGCAGCGGGGGTCCCCGATCGGCATCCATCAGGCCCCCGCTGCATTTAAAAAAGTTAAATTACCCGCCGCAGGTCCTTAAAGGGCCAGTGGCACACTATTAATCTCTTCCGGCCACGGCACCAAAAAATGAACCCCCTCTAAGGCTAGTTACTGATCAAGGTAACTTTTAGGTAACTATTACCACTAATGATGTTCATGCCTGCTGGTGGCAAAGTTATGGTCTTTAAATACAAATATTGTTTTACTGTTTTGGTTATATTCACATTTCCAGTACAAGTGTTATTATTTTTAAAATGTTTTTATCCGTATTGATACATTTGTATTTGTTAAATACGAACAGAATCACCAATAGTATTCCATGCAATATGGAATATCAATTTGTCTCTGTTAGGTCTAATTTCCTGCTTATTTTTCTAAGATATTCATGTTTAAACCAACACCCTGTGTCATTGTTCTGTTATCAGGACTTTAGGGGAGTTTAATTACAGAAGGCAGCCTAATGATTGCCTTGTGCTCTAGGTCATATTTATATGCCCAAATTATAAGCTTCCCTTTCTCTGTGCATGTAAGTAATTGCATTTTATTTATGTTGTCACGGACCCCTTTTTTAGGGCCTGGATCCTGGTGCATTGAGCCACCATAGAGGACATACCGCCTCATTGGAAAATGGGTAGGGGAATTATATTGCAACATAGGAAATGTGGGGTGCATAGCCCCATAACATAGGGCCATAGTGTACCACCATGCTTCACATGGTCTTATGGCATATGTCTCTGCCTTATCCTATATACTATATGTAATTCCCCATGCTATATTAATGTGTTCTGTGTTATGTTTAAACTGTAACTAAATGGTCATGAAGCAGTCAAAATAGGTCTACAATAAATCATTGTAGACGCACAGGAACCAGTGATTGTATTGTAATTTGTTTTGTCCCATTGTTTGCCAGATAAGCTACTGTATATACTCGATTATAAGCCAACCCGAGTATAAGCCAAGGCACCTATTATACCACACAATACTGGAAAAATGTAGTGACTTGAGAATAAGCCTAGGGTGGGAAATGTGCTGCCCCCTGTGTCCCTCTTGTGCCCTCTGGGTCCCCCTCTTTTGTGCCCTCTGTACCCCTTTCTTGTGTCCCCCTCCCTCTTGCCTGTCTCTCTTCCCCCTCTCCCTCCCCTGTGTCTCTCCCCCTCTCCCTCCCCTGTGTCTCTTCCCCTCCTCTCCCTCCCCTGTGTTTCTTCCCCCTCTCCATTCCCTGTGTCTCTTTCCCTCCCCCTCCTCAACCTCCCTCCTCAACCTCCCTCCTCATACTCAACCCCCCTCCTCAACCCCCTCCTCATCCTCAACCTCCCTCCTCAACCAACCTCCTCAACCCCCCTCCTCAACCCCCCCATCCTCACCCTCAACCCCCCATCATCACCCTAAACCCCCCTCCTCATCCTCCCTCCTCAACCTCAAACCCCCCAATCCTCATCCTAAACCCCCACCCTTAACCCCCATCCTCATCCTAAACCCCCCTCCTTATCCTAAACCCCCTCCTCAACCCCCCTCCTCAACCTCCCTCCTCAATCCCGCTCCTCAACCTCAACCCCCCATCCTCATCCTCAACCCCCCATCCTCATCCTCAACCCCTTCATCCTCAACCCTCCTCCTTATCCTCAACTCCCATCCTCATCCTCAACGCCCCCATCCTCAACCCCCATCCTCATCCCCATCCTCATCCTCAACCCCTCCTCCTCATCCTCAACCCCCTACTCAACCCCCCTCCTCAACCTCTCTCCTCAACCCCCCTCCTCAACCTCAACCCCCATCCTCATCCTCAACCCCTTCATCCTCAACCCTCCTCCTCATCCTCAACCCCCCATCCTCATCCTCAACCCCCCCATCCTCAACCCCATCCTCATCCCCATCCTCATCCTCAACCCCTCCTCCTCATCCTCAACCCCCCTACTCAACCCCCCTCCTCAACCTCCCTCCTCAACCTCAACCCCCATCCGTATCCTAAACGCCCCATCCTCAACCCCCCTCCTCATCCTCACCCCCATCCTCAAACCCCCATCCTCAACTCCCCTCCATCCTAACTACCCCTTCTCATCCTCACTTCCCCTTCCTCACCCTAAACCCCCTCCTCATCCTCACCCCCCCATCCTCAACCACCCTCATCCTCAACCCCCCTCTATCCTCAACCCCCCTCCATCCTCAACCCCCCTCCATCCTCAACCCCCTCCTCATCCTCACCCCCCATCCTCACCCTAAACCCCCTCCTCATCCTAAACCCCCCTTCTCACTTTACCCCTCAAATTACCTCCCCCTCTCCCTTTCCCCTCACTTACCTCCGCTCTCCTTCCGGCTGTGCCTTGACCCGGTCAATGCTAATGACATGGCGCGCATGTGATGTCACGTCATTAGCATATGCCAGTTCCTGACACAGACGGAAGAGCGTGGAGGAGCAACTGCAGATGGAAGGTAACTGAGGGGAAAGGGGGAGGTAATTAAAGTGGTAAAGTGAGCAGGGGGTTTAGGATGAGGAGGGGGGTTTATGGTGAGGAGGGGGTTTGAGGATGAGGATGGGGGTTGAGGATGGGGGTGGTTGAGCATGGGGGGGTTGAGGATGAGGATGGGGGGAGGGAAAGAGCCATGGGGGAAAGAGAGCTACGGGGGGAAACAGAGACATGGGGGGCAAACAGAGACACAGGGGAAGGAGAGACACGGGGGGAAAGAGAGACACAGGGGTGGTGACTTGAGTATAAGCCGAGAGGGCCATTTTCAGCCTTACAAAAAGGACTGAAAAACTCAGCTTATACTCGAGTATATACGGTAATTACATCTCTGATGTGCTAGACAGCTTGAGACGACATCTGTGTATTGGAGGTTGTCCTATTGTTCCCCGGTGCCAGACAGACTGCGAATATTGAACCCCATGTGGAGTCAATCTCCTGTGCTTGTTTGTCAATCCCTGTCATTGCTGTGCTGTGTGGAATTGCTGATTCCTGGTGGATATACCCTGACTGATACAGAAGCCAGATATCAGGGTGCTGATGCTGAGATTTACAAGAACCAAACAGTCCTTGTGGATAGTTGACCTGTAGTCTATAGCAGGTGGCACTGGGCAGTAGTAGCCCTACCCCAGGATCATCATATATGTAAACTAAGTCAATTAACAGAGGTCAGGGAACATTAACCTGACTTGACCACACAGGGCTGGAGGAGGAGGATTTATTTTAAATATTTCACAAGCCAATGCACAGCATTCAGTTTCATACAGAAAGTCTTAAAGGGACTATGGTGCATTTTAACAGCTTTTTCATTGTAAGTCACTGTGGTAGAGCACAGGTCATGGTGTCAGTGACAGGGACATTAATCATGGTCATCATTGAAAGTATATTGCCAGTGTCCATGTAAGATTTATTAACTGCTATTTCTTATAAAATGTTGGCACATTTTGCAGGCACCTAATGGCACATCTTTGCTGACTGTGGGGAATTATACCCACTGACTGGGTCTATTTAAATACTCTTCATCCCAATAAAAGAGCAGTGATATTTACTTATATAAAGATTATCACAACATGTGATTTAAATTATTTTGATAAATAATATTACATTGGTTACACATTTTAAATAGACTTTACAATGATTATTCATAATTTAAATGTTATACTCAAAGGACCACGAAAGTGTCATATTTGTAGTAAGCACTTCTGAAATTAGATAATGGATAACTATTTTTAGAAATCTGAATACAAAATAAAGTGTTTCAAAATCTCTAATTCTTAACTATTACATTTAAATTTGCTTTACTAGAGCTGACTTTGTGGATTTTAATTTCTATTGAAAGGCTGCAAGTTAAAACATTCACTGATAGTTAATGGAAATACAACTCACAGTTGGGAAGCCAACCCTCAGGCTGCAGACCAACAAGCTGTCCAATATAGCATCACCCACATAAAAAGCAATACAATTAAGTAAAAGCAAGTTACTAATGTTAGTTTGCAATTGTCCTTTAAAATGAACATGGATCTGTGAAATTATAAAATTATACATTTAGTATCCAAGAGAGGGGATGGATGGGCCCCATATTGACGTATTCTAATCCTTAGTGGGCAATGCAAACAATATTGCAACCACTTTAAGTTTCTATCATATCATTTTCATCTACACAGATTTGTTGTCCCAAATAGAATTCTGCATGGCACTCAGATCTTTCACATATCGAATAAATAACTAAAAGAAACAATCTCTCATAAACATCCTCCCACTCTCTGGTGAGCTTTGGGTCTGCTCAGCACAGAACTTCTTTGTGGAGATTAACATAAAAATTAAATGGAAGGGCAAAGTGCTTTATCAGTTGGATCTGATTAAATCTCATGGTACATTACTCTCAGGGAACTTATTTATGCACATACATGGCCAATAAAATGCAGGACATTATCCTCGGCCTCCAATGACTTGTTGTGATCAGTCTTAGCATGTGCAACCCAAACATGAGCTAAAAAACAATGATTAGCATTAAGAAATGATCAAACTTTATGGTGCCATGCTTGACTGAAAAGTCAGAAAGGCTGATTGACAGCATCATCAATAAAATGCACTGCTTATTGTATGCAATTATATAGAGTCATTGACTCTTCCTAAGAACTTGTAAGATACTTTTTATCTATCTTCTCAAGCAAGGTGTAGATTTTGAAGATGAAAGTAACAGAAGTTGTTAATGGTGAGCCCATGATTGTATATATATACATATCTGCATATGGAAGTTCATTAATTAAAATATTTTTGCTAATTATCAGCTCTAGCTCTTGGGGTATTTAAGGATACCTGTGGTATAAATAATGTGTACATTTCAAAGTACCTCCATCTCCCCTCTCATTCTAGATTTCCTTATTCTACTATCTAGAAACAATAGTACAGAGAATAAAACCACTTCAGGTAACACAACATTTAAGTCAATTCCCTTTCCCCGGAACAAGTGAGAGCTTTTTATCCTCTATAATAATGCTAATCTAATCATCAATGCACAGAGTGTCTTCCTCACTTATAACCGGACAGATAAATGTGATATATGTTTCTATCTTGAAGTTCTCAAAGCCATGTTTTCTGGCCCTCCAAAGGCCTCTTTACAAACACTATTTAAAGCACATAAAATAAAATGCATGCACAAAGGGCCTATACTGTGTAGAATACATAATTTCCCCCAACAGCTATCTTCTTCATGTGTGCTCTGAATATGAATGTACTTTGTAATAAACGTGATGGTACCGAAGAACATCGAGAGTTCAGGTAGGATTCATTTTATAATAGCTCTGTATCATTTGGTGCATAAGTGACACATTCCAAGGCATATTAGAATAATATTTTCAGTTTTTATGTGATATATATATATATATATATATATATATATATATATATATATATATATATATCAAAATCTGAAGAAACCTTCTCTCAACTCTTGATGTTTGGGATCCTTTAAAGCCATTTCTTACAGGCTGCTGCAATCACATATTTGTTGAGTGTAATATTTTTACATCTTGATGTTTTTTATTTCTACTTCTTTTGTCTTCATGAATGTGTATTCTCAATGTCTTTCTCATGCAGACTGCATTAGATGTACTCTACCTGATGTAATCACATATAATAGTTGTCAAACTGCGATTTGTCATCACGCTTGCGAGCCTTTGCGAAGCGAGGTGAGCCGTTGAGGCATTGAAGCCTTCCGAGCTTACAAGACTTAGGCAATGAGTGCCTTCGGCGCTCATTGTCCAGCGAGCCTCAAGAAGCAAAGTGAGCCATTGAGGCATCAAAGCCTTCCGAGTTTGCAGGACTTAGGCAATGAGCTGCGAAGGCGCCCTTTGCCCTGCGAGCCTTGCAAAGCGAGCAGTTAAAGCATTGAAGCATGCAGGACTAAGGCTGAAATGAGTGTCAAAGGCGCTCCTGCGAGTCTTGCAAAGTGAGACGAGCAGTTGAGGAACGCGGGAATTAGGCTGCAAGAAGCTGAGGAATGCAGGACTTAGAAAAATAATTCCAACCTCGGAATCTTGGGGGCAAAATAAGCCCATCGCGGAAAAATACGAATTTAATGGCCATACTGAGGAAATCGAAAAACAAACCAAAAAACATCAATATGTCTCAAATTAACTCACAAACTCACACACAGCACTGGGGGAGAGCTGTGGGGGAGAGTGAAGTTTCAAGTTAATCTGAGGCATATTTGTCATTTTTTAAACATTAGAAATTGGCTTAGCGAGAATAAAAATGTGGGCTGAAAAAAATGAATACAAGGCAAAGCGAGAATGTAGTGCGCAAATCACCGCCAGGCACGTATGATTTTCAAAATAGGCCATTGCGACGGACAGAAAATGCTCACGAGGCCGGTAAGACTTAGACAATCGCTGCAATTTTACAACACCAACTTGCAAATAACAACATTACGAAACTGAAATGGGGGTTTTCCCGCCCAGTTTGCAAATTTCTAAAACTTCCTCCTCAGGTGATGAACAGTGCAACTGTCCATATTCTGCTGCTGGAAAATACAGAGATTGTTAGCTCTTCCGGATATTGATTGCTCGATATTAATTACAAAAAGGTAAAGTATATTAATGTATTCATTTATTCATTATTATTTAAAAAAAATAAATGAACTATTATAAAAAATAAAATAAAATATGCTGAATTTCAGATGTTCCACTGCCCTTACTTTAAGAATACATAAATGCTTAGCTCTTTCTAAAACATTTGTTCATTGATTAATTAATTATTATGTACATTATTTTATGAATTATTAATTAGAAAAAAATATATATTTTACACTGCACTATTTTTTTTAAAATATTTTAAACTGCACATATATATCTGTATTACTGCTCATTGGCTGACAGGGATTAGACCCTCAAAGCAGTCTGACATTTTCATCGGTTTATTATGCTCTGACACCTGCTGCATTTCATATTTTATACTGCCTTGATTTAAAAATTAGTGCTTAGGCCTTTACGTTTTGCATGTATGCCAATTAAACATCAAACTTTCTTTTATTAGTGAATTAATTGAATACAAACATTAAAAATGCTTTTCATGTCATTTTACAGTTTGCTCATCTCTGCACATGCCTGAACACAGAGTGTGAGTTCTGCAGCATTTCATCTGCAATTACATCAACTTTACAGGTATATGATTTAATGATGCCCTTCTTTAGGGAGACATGATTAGGTCTTTTTGTTTTGCATTGATTACAGTTATTGATTAATTAATTAATGTACATTAATTTATTAATTAATTATTAATTAATAATAAAAACATTTATAATTTATAAATACATAGATGCTTAGCTAATTACCTTTTAATGTATGCCAATTAAACATCATACATTGATTGATTGATTAATTCATTCATTCATTGAACCCAAAAATTCTAAATCCTTTTTAGGTCATTTTACAGTTTGCTCATAGCTCTTCGCATTTGGATATGAAATTTGCATTGCAATGATGCCTTTCTTTAGGAAAACATGACTAGCCCTTTATGTTTTGCATTGATGACAGTGAGTGACTAATTATTTGAAGTATATTAATTAATTAATTCTTAATTTATTATTTAAAAAAAAACTACAATGATTTTATTTATCAATACCTATATGCTTAGCTCTTTATATTTGCATGTATGTCAATTAAATATCACACTTTCATTGATTATTTAATTCATTGAATACAAACATTAAACATGCTTTTCATGTCATTTTACACTTTGCTCATCTCTGTGAACACTGCACCTGCATGAACACAGACTGTGAGCTCTGCAGCATTTCATCTGCAATTTTACAGTTATATCATTTCATGATGCCCTTCTTTAGGAAAACAGGATTAAGTTGCTTTGTTTTGCATTGATGACAGTCATTGATTAATTAATTAACATATATTAGTTAATTAATTAATTCTTATAAAAAAAATAGAATTACCTTATTTATAAATACATAGATGCTTAGCTATTTACCTTTGAATGTATGCTATTAAACATCATACATTGATTGATTAATTAATTAATTAATGTAATCTAAAAAATAAAAATCCTTTTCAGGTCATTTTACAGTTTGCTCATAGCTCTTTGTGTTTGAAATGAAATTTACATTGCAATGATGCTGTTCTTTAGGAAAACATGATTAGCTCTTTATGTTTTGCATTGATGACAGTTAGTGATTCATTAATTAACATATATAACTTTATTAATTAGTTATTCATTAATTATAAAAAATGTTTTTTACTACTTTACAATGAGCCTAATGTATCAAAATATATTTGTTTAGCTCTTTATGTTTTCATGTATGCCAATTAAACATCAGACATTAATTGACTAATGAATTAATTTAATGACAAAATTACAAATGCCTTTTAGGTAATTTTACTGTTTCATTAAAGCTCTTTAGGTTTTGCATTGATGACAGTTAAAAACAATATGTACAATTTAAAAAAAAAACTTATATTTTACAGATTTAAAAAAAGAAAAGGTCAACATTTCCAAATTATAGCAACTTTAAAAAAAAACATCAGGTCTTATAATAGTGCATTTTAATTTGCTTCAATAGGTGCAACATTACCAGAAAATGTCCCAGGACATGGTCCTGACTGTTTTAAAGTACAAGGACTTCACATTAACACCCACAAGCAGGAGAGCAAAGGAAATTTGCACAGTTACAGTATATGTCCTAGATACAATGGAAGCTGTTGAACAATGGATGACGCTTCCTGAAAATAAACACTGCTTACCCATCGTCTTTGAACAGCTAGATAACATTATGGCCAACAACCCATATAGTCAAGTAAAAAATTGGCAGAGGTTGAAAAAGAAGAGCAGACACATGCCCAAATAAATCAATTGCCAATGCCAAGAGTAAATATGGTTCTGAAAAGAGATCGCCATACCGATCAAAGACATTATAATTTACCAACAGTAAATGAGGTTGCCATGATCCTTAAAAATGATGATGGTGAACCACCATTTGAGTGTAATATTAGAATATTTCCACGCAATGAAGAGTAACCTTTTATAAACATAATATATTAAGTAATAATTTGGATCCAATGACATATCCCATTTTCTTTCCAAATGGCGAGCCAGGATGGCAACCAAAATTACAATTGCAAAGTTATCCTAATAGTAAAGTTCATGTTAAAAACAATATTTCTATGCTGGAATATAAAGTGGCACAAACTGCTGTCCGGGATCATTATAATCCTATTTTATGTGGGAGAAAACTCACACAACAATGGATTATTGATTCATATCTACAAGTCAAAGAAAGTAATCTAAATTGTATCAAATTTTAACAAAACAAGCTTTAGGTAGAACAATATTGTGGATTGATGGATTATGTCACTGAATTAGCTACAAACAGAGAATTTCCAGCTGGAAGAGCAATTATTTTGCCATCTTCTTTCCAAGGATCGCCTCGCAATATGTGAGAAAGATACAATGATGCCATGGCTATTGTGACTAAATTTGGAAAACCAGATTTATTCATTACATTCACATGTAATCCACAATGGCCAGAGATCAAGGAAAATGTAAAACTTGGCCAAAATACTTCAGATTGACCAGATTTAGTGGCTAGAGTATTCAAAACAAAACTAAATTCAATAATATATGATATAACTAAAGCACAGTTATTTGGGAAATGTATGGCTTTTGTTTATACAACTGATATTTTAAAAAAGAGGCCTGCCACATGCAAATGCAATTTAATCCTACAAGATAAAGATAAATTGAATACTGCAGAGAGAGTGGATTCAGTGATTAGTACTGAACTGCCACATCCACAAAAAATATTCCAAGCATTATGACATTGTAACACACCAAATGATTCATGGCCCATGTGGAGATATAAATCCTAATTCCCCATGTATGGAAAATAAAAAATACAGAAAAGATTTCTCAAAACAATTTCAAATGCAAACTTATGCTAATTGTGATGGATACACTTTATATAAAAGAAGAGAAGGACAAACTGCTATTATTCATGGTCAAAAGGTCGATAATTCCATAGAGTCCACATTTGCTAATGAAGTACAATGCACACATAAATGTGGAAGCTTAAACTTCTATCAAATTCAGAAAATATATGTATAAATATATATTGAAAGGATATGATACAGCAAGGTGCACAAAATGAACAAGACATTCCAATTTTACATGGTAAACTTTCATCTTATTTAGATGCTCGCTATGTCAGTGCTCCAGAAGCAATGTGACGTCTTTTCAAATTTGACATGCATGATTGGTCACATGCTGTGTATCGATTAGCTGTACATTTGCCATAAAGTCAATTTGTTTGCTCTACTGCAGGGGATGAAAGAAATGCCATAGCCCAAACTGCAAATAGAGCAAAAACACTTACTCCTTGGTTTCAATTAAATTGCGATGACAGTGAGGCCAGACAATTTTTATACATTGAGATTCCATATCACTATGTAATCACAAATGGCCAATCGCGACAACAAAAAAATATACAAATAAAATTATCCCCAAAATGTATACCGTTAGTCCAAGAGACATTGAACGTTTCAGTTTAAGATTACTTCTTTTACATGTTCCTGGTGTACAAAGTTATGAACAAAGTTATGAACATCAAAAATTCCTGGCAGATGATACGGAATGGGAGCGATGCCTAGAAGAAGCAGCACTATGTCAAATGCCAAAGCAAATGAGAGAACAATTTGCATTCATTTGCATATTTTGCAATGTACCTGTTGCATTAGTTTTGTGGAAAACATTTAAATTAAATATGTGTGAAGACTTTTTGAAACATTACAATGAGACTATTGTAAAAATGAATTAAAAGCATTAATGGAAATTCAAGAAGTCTTTCTTTGTCATGGATTACATTGTGCAAATTTTAATCTGCCTGATCCAGGACTCATAGATGAAATAAACTTTGCAGACTATGACACTGAGCTTGAAAACCAAAAAAAAACAAGAAAAAATTGCAACTTTAAGTACATTACAACTGCAAGCATTTAACTCCATCACAAATGCAATAGATGATGACAGGCTCAAACAGCATTTTTTCTATTTAGATGGACCTGGTGGCTTGGGAAAAAATTATCTATACAATTTATTGATGAGTTTTATTTGAGCACAAGGTCAAATAGCACTGCCATTTACAACAACTGGAATTGCTGCACTTTTATTAAAAGGTGGCAGAACTGTGCATAGTGGATTTAAACTGCCAGATCCCATTCTAGAAACATCAGTGTCAGATATTCAAATTAATTCATTACAAGCCAAAACATTTAAACAAAGTAAATTAATTATAATATATGAGGCAACAATGATGTCATGCCCTGTATTGATCGATTATTAAAAGAAGTTATGGATCATGATTTGCCATTTGGTGGAAAGGTGATGTGGTTAGGAGGAGATTTTAGGCAAATATTACCTGTTGTGCCACATGGAAATAGGACTGACATCGTTGAAACATGTATAAAGACAAGTAAACTGTGGAAAATATTTACACACCTTAAATTAGACCTAAATATCAGCTGTCAAGGCCAAAAGGAATTCAATGATTGCAAACAAACTGATATTAACATCAAAAAATATTGATGCCTTGAATCTAAATAACAACATTTTAAAATTATTCAATGTACCCAAAAAAAAAAATTTCAGTGCAGATTCGGTACTGGCTGATGAGAAAGACAGTGATTCGAACTTTAGTACGGAATTTATAAATTCTTTAACACCATCTGGAATGCCACCACATATTTTGCAAAAAAGGGGCAATTGTCATGCTACTGAGAAATATGAATCCCAAAAAAAGGACTTTGTAACAGGACCAGATTAATTGTGCAGAATATAAGAGAACATTTCATACATGCAGAAATTATGAATGGTATCCATAAAGGTGAACACGTTTTTTATACCAAGAGTGTTGCCTTTTGTCCTTCAAAGGAGACAATTTCTCATCATCGTCATGGTATTTGCTATGACCATGAATAAATAGTACTTGCTCTCTCGCCTTTTGCTATCCTTAATGTACAGTATGTATTTACATGTGATTACTACTGTTGAATGCCCTCTCATACTTATTAATATGTTATGTTTAAAAAACTCTCTTTTAGATATTATAAATATATGAATGATCTTTATTCTCTTAAAGTTAAAGACTGCCATCACTGCAGACAGTGGTAGTGAAACAAATGTTGTATATTAAAGAATTTGACAGACCATGGAGCAGGAGAGGATCTTCTGCTAGATCAGGCACAGATATTGGTTGACCAAGCATCAGAACAAGATTTGGTTGACCAAGAGTTCCTCATCAGATAGAAAAATCAGCACACCCTGGCTGTACGACTATATATGAGTTAAATGTGTTCTGTATTGGCTTTTAATATTTATACATACTCTAATATAATGAACTTGAAACCCAATCCAGTATCTTTGCCAAGATAACCATATTAATGAGCACAAATAGATACATAACAATAGTGCCTAGCGTGCTGTGGTCCACAGGGTCACAGAGGTTCAGACATGACTGAATGACAAAACAATAAAAAATACAATGCAATACATAAAACAGACTAGCTGTTGAAGTATAGGGGCCAGAAATGAATGTTTTTATGTGATAAATAGGCAACATTTATTGTAAAGATGCAAGGGGTTATAAAATCAGAGGTGGTTTCCTATTAGTTGTAAAAATATCACCATTAATTTCATATTTAGAAAACAGCATCTTAATAATTAACAACTTAGTAAAAATAAAAGCAGCAAAATATAAAGCATATAGATGTATAATATCCCACGAATAAGTACAAAAAACAATCCTTCGCAAAACAGCTCTAATTAATTAATGAGGAAGCAAAACAGTAAATTGTGTTAAAATGCAACAGCGCACATCCATTTTATTAACTTAATAGCAGAAACTAAATAAAAGATGGTTATCTCTCTTAGTTTTATTAATATTCTTTACAGAAAAACACTTGCATTGAATATACATCACAGAGTACAAAAAAACTCAAATTAAAGCTTTAAAACTCTTGTGGAGTAATTTGGATGTCTAACAGTTGTAATCATTATTTAGAAACAGATTAGATTAATAAAGCTTCACTGAAGCCTTTTGTATGTTCAAAGTATGATTCATTTCATTTATCACTTTTTCTGGATTATGGTTCAATTTATCTAGAACTCTTTATGTAAAGTAGTGCTTTTGTGTTATCCATTTTATTACACTTGTATCTTCAAGACCAGGGGTCTGCAGTTATGTTCTTATGGATGCAAACAAATTGCTGGAGTGCAGCTGTGACTTCAGTTCAATGATAGATTGCCTAATGCCTCCCATGTTTTGATCTTGCACTAAGATTATAATAGCATTTAATTGTAAAGGTTGCAGACTCCTATAGATTTGTGAGTATTAATAAGAATTAACGAGTAAATGTTCCTCCATGTGGAAAACAACTTTACTTTGGTCTACTTTTCCTTTGTGGAAACTCCAGTGTAGTACAATAATTTCATTGTGATACAAGTTTTAGATTAATGAGACATGGAAGCCACATTTTATTATCAATTTAAAAGAGAGTTGTTTTAAATACTTTTACATTTTTGTTCTTTGAGCATATATTAAGGAGATACAGAATAATTTTTAGTGAGTATTGTTTGACCTTTTCTAAATCACCCTAAATTAGGAAGGGATTTTACCAACCTGGCAACTCACTGTTACAGATTACAGATAAGAAGGGATACATTTTTAAGGGCCACACCTAGAAATGCATCTTAGATACATTTTTAATTTTTAGAGAAAAACATCTAAACCATGCAGCTCACCCACTTTTTAGTGTGAGGACTAAGATTACCTCTTCTTTGTGAGCTGGTGGGCACTCTCACCTCCTTTTATCTCTTTACCCCTCCTCATTCCGAGCTGCTCATATTAAATATAGGTACTTTCCAATGAGTCTACCAATTACTAAATATGACTCCTAGTGTGGAGCTGATTTTCCACTGAGCATGAAACTACCTTTTCCTCCCAGTAAATTCTGGTGAAGCATGACATATTAATATTTACCATAATCTGACTTGTTGCAAGTCCATATTTAATTTTTTAAATGTTTGCTGAAAAGTTACAATAAAAGCACAATTTGATATTCATTTAACATTTTTATTGAATATATAAGCATTGATTTTAGCCAGCTGGTCTTTCCACAAAAAGGTGACAACACCATGCCTCCCAGCATGCAACTGTATCTGCTAAAAGCAGGAAAAATAATTTGCTTAAAAAAATAACTTTAGAATACAGGTCATAATGGGATGGCTGACATGACACATATGACTACTTGTTATGCTTGGCACAGGACAGTGTTATGCAGTCTTTAGATTTAAATCTGAACAGAAACAAACAAAATAAATACAAAACATATTTCTATGTTCTACTGAATTTGGGGAACGCAGGGCTTCTTAAATTAGCCTTTTTAACAAGCAGTTAACATATTTTTATTTACAGAAATTACATTGCTGCATTGAATTAGGAAGATTGGCACACTTGGCCCCAAGGTTCCCTACCCTTTTTGAAACAAATGTGATTATTATACTTCTTTAACATGCATAGCTGGCTAAATAAACACAGCTAAATCATTTAACTTAGAGACAACACAATTTCCACTTGGCATTAATTCCTTTCCATAGTTATTTTTGTTTCACTGTAACAATAGTTTTCTAATTTTGTTTATTCAAATGACCCTGGAGCTTAGTCTTCCTAAGATGATAGAGGACTCCAGATGGACTTCTTGCTCACTTTGCCATAGCTAGTTACACCCTACTGACGAGGCCCAACTATGGCCGAAACATATGACTGGAGTTTGCTTTTTCTCCTGTTAAAGGTAGAATTGCCAGAAAATTTGTGGTCTGGATCAATGAGTAAGACCAGACTGATATACTACAGGTACGATTGCTAAAATCGCAAATCGCTAATCAATTGCTACAATTCGCAAAAGACCGCAAATGGTTTCATAGCCGTAATCGGCAAACCTAGAAGAAAATCTAGAAAGGAGTTAGAGACATGTCCGTAGCACTGTATATGCAACTAAAAAATCAATACTGCACTGTAAATGACGGGAAAAGCGATGAAAGACATTATAATTAATTGCAAAACAGTCTCAAGCTCGCAAATCGGCAATCAAAAATAATTTATTTTCATATTTCATTTTGGGGTTAGATTGATCTTGGGAATCAATGAGTTAATACATATCAGGCCACCCACATGGACTAGAACAGTATTGGCATTCACTTTTATTATTTTGTAGGTTTGGGAGTCCGATCGTTTATCAGACCTCTAAACGCTAATTGTTTGACATGTAATCTCCCTCTTATACTGACATAATGATAATGGTCTCATTTAAAATTGGCTGTTTATAAATGGGCAGTTATGGCCTTGCTTAATTAATCATGTTCCTGCCCTGAAATGCTACGCAAGGGTGCATGGTTTACGGTTTCAGCTTTCGGCCCATAACTTGCGGACTTGTTCAGTTGAATAGCGCCGTAATTGTTGCAGAGTGCGAGGAGGCCCGCAAATATACAGCCTGTATATCCTGAGATGCGGGCTTCTAATTGAATGAGGCTCATGGTCTGTAGACTTCTTGTCTGTTTCCTGCTATTTCTAATTACACAGATTGACAGAAGTAGGATAAATGTCAACCACTGATTGAACAGGCCCTCACTTGAACATTTCATTTGTTTGTAGTAGCTAACACACAGGAAATAATCGGGGACACATTTTTGGTAAAGGTTTAGTTGTGTAGATTCTGCAGATTGTAGTATGAGATACTTGTTAAGAGGGGGGGGGGGGGCAGCTGGACTGGCCAATTAATCAAATCCATTAGGTTAAGTCCTCTCCTTTGTGTTTATGTATATTGATGCTAGGGATTCCCTGGAAGGAGGCTGATTACTCTGTTCTAAGCACTAGATAGGAAATAGTTTTCCTGCATCATGTTTCCTCACTATGAGCCTCATTCAAGTGCAATTTAACTCACCACAAAAAAATGTGGAAAAAAATAGCAAAATCATAGTGTTAATTTTAACATAGGACAACAGCAAATTGAAAATATTAAAAACTTGGTTAAAACAACAAAGATGAATCTTTTTATGTCTTTCCATCCAGGTAGTTAATGTGGACAGGGCATTGGTTCTAAAGCTAATGTCCTAATGTAGTCTTATCCCTGTGAATGTGGATGTTTGAATCTACTTATACCTTGACCATGTTTAAAAAAAATAACTTCTCAAATTTACCAATATTACTCTAGCATCCCCTGTGTGCATTGCAGCTTGTCATTGTGATTACATTAATGAACATGCCTGATGTTGGTACGCATTAGTTAATAAATAGTTCCATGGAAATTCAAGATATACTATGTGACCTGGTCTATGGAGGTATAATCAAATTATCAAATTATTGTTTGCAAAAATAGATCTAAGAGGTCTTTTTCGAAGCTAATGCTAGTGTATCATTGAAGGCCTCCTGTGGAGAGATGTAAACAACCAGCTTACTAATCATTCAAATATTAGACAAGTCTTAGTAATTAGGTTAACTTAGCCTTATGATCTAATTATCTTAATTATGTTACCAATGAAAAGTGCTTAATGTGACCAATGTTTTTTTTTAACATTTTTTTTAATGTGTTTAGTTACTGTTGTATTTTCCCCATAAATATTCTGTGCTCTGTTCGATAAATAATTATCTGGTTAAGATATAGGTGGTGGAACTATGTTTTTTTTCTTGAGTTCTGGGATGTCCATACTCTACTTGTGGCTGTCTTCTCCAGCTGGTGAGATATGGAAAGTAATTCTGTATTTGGATGGAGAGTTGACAGGGGATCAGTGCCAAATAACATTCATCTGGTTGACCAAGCTCTCCCATGTAAAGTTGGAATACAATTTTGTAATTTGTCTTTTGAGTTATGTAAACAACATATCCTATTCCATTCATGTCTATGGATTTGCTTATCACTTAAAAAACGCAGAGTGAAAGGATGACATCTTCACTGAAGACTAGTCTGATCAAAAATGCACTAAAAGGATTATAACGGTTAACGTTTGGGGACACAACCTACTGCTCTGTGGTCAAACGCAATCTACAATAAAAGGAACGTTAGACAAGGGCACCAATTCAATTGCAGCCCACATTTGCCTTCATACCGGTCATAAGTCTGCGGGCTTGAAATTTGCAACAGTTACAGCGCGATTCAATTGATCAAGCCCACAGCTACAGTACCTGGCTGAAAGCTTAAACCATTCACTTCAGAGCATGATCATGATCAAACAAGCAAGGCAGTAACTACCGATTTAGAAACAGCTAATAGTAAATGAGACCCTGATCATGATGTCAGTAAAACATGGAGGTTAGACGTCAATCAAATAGCATTTAGAAGGCCGATATGTGATTGGACTTGCAATCCGTCAATGTACAAAATAATAAAAATAAATGACGATACTGTTATAGTCCATGTGGATGGCCTGATATGTATTAACTCATTGATTTCCAAGATTGATATAACACGGAAATGAAACGTAAAATAAATATTTTTTATGGCAGATTTGTGAGCTTGAGCCTGCAAATAATTCTAATGTCTTTTATTACTTTCCCCATCTTTTAAAGTGCAGTATTGATTTTTTATTTACAGTGTTACTATTAGGTGTTTAACCCCCTTGTGAGTTCTATCTGGTACTAGTAGGATTTTCTTCTACATTTTCCATTTACACGTGTGAAAACAATTGTGGTCTTGAGGAATTGTAGTAATTGAATAGTGATTTGCAATTGTAACATTTCCAGGCTTGAAAGATCAGAGGCTTAGATGAGTTGGAGTTACGATTTTGACAACCTCAGGGACTTTTAGTCTGTAACCCGCAAATCATTTGCAAGTAGCTAAAAGATGCCAATTGAATACCAAATTAGTTTACGGGCTACATTACGGGCTCCAGTAACTAACAATTGCTCAATTGAATAAGGGCCAAGGGCTTGCAAAACACGTTGATATACAGTGCCTTGCAAAAGTATTCACCCCCCTTTTTTCATGTTTTGTTGCCTCACAACCTGGAATTAACATGGAATGTTTGAGGATTTGCATAATTTAATTTACAGAACATGCCCACATGATGTTTTTTTTGTGAAGCAAACAACAAAATAGGACAAAAAAACAGAAAAAGGCAATGTGCATAACTATTCACCACCTAAAGACAATACTTTGTAGAGCAACATTTTGTGGCAATCACAGGTCCAGGTTACTTTGGATAAGTCTCTATGAGCTTGCCACATCTTACCACTGGGATTTTTGCCCATTCCTCCTTGCAAAACTGTTCCAGCTCCTTCATGTTGGATGGTTTGTTATTGTGAACAGCAATCTATAAGTCTGACCACAGAGTTTCTATTGGATTGAGGTCTGGGCTTTGACTAGGCCATTCAAACACATTTACATGTTTCCCCTTAAACCACTCAAGTGTTGCTTTAGCAGTGTGTTTGGGGTCATTGTCCTGCTTGAAGGTGAACCTCCGTCCTAGCCTCAAATCCCGCACAGAGAGGTACAGGTTTTACTCAAGTATATACCTGTATTTAGCACAATCCATCTTTCCCTCAACTCAGTTTCCCAGTCCCAGCTGCTGAAAAACATTCCCACAGCATGATGCTGCCACCACCATGTTTCACTGTGGGGATGGTGTTTTTTGGGTAATGTGATTTTTTGGGTTTGCACCAGACACAGCTTTTTTTTTTGATGGCTGAAAAGTTAAATTTTAGTCTCATCATACCAGAGCACCTTCCTCCGTACATTTTGGGAGTCTCCCACATGCCTTTTTGCAAACTCAAAACATGCCATTTTGTTTTTTGCTGAAATAACGGCTTTCTTCTTGCCACTCTGCCATAAAGCCCAACTCTATGGAGCGTACGGCTTATTGTTGTTCTATGTACAGATACTCCAGTCTCTGCTGTGGAACTCTGTAGCTCCTCCAGGGTTACCTTAGGTCTCTGGGCTGCCTCTCTGATTAATGCCCTCCTTGCCTAGTCTGTGAGTTTTGGTGGGCGGTCATCTCTTGGCAGGTTTGCTATTGTGTCATGTTCTTTTCATTTTGTGATGATAGATTTGATGGTGCTCCTGGGGATCATCAAAGATTTGGATATTTTTTTATAATCTAACCCTGACTTGTACTTCTCAACAACATTGTCCCTTACTTGTTTGGAGAATTCCTTGGTCTTCAAGGCAGTGTTTGGTTAGTGGTGCCTCTTGCTTAGGTGTTGCAGCCTATAGGGCCTTTCAAAAAAGGTATGTATATATGATGACAGATCATGTCACACGTTGATTGCAGGTGGACATCATTTCACTAATTATGTGACTTCTGAAGGTAATTGGCTGCACCAGAGCTTTTTACAGGCTTCATAACAAAGGGGGTGAAAACATACGAACATGCCAATTTTATGTTTTCCATTTGTAAAAAATAGTTTTATGTATATATTTTTCTCATTTCACTTCACCAACTTAGACTATTGTGTTCTGATAAAATTCAGATTAACAAAACATTGAACTTAAGGCTGTAATGTAACAAAATAGGTAAAAAGTCAAAGGGGGTAAATACTTTTGCAAGGTACTGCATATGAAAAACTTGTGGGAAATGTATTGAACTAGAGGTTAACCTGGAAAAAAACAACAACATCTTGCAATGCACTGATTTACATTAAGAAAGTAATGTCATGTTATAGCTTATTTCTTAATTTGTTTACCATTAATTGTTGAGTTAATTTCTAATAAAGAAGTAGATTTGTTGACTTATTAGATTCAAATTATTAATAAATAATTAAGATGGCATCATTTCTCTTCCTGTCTATGATCATGGCCAGATGCTTCTATTAGATATTGATCTTGGCACCCATACATCAGTATGAAAATCTCTGGTTTTCATTTTAATACACATTATATCGTATTTGCTGTATTTATCCTTAAAATAAAAAATATATATTTCCTTTCACTTTTCTATCCAGAGTCAAACTTAATGGGTGATGTTTGTTAGGGTGTGAGGTTTGTCATGAATAAGGTAAGAACTCTCAGGTTCCTGCGCAGTGGTGGAGCTAGTGAATCCCCTTCTGGTGCCACCCCTATCTATCTATCTATCTATCTATCTATCTATCTATCTATCCTATTTATTTCTGTAATACTGTACGTGGAGTGCTTCTATCATTCTTTTGCCCACCATAAATTAAATGATTGTTGTGGTAAACTACCTCCTCAAAAATCCTACTACACATGCTAGGAACTGGCCCCATGCTGATAAGAGGCAGTAACCTTGAAAGAGCTGTACATGGGTGGGATTCCAATCTTGTGTTTAATCCAACCTTAACCTTTCTCAAAGCTGTGTGATACAGCAGGCATATGCTTAAAGGACGCCATGTTTAAATGGTAATGGATTGCAAGAGCTAAGCCTTTGTGGGCACATATGCATGTCCCTGCCAAGGTTCCCAGAATGCAGTATATTAACTGTATTTCTTTGAATTCTCGCCATGAAACAAGTTTTTTTTTAACTTTTTGTCTATGTTTTAGACATTCAAATGTGAACACAAATGTACTATTTATTTGCTGTACTACTGAATGGTGGAGGGCTTCTATCACTCTTTTGACCATCATAAATTAAATTATTGTTGTGGTAAACTACCTCTTCAAAAAATCTGCTACACAAGCTAGGAACCAGCCCCAAGTGGATGAGAGGTAGTAACTTTGAAACAGCTGTACATGGGTGGGATTCCTAGCTTGTGAATAAACCAACCTTAGCTTTCTAGAATAAATAAATACATTTTATTGGGTTCACATACGCTTTATGCATAACAATATTTATAACAATAGTAAACCAAGACATAAACAACTATATGTATCAAAATATTTGGAAACAACCTATATTCAAATAGAACACAATATAAAATCAGTGAAAAGTGTATAAAATATTAACAAACTTTGATAACAATCAAATATACATTACACAGAATATATTTGTTATTAGCATTCAGAGATATGGTATATTCATAAATGAACAATCAATGTAGCAAATAGCAAAATCAGGTATTAAAACCAACATAGCAAATAGAATATAAAATATACTGGAGAAATATACTTAGATTATAATAAAAAAAGACAATGTTATATAATATGACAGTCTAAATAGGTTTTGTATATACAGTAGGTAATACATTATATAATAAGGGGTTTTATAACAGAATTGAATACATTACATTTATCAAGGAAATCAGTCATTTTTGGATAAAAAAGGTACAAGGAGAATGTATGAAATGGTAACCATATCTGGATTACGATATCCAGTACCTCTTTAAGGTTGTGTTTATTACAAAATGTAAAATAAATATTGTATCATTGTAAATATGTAAATGTATTGTAATATTGTAAATATTGAAAAATAAAAAGAACAGCTATACTTTACCAATTATGAAGTTAGAGAATAGTCTCCTTTTAGAATAGGACTTCTTCTAAAGTTTGGTTGGAACAAATCCTTTTTAGTTTATTTTTAGAAAACTATTAAGCAAAATAGATATAGTGAATAGCCAAGGAAAAGAGAAAAAATATGTTTTTCCTGAGAGGGTTCTCTTAGCGCTCTATGCCTAAATAGATATACATATTCTTATTTTCTTTGTCTAAATAGATATACTAATTCTTATCTTTTAACCAATAGTAATAATATTATGTCATGTTTTTATGCAAATACACAATTACAATATATCAATATAGAAAGTTATGTCTAGACTTCCTCCATGGTCCAAGTATAAAATAATATGTAATATTCCTTTGACCTTTTAGGCATAAATTTGTCCAGGTAATTTTAATGCTATAATCTACCATCACTTCTTATGTGCACCGGTTCGCTAGCGGCTAGCTTACACAATCATGAATTGAGTGAAGTAAGCCTCTGGTTACATGTGCTATCTTTCTTAAACACTTCTGTATTCAATGCTCTAGGTGAAACATCTGAGGGAACATAGCTGGCAAATGATCTCATCACCTCTTTCAGAGAACTGATAACAAACTCAGGAATATCTGTGTGCAATAGAATGAAGTTTAACCTTTCTTGTACAGAATGGCCAAATAGTACAAATGTATATGTATTTACAGTGGTAAATAATAAACTTACAAATAATCCAATAAAGTAGACAGTGTATATGATCTTTTGAATTTACAAATGTCCTGACAACATATATATATATATATATATATATATATATATATATATATATATGAATGATCTGGAGGAATAATCAGATTATTGCAGTATATAGTGATATCTTTTTTATTGGACAAACATATTCATAATTTGTATGACGAGCTTTGGAGAGCAGACTTCTCTTTGTCAAGTCCAATGCAATACTAATTTTAGATTCCCATAGAAAGAAAGACATTTCAGGATTCATAAATAATGTTCTGTTCGACCAACTGTGCACAAGTTTGCAGAACAGCAGATCAGAGTAAATAATTTGGCGTCTTAAAGGTTTTCATATCTTAAGGAGTAGTTGTAACAAAAAAAAACATGATCCAGACTGTTAGAGGGTACAAGAAATTATGGTAGTGAGACAAAAATTAAATGATTGTTGTGGTAAACTACCTCCTCAAAAAACCTACTACACATGCTAGGAACCGGCCCCATGCTGATAAGAGGCAGTAACCTTGAAACAGCTGTACATGGGTGGGATTCCAATTAAAATACACAAAAAAACATGATCCAGAATGTTAGAGGATACAAGAAATTATGGTAGTGAGACAACAATTACATACACAATGTACTGTACGTGAAAGAGGATGCTACATTGGGGGAACCAGACAGAAACTGTACCTGAGGAGGAATCTGCTCAGACATTCTATCAAAAAAGCACAATGAGGTTAGTTACTATACTCCAGTTAGGCACCATTTTGCCCAGAAGAATCACTCAATCCAAAACCTGAATATAAAAATACTTAGGCCCTCATTCTATTATCGGCCTTAGGACCGGCCGCAAGCTATTTGCCTATTCTATTCCCTTCCGGCCGGGGGCTCCGGCAGGCTTGCGGACGGCGCATTGTTATCCCTTGCGGCCGCACGCGCCGGAATAAAGCATTTGATCTTAAATGGCCGCAAGAGTTTCGGCCGCAAGAAAATCCCGGTTGCTATTCAATTGCTCCGGGAACCCTCTCTGCAAGGCTAAAACCGAGCCGCAGCTTACTTGCAGCAAAAAGGTCCCGCAGGCACACAATTAAGCACATAATAAAGCCATAATAAAGCCATCCTGCAATCTGAGGAGACTATAAAGTGATTGTAGGTGTTAGCATTCATAGCACAACATTCCCCTACACTCAAATCCGTAAATAATTTTTATTTTAATTTATGTCAAATATCCATGGAAAAAGTCCAGAGGGCTTGGAGCACCTCAGACCCGCCTACGCTGCGGCCGTAAAATAAACAGTTAATGAAATATCGGATTTGGGCTGATGTGCAAGCTTGAGAGGGGGTTGCTATTAATCCTCATGTCCCCCATTATGATCCCTAGCATTTACAGAGCTTTATAGTCTTGAATTTATATTTGCTTTTAAAGATTTCTGAGCTTACGGCCAGTTGCAAGATATGCTGCCGGCCGTAAGGGGATATCCTTACGGCGCCGTCTATTTGAATTGCAAGGTAACGGGAGCCCCGCAAGGAATCGCAGCTTTGCGGCCGATTTACGGCCGATAATAGAATGAGGCCCTTAGAGGTCAATTTAAAAACATGCAAGAAAGAAAGATATTTGAAATGAAAATGATAACACTCTAAAGCTAAAAATACAGACCATAATTTAGATATGGAATTTTTATCTCGTTACCATAATTTTTGTGATTATTTATCTGGATCATGTTTTTTTTTTTCCTCTGTTTTCTTTTAGATTTTTTGTTACAGATTTATGGTCCCCAAACGACCATGATTTATTTCCTCTGATCTGCATTTGTGCACAGTTGCCTGAACAGAACATTATTTGTGAATCCTAAAACATTATTTGTGAATCCTGCTTTTTTTTTCCTTTTTATGGGAATTTAAAATGAGTATTGCCTCAGACTTGACAAAGAAAGGTCTGCTCTTAAAAGTTCATCAACAATATTATGAATATGTTTGTCCAAAGATGTATAACTACATACAGCAATAAAAGGGCAGGGGGAGAGAAGTGCACCACTTCCTAGTGCAGATAAACCAATATGGAAATACAGAAATATATAAAAATGTATGCCAATCAAGTAAAATGTTTTCACCTCACGATATGAGGTAATTTCAGGCTTGTTCCTTTCCACGTATCTAGGACCCACGTTCTTCCGTTCGTAGAAGGCTGTGTTACGTTACACCAATCCTGGATATAGTGGTCCACAGAAATATATATATATATATATATATATATATATATATACTGTAAATATATATATATATATATATATATATATATATATATATATATATATATATATACATGTTTTTCTAGGAGCAAAGAACTAGTGTGTATGGCTACTTGGAGTGACCCCCACTCCTATATCTAATATATATCTCTACAGAGTCAAATTATACTGTTAATATTACCAAAAGGCTATAAAACAATGCTTAAAAATAGAACAATAAAAGCAAAGTAAATAGCTCTAGCAATAAATGACATAAAGGACACCGAACGGGTTTCTCCTTTTTAATATGGCTTCAACAGTGATAAAAGGCTTCTACCTCCTACAAATGGAAGAACGTGGGTCCTAGACAAGCAATTTACTAATATATATATATATATATATATATATATATTTATATATATATATATATATATGGTAATTGTAGGATAAGGGTGTAGCAAAGGAAAATGAGGAGTAATAAAGGGGGCACAAGGTTGCAGAAATTAAAATGGGCAATGGATTGCATGAAAATTAAATATGCCCATGCTCATTATGCCTCTAAGCAAAGCAAGGTAGTAGCATTAATGGGTCAACTTGCAGGGCTGTCCTTACACAATAACTAGTAGATTGCATCCACTTCGCAAAGATAGATAATGTCAGTGTAGTCCAGCGTGCAGTCACCATAAGTGCAGCAATAAAGTACAATATAGGGCACTGTTGGTAGTTTCCCAACGTTTCTACCATGCATTTGTAAGAGCATGTTTTAAAAATGAATCTTAATAAACTGATGTAATTTCCCTTTTACTGGACAACATGTCATTAAAGGGCCACTTGCAAAGAGTAACATCATGAACTAAATGTTATAATTTGGCATTGATCATTAATACAATTCATATTAAATATTCAATAATACATTTACTGTCAAAGTTTAGGCTGATATCCACCCACTATAAGGTCAGTGGGGGAAGGTGGTTTTGTCTACCAGGAAGCTGCTAAATTTTCAGACATATTGTAATATTTCTTACCAACGCAATAACCTCCTTTAGCTGGAGACTTGTTGGAAAACTTTTGCTGTTGGGCAGCCTATCAATGATCGAATATTGCTATTTAAAATTTCATGCTCAGTGCATAAATAAAATAACTAGTTCTTCTTGCTATGATGTTAGAGTTGTGCTTTAGCAGGACTACTCCCTTTACTCATCATCCAACTCAAAACAAGATCTGGGGCTCAAACAATATTTGCTTCCCATTAACATCTTCAAAAATATGTTTAAATGGGACACAGCTACTTATAAAATTTCTTCAGACAAGTTTTGTTACTAAATCATTTTTTATCTTATATTACAATCACATATATCATTGTGGTACTTGCAAGTTTGTGTGTAATGCTCGCAAAGCTGCGGGTGTGCGCATGTGCATAGCGCATGCCTCGGCCCGCAATTAACGCTGAATGTGCTCATTGCGAGGCCCATAATAGGCCCACAAGGTAGAGGCGGAGAAGGCCCGCAATGAGCTCCGAAGGCACTCATTGCGAGGGCCTCAATGGGCACTGGGGGGGGAGGTCCACAAGGAGTGCCTCTGGTCCGTAATAGCAGCAGAAGGGAGAGGGGGGAGGAGGAGGAAGAGTCCTGCAAAGTTGCAGGTTTGCGGATTCGCATAGCGTATGCAGAGGCCTGCAATGAGCGGTAAAGCTGCTCATTGCGAGGCGCGCAATGCACGCCTTTGGTGCTCATTGCTGGCCCACAATAGGCCCACAAGGTAGAGGGGGGAGAAGCTTGCAATGAGAGCAGGGGGGAGAGGCAAAGAGACATGGGAGGGAGAGCAGAGAAAGAGACACAGGGGAGGGAGTTGGGGAAAGAGACACACGGGTGAGAGAAGGGGGAAAGGGACACAGGGGAGGAAGAGCAAGGCAAAGAGACACAGGGGAGTGGGGGGAGAGACACAGGAGAGGGAGAGAGGGCAAAGAGACATACAGAGAGGGAGAGGGGGAAAGTGACACAGGGGAGGGAGAGGGGGAAAGAAGCACAGGGGAGGGTGGGGATAAAGAGACACAGGGGTGAGAGAGAGGGAAAAAGTCACAGGGGAGGGAGTGTGGGGCAAATAGACACAGGGGAGGGAGAGGGGAGGAAAGAGACACAGGGGAGGTAGAGGGTGAAAGAGACACAGGGGAGGGAGAGTGAGGCAAAGAGAAAAAGGGGCCGGAGAAGGAAGAGACACAGGGGAGGGAGAGAGAGGGAAGAGACACGGGATGGGGAGCAGGGGAGAGACACAGGAGAGGGAGAGGAAAGGAAGAGAAACAGGGGAGGGGGCAGAAAGAAACACAGGAGAGGAAGAGGGAGGGAAGAGACACGTGGGAGGGAGTGGTTGAAGGGACATGGGGGAGAGTAAATTATTACCCTGTCATTTGTGATGAGAGGCCTGCAATGGGCACCAAGGGCTCTCGTTGCATGGCTTACAATGGGTGCTGAAGGCACGCATTGCGAGCCTCACAGACAGGAGAGTGAAGGAGAGAAGAGGGAGGGAGAGGACACAAAAGGAGGGAAGGAAAGAGAGAAGTGGTGCAAAGCGAGGCTCACATTGTGCCTCAGCATTGCAAGGCTTGCAAATATTATGCCATCATTTTTGACGGGCAAGTGGCTATTTCCAAACAGCAAAACTCATATAATGCAGTATATTCAACATCAAGGTGAAAAATACTCTTTGAAAGTGATGAATGTCCGTAGACATTTGTAACAGGTTTCTATTTTAACTAAGAGTGTGATGATCTTCTTGATGTTAATGTTAAGCAGAGTATTAAGTTATTTACTGGACATTTATCTCACCAAGTCAGATGAGATTAAGGACTTAAAGTAGGTAGTAATCTAATTATTTTGCTGAGTCAGAAAGAAGCACATTTTTATAGCATCCACAGAGCTTCAGTATATGAAAAATATAAATAAAAAGTTAAGTAATTGTATATAGTTTTTAATGAAACATTTTATTGTTAGCATAATATTGTCTCTTATTTAGCTGTAGACATTTAAATTATTGGGTGGTGGAACTTTTTATTGTTTAATGTAGAAATGACTACATGTGAAAGTGTGATGCTCAGCAGAATTAATTTAGCCCCGTGCATAAACTGCTTATCTGCATTCAAGCAAGTGACAAGTATGACTGATATCTTAGCTTTGTGATTTGGAGATTAATTATAATGTATAATCAGTGGGATGATTACATCTGAGTCCTGTGTAGAATAAAACGTTAGAGGGAAGGGGATTGGAATGGTAAAAACTGAGTAAGGGGCTCAGAGAGAAAAACACAACTCAAAGAGGAAGGAACTAGGAGATAGAAAGAGATAACTGTCAGAGTATTGTTCCTAGTAACAAGAAGAGGCAAAAAAGAGGATAGATGACTTATGAACAGGGTGGTGTTAAAAAGAGGGAAGCAACAGGGAGAGGAGGGTGCAATCAGGAAGGAAGGGGACTTAGTAAGACGAAAAGAGGAAGAGTTTGGAAGGACAGTCATAAAGATGTGGAACTGAGGCCAGTAGGTGCAACTTGGAGCTTGAAGAGGGGGTAACAGGCAAGAGTGGAGGCAGTTGGAAGTGATGTGTACAACCACACATTCATGTTACAGTAATAAATATTAGCACTCTCAAATTCTATACAGTGGAACCTCGATATTCATAGTTCCCGATATTCATCAAATCCAATGATAATCACATTTTTCAGGCAAGAAATGATTTTTTATTCATTTAAAAATCCAATATTAGTCATAAAATTTTTGAAAAAAAGACAGAAACAGACAACATTGGACAAGTTCTTTGCAAAATCAAGTGCTAGCAAATCGTTAGGAAAGGGACAAAAAATACATTGATCACCAAACTTGGAGTTAACTTTTGCCATTATCGATCCTCAGTAAAGGTAAAGTTCTGGAAAATTGCTATTTATTTATGTATCAGATTTAGGGTTGGAAACAAATTATTCTAAGTTTGGCTAAATCCTATGGGGGAAAAATGCTGGTATATTCATCATATTCAGTATCCCTACATCCCTCAGGAAACTGATTAAAAATGAATATAGAGGATCAACTGTATATCTGAGTTTCTACATTGGCTTTGCTTTATCCACCCATCATCTGTAAATTTGTACATGAAACGGGTGCGGTTTGAACAGCACTAAAGGTGAGAGTTTTATTTATTGAATGATATGGCTGCTAAAGTTCTACATTAAGTAAATTAAATGGATTTCTGCAGTCACACTGCAACAGGCATGTTGTGCTTGTTCTGTTTATATCATCCCATCATTGTATAAGAATTTATAAGCACATATAAAAGTTATATTTATTCAGACTGATGTCTGAGACATTTGTTTGTCACCCATAAGCTACATGAAAGAATCTCCCAGGACTCACAATTTAAAATTCCAATTTCGATAACATGTTTCATTTACCACATTCATTTAATTTGACCCTCCCATGTTTTTTATTATAGTATAACAACATTTTTATCTTGTGGGCAGTATTGGGCAATATTTGCCTTTATTATCTCCTCTAGAAATCCAGGAGTTAACACTATGTAGAAGCCTGCATTTCACTGTTTCTCTGCCGGCCACACGTCTTCTACTTCTGAAACTTCTGAGACCAATGGAAAACTTTGCATCCTGGGACAGATCTCTATATCTATTCACTCAACAAAATAAATCAGAAATATAAAGAATCAAGAAAAAGATGAAATAAGACAAATATCGATCACAGAAAAAAAAAATATGAATGTATGTAACTATTCTGTATGATGTTTGGGAAGAAACAGATTGTTATTTGTTATTGATTCTACAGAAGCTAATACACTCCCATGACCAAAGTACACATTGTTGCTTATGCTGTAGTCCTTAAGGGTTGGTTTGATACCAGATTTCCAAGATATCTTTTGCCTGTCACTTCTTCAAACATTTTAATTTACTCACTTATGCTCATACAAAAGTACCAGACATTATTGTTTCCTTTTCAAAAGCAAATGTTGATGCTTAAAATCAGAGGAGGTGATTTTCCAAGTTGGTGGGGTGTAAGATAGAGGCCTGGCCCCTTACATTGACTCCACCCAACAATACAAACCCCTCACCTTCACAACATGTTATCTCTACAGACACTGCCCACTGACACAGACTCCACCCACTTACTTAATTTTTTTTCTTTCACTTTATTACTTATTATCTTGATGATGGTGAGGTGGTGCTGGTTCTGCTCACTAAGCTTATGATGGGAAGTGCCTGAATTTTCTTGATGAGGGTGAGTGGTGCTGGTTCTGCTCACTATGCTTATGCTGGGATGTTCCTACATTTTCTTGATGTGGGTGAGATGACGCATCTTAAATCGGGATGTATGTACATGTCAGCTCGTAGAAATAGACACAAGTGATCCCATAGGGAGAGACGGGGATATATATATATATATATACAGTGGATATAAAAAGTCTACACACCCCTGTTAAAATGTCAGGTTTCTGTGCTGTAAAAAAATGAGACAAAGATAAATAATTTCAGAACTTTTTCCACCTTTAAAGTGACCTATAAACTGTACAACTCAATTGAAAAAAAAATGAAATCTTTTGGGTGGAATGAAGAAAAAAAAAAAGAAAAATAATGTGGTTTCATAAGTCTGCACACCCTCTTATAACTGGGGATGTAGCTGTGTTCAGAATTTAGCAATCACATTCCAAATTGTGTTAAATAGGAGTCAGTATAACCTGCCATCATTTAAAGTGCCTCTAAATAACCCAAAATAAAGTTCAGCTGCTCTAGTTGGTCTTTCTGAGAGAGAGAGGGATAGAGATGGAGGAATAGGCAGAAAAGGGGTAGAGAGAGAGAAAGGAATAGATGGAGAAAGAGAGGGATAGAGAGAGAGGGAAATAGACAGAAATAAATAGAGAGAGGGAGAGATGGGAGATAGAAAGAGTTAGAGGATAGAGAGAAACAGGGATAGAGAAGGAGAGTGTCATGATTTAATTGTTTAAGGACTCATACTGCCAGTAATTTATGAATGTGGCCAAGGGAGCATGACATTGTTGCATTTGCATTATGTGTTATTGTGTTGTTATATGTTGACTGTACATGGTTATTATGTATCCTAGTTATAATATCTTATAAGAGGGAAAATTTTATATAGAACATATGAGGAATTGGTAAAAATGCTCTGCATAGAAGTTAGCTGCAAATCATTGCACACTCACACATACAGACCTTGGGTCAAGACAGATGTATGTACTTCAAGTAGTCCTAAGCAAACATTTGAGTTTAACATAAATGTTTTTTCACTAGCCAGCTATAGATTTCTGGTGAATTTGATCTCAAGGCTTTGATAGCCCAAGGTTGCAAGTCAGAAGTGTGTGGTATTGGAGAGTATGAATATGTTGTTTTGATCATTCAAAAAAGGTTGAGAGATAGTTTTCACATATACAAGGGGTGAAACTATTTCTGTGTGTTGTATCCTGACTTGGGGAGTGTCTTGCCATGGGCCACTAAAAACCTGTATGCAGTATTCTCTGCCTGTACCTCTTCATAAGCCGTCTTTTGTGCCAGAGAGCACAGAAACTTCACTATTCTGCTGGGGTAGGTTTAAACTAGGTTCATATCAAGCCCCCTTAAAAAAACAGATTGTGACATTGGCTGGCAGTGGTGGGATCTCTGTAGAAAACTCAGAAGGATGGCAGCTTATGAAGAGATGTCTGCAGCAGAGGAGAAGGAAGTGTCCATATGGTACTAAAGATGGATGGAGATACTGCCTACAGGTTCAACCAAGGATCAGCAGAGGGAACTCTGGATGCAGATCATACAGGAGGTACAGGAGAAGTGGAGAAGGTTAAGTAATGGCCCTGTCTCAGCTCCTGTGGAGGGGAAATGCTTATCCCCACTAGAGTCAGAGAATGTTCTGGTAAATTTAAAGGTCTTTAGAGGAATGGGCCTTCTAAGTAAATGGATGGCATTCCTGGGACTATGGCCAGGTCACAAGCTAATGGAATGGCTGGAAGAATTAGTATGTGAGGAGGTCGCCCTGGAAGAGCAATATGCTTATTGGGTGGGACCTGTTTTGTATTGGGGCCGGAAGAGGAACTTTAGGACATTGTACATGGGGATCCAGAATGTGGCTTGGGGACAGAGAAAATAAAGCTTTGTCTGTTTGCCAAACATTGTCACATGCTGGGACTTCAGACAGACTCTCAGACAGCTAACTGAATTTGGCCTTTGATCCAGCAGGAGCTACAGCTGGAGGTGGATTATATAGACTTGCTGGATGAAGCATACCTGGATGGGTTTTGGCCACCCAGCTGGGAGGGCTCATGCCAGTCAGACATGGAACAGAACCACCGAACAGGTACTACAGGGACCCAGCTAAATGTTGCCAAGACTGGGTCAGAAAATAAAGTGAGTGAACAAAAAGCATCAGGTAGAGCTCCCCCATCAAGTAATGAGTATGCATTTTCACCACGTGAAAAATGTCTACTTCACAATGGAAGTCTTTGCAAATCTATATTAATATGTCGATGCATTATAAAAATACTAATAATAATAATAATGATGACTTAAACTGTATTTTATGTACTTGCATTATCTCTTTAGTAAACAGTACCCAAACCTATACAATTCAGTATCCTTTACTTTCAAATACTTTAATACATTTGCTTATTTTGTTTCTGGAATGAGAATAGTATAAACTAAGTGCTTTTTGTGAAGGTTTAATTTAAAGGAATTATTCTTTAACAGAAAACTAAATCAAACTACTGTACAAAGCAATGAAAAAACATCATAATATAAAAACTGTTGTACAATTGTCTGAGCTCGTTACATTGGTTTGCAATTAAGATAATGCATTTTGTGCTGCTAAATAGCACAATTACTCTGCAAGCAATGAGGGCTTCGCTGATGGCGCCAAATGTATGTGACAATAAAGCTTTAGGCTCCTAGTTATTCTCTATTGAAGTTCCGAGTCTGCAAAATCCCTGCTGCTGTCAAATGCTGGAAATTCTGCATTGTGAATTTATACAGATAAATCTCCAAAGTGATATAGAAAACTAAAACTGTCTAAGAAGTTATTTCAAAGTAAAGGTTTAAGACAATATCACAAATGCTATTTTTGAATGGCGAAAGAGTGAGGCAAATGTTTGAAATCATATTCTTAACGAAACATGGAACATAATTTGTTTGTTCATGCTTTTAAAAAAAGTATTTTAAACATGACCAAAGTTGTATCTTGCTTAAAAATATTAATACAAACTTCACTGTAACTAATAGGAAGTGCCCAGTAATGTGTAATAGAAAATGTTGGACAATATGCAACCTTATGCATTTTATATATCAAGACGTTACAGGTTGGAGGTTCCTCTGGGTTATTATCCTATATGTATCTTATATGTATTAGATGGCTTAAACTGTCACAATAAATATACATTCAAATAATTCAGATTACAAATATTTTGCCAGCAGAATTCAATCAACCCGTGGCACAGCAGGATGTCCCACATTGTTCGTCTTTAGATCTCTTTGACAGGCTTGGAAATACCTCTATAATATAGCTCATTGGCTGACAGGAGCAAGTTTCCAAATAAGTAAAATATTTGAATTTTTTTTTATTGCTTTGAGACCTTCTTTTGAAAAAATGAAAACACACAGTGGTACAGTACCATAAAATGTTGTAATGTTAAGATCTCTGACAAACTGTAAATTAACAATTAGACTTGTATAGAAAAATAAAAAATCTTAATTTGGACAGTGATTAAAATGTATTTTGTATTTTTTTCAACATTTGTTTTACATGCATAACATAATGTGAATGTATGCTATTTTAACTTGGGAGTTCCATGTATTTTTTTGGTTAAACTGTGAAACACAACAGAAGATCAGATCAGCACAAGATATGACATTCAATGCCTCCTAATTGTATGGCGTCAATAAATTAGTGGTTATATTTAACTTAGCCAGGAAATGTTTTATCATTACACAGTACAAATGTCTCAGTACATGCTGTAACAGAGTTATACAAGTGGTTTATGTGAGCCACAGACTCTCTTCCTCCAGTAGGACTGCAAGTGTTAACTTTTCTGTATAATTAGTTAGCTGCACCTGGAGGGACATGACTTAAGACTGCTCCTGTAGTATGGATGGGGCTGCTGATGGACTGAGTGTTTGCAGTTTAAATTGGAGAAAGACATACAAAGAGAGGTGTGTGCAGTTTTTTCTGCACTGGAGAGAGACACAGACAGATAGTCAGCAACTTGCAGCTTCGGATAGTTTGGAGCAAAGGGGAGACAATGCAGTTGGAAGTTCCTCATGGATGTTACTTTATACATACATATAAATACATATAAATATATATATATATATATATATATATATATATATATATATATATATATATATATATATACATACAGTATCTCACAAAAGTGAGTACATCCCTCACAATTTTTTAAAATATTTTATTATAACTTTTCATGTGTCAACACTGAAGAAATGACACTGCTACAATGTAAGGTAGTAAGAGTATAGCCGGTATAACAGTGTAAATTTGCTGTCCCCTCAAAATAACTCAACACACAGACATTAATGTCTAAACCATTGGCAACAAAAGTGAGTACACCCCTTAGTGGAAATGTCCAAATTGGGCCCAAAGTGTCAATAATTTGTGTGGCCACCATTATTTTCTAGCACTGCCTTAACACTTATGGGCATGGAGTTCACCAGAGCTTCACAGGTTGCCACTGGAGTCCTCTACCACTCCTCCATAATGATATCTCAGAGCTGGTGGATGTTAGAGACCTTGCACTCCTGCATTAGTGCTACTGGCATTGGGGAGCTATAGTTCATTGAAGGAGCCAACATGTTCTGTGACATACTGAAGCAGAGCATGATCCCCTCCATTCGGAGACTGGGCCGCAGGGCAGTATTCCAACATGTTAAGGACCCCAAACACACCTCCAAGACGACCACTGCCTTGCTAAAGAAGCTGAAGGTAAAGTTGATGGACTGCCCAAGCATGTCACCAGACCTAAACCCTATTGAGCATCTGTGGGGCATCCTCAAATGAAAGGTGGGGTGATGTAAGGTCTCTAACCTCCACTAGCTCCATGCCCATGAAGGTTAAGGCAGTGCTGGGCCACACAAAATATTGACACTTAATCATTTTCATTCATTTTGACACTTAATATTGACACTTATTAAATGATTTAAACTGTCCCAAAAATAAAAACAATTGAAATCACTTAGATTACAAACATTTTGGCAGCAGAATTAAAACAAACCCTGATGCCGCAGAACGTCCCACATTTTTTCTTTCTGTCATTGAATGTATTTTCACATAGAGCTTCGCAAAGGCCTTGCATGCCACATCCGACTTGGTGCCCTATTCTATTTGGCACATGTAAATTATTGACAAATGTAATTTCAGTGGCAGGAGCTTTTTTTAGTAATGTTACACGTTTATTCAATTCTCCCCAGCCATAACGTTGGAGAGTACAGCCACAACATGTAAACCCAAGCCTTGAAGTAAAGTCACAAGACTCAGTTTGATGAGTTATCCTGTGCTCATCAATGAGAACCACACTCACACTAATGAGAATGCCTGGTGATTTGCTCCATTCATGCACATGGTGAATGAATTTTTTAGGGATCCCCTTCTCTGCTCATTTCCTGAATGCCCCCTTCCCCACTCAAGAACCATCCCCCTCTCTTATCACCCCATCTACATAACCAATGAGAATTCCATTTTATATAAAACATTAACCCAGCTGCACCTAAAAGTTAACGCCCTCCACAAGGGTACCTATGGGACCCCCATGGCACCTAAAATTAAGCCTGATGCTCTGAAGGTTTATGATTTACATACCCCATTTATTTAATTCTATACCAAGCTGACTGACAGCTCTGCTTTATCACTGTTTTATGTTTGTATGATTCTTTCTATATTATTCTTTCCAAAAATTAGTGACATTTTCTAGGTATAGAAAGGCAACATTTAAATAAACAAAACATAAAATCAACTATAAGATCTGTGCATGTTTATAATTGTGTTCCTTCTTCTAAACTTGTTTTCTCCTCTGCATATGTTATTACATCTGGGACTTGTGTGCCAGTCTGTGCTGATGAGCCGGTCATCCTGAGTTTAAAGGGCCACTGAAAGCTGTATTTATATTAAGCTTTTCTGGTCACTTCCCCAAGGAGCATGTGAATCAAAGACAATGTGATTTCTGTTTAATGAGTTATAAAAAAAACACTTGAAAAGGCTGCTAAACAAATGAATCTGTGTATAGATACACACAGCAAAAGGTGATTTACTTATTTACCATTTCTAAATCAATATTAGTGGTCAATACTTAATATTTGATTGTCTGGGGATCTGATTGTATTTGTAGCTCTTTACTGTCCCTCTCGTTTATTAAAATACAAATCATTGGATTACCAGCTACCCAATTAAATTCAAAGACTGTAGCGGCATCAGCACACCCGCAAAGGCTGCAGACTTGAAATTTGGCTGCGTTATAGAGCTATTACATTCTACCATGCCACGAGGTATGGGCCGGAGACACAAACCCATAAACCATTCTTGAGCATCTTGGATGTGCGGACGTGAACATGATTAATTAGTCAAACCGTAGTTGCGGGTTTAGACGGAGCCAATGCCAAATGAGATTGTCATCATTACGTCACTGAAAAATGGAGGTTAGATTTCAAATCCTTATGGGTTTCAATTATGAGTTTCAATCAGACCCGCATTCCAGAAATAATGCAATATTAATAAATCAGTAAATATGATATTCAAGTCCATGCAAGTCCCATTATATGTATTAACACATTGATTGCTGGGATCGTTATAACACGGAAATTAAATAGAAAATAATAGTTACATAGTTACATAGGCCCTCATTCAATTGCGATTTGGCCAATTGAATAGTGCTCTAAATAAGCACATAACATATTTTTTTCAAATAAATTTTTAGTTAGTGAAAACTTTGCTTTTGGATAGATGTTTACTAACTAAAAACTTCTTTAAAAAAATATGTTATGTGCTTATTTAGACCCCTATTCAATTGGGCAAATTGCAATTGAATGAGGGCCCTTGTAATTAAGGTTAAAAAAAAATATGTTTAGCCCATCAAGCTCAACCTTTTAAGCTCGCCTCTGATCTGCAATATGAGGATTAATTGTTAATTTATCCAGAGGAAGGCAAACAGAAAAAAAAAACAAGTGAAACTTTGCCATTTGTCTCAAAAGGGTAAAGAAATGAATTCCTTCCTGACACCAGATAGTGACAATCGGATTCATTTTCCTTATTAGTTTTGTTGTCCAAAATTGTACTCCATATTCCAAATGAGGGTGTACTAGGGATTGGTATAATTTAAATGATTGTTTTTTTTACTCCTTATCTTGATTTTTAAATCATTGTTAAGCCACTTTGGATGTAATTTACTCATTTTACTTTTATTCCCACATGGCATATGCCGATGTGTATGTATATTTAGTAAGGATTTAAATGTTGTCAATTTATTTTCAATATTTTTACCTGCCAGTTCTCTGTCCCAGTCTATACTTTGTATTGCTGCCCTTAGAACATTCAAATCTGTCCTTTTAAAATTAAGAGTTTTTGTTGACCCCTTAAAGTTTTGTTTTTTAATTCAATCTCAAATGAGACTGTGTTGTGATCACTGTTTCCCAAAGGTTGCCCTATTCCAACATTTGATATTATATTCTTATCATTTGTGATGACTAAATCCAGGATAGCTTCATTTCTAGTAGGCTCTTGTATAACCTTGGCCAGATAATGATCCCTGAGTGTATGTATGCAAGAATCTGCTCCCTTCTGGTTTCACTCATCCAGTTTATTTCAGGGTAATTTAAATCTCCCATTATTAGAACTTGCCCATGCTTAGCTGCATTTCCAATCTGTAATAATTTTATTTCCTCACTTTCAATTATATTTGGGGGTTTATAGTATACTCCTACCAATATTCTTTTGGAATTTGCTGCTCTGCTATTTAACTCTACCCACAAACATTCAATATCACAGCTAGTTCCACATTAAATATCTTCTCTGACTATAGCCTTAAATTCAGGCTTAATATAAAGACAAATCCCTCCTCCCCTTTTACCATTGCCCCTATCTTTCCTAAGTTGGTTATAACCATCCAGATTAACAGTCCAGTCATGAGAGTCATCCCACCACTTTCTCAGTAATGCCTATTAAATCCCATTCCTCATTAACTGCTAATAATTCTAACTCTCCCAGTTTTCCTGGCAAGCTTCTAGCATTAGCAAGCATACACCTTATGTTATGAGCCTGTAGTTCTGGAGTGTCACTATATTTGAGTTATTTAGCAGTACCTCCCTATTGACTATACTAACCCTTCCCCCATCTCTTCCCACATGACTAGTTAATTCATTCCTTACCCCCTCTACACTTACTACCCCATTACATCTATCTAGTCCCTATTAGTTTAAAAATTCCCCAGCCGTTCTACCATCCTTTCCCCTAGCACAGCATCTCCCTTGTCATTAAGGTGCAATCCATCCCTGCTATATAGATTGTACCCATGTAGTAGAGAAGTCAGCCCAGTGCTCTTTAAAACTCCAAAACCCCTCTGTCTCCCTGGTCTAGCATGTGACACTGGTAGTATCTTAGAAAATACAACCTTGTAGGTCCTTGCCTTAAGTTTAGTCCCTAATTCTCTAAAATCATTCTTTAGGCCACTCCATCTTCCACTGAGTATATCAGACAGGCAGATTTGAGAGCTTGAGAATGTTGTGCTAATAATTTTAATACCTAACATCACTTTCTCTTTAATTATAAGTACAGTAGTATGTGTATATTTGTATTTACAGTGCTACAGATAGGACTTTTAACCACCTTGCGGGTCCTCTCTAATACCCGTTGGCTTTTTGGCTCCATTTGTGGGTTATGGAGAAGAATGCCAGTGGACTTGTAGCAATTTAATAGTGGAGTTCAAATTTCAAAATCCTGTCGTTTTTTTTGCCCTTAACTCATAAGTCGTTAACGGGTTGCTCTACAGGGCCAATTAAACATCCGTAAGTCTTGCGGGCTACTTTAGGAGCTATGGTTTTACATGTTAAGGGGATTTAATAGGGCTGTAAAATTGCCTCTGGACCGTAAAAAACAGGTAAAACATATTTTTGTGTGAAGATTTTCGAGCTTGAGACTATTGTGCAATTAATCCGAGTCCAGGTCGGTACTTGTTTGCTATGATGTCTGTGTCTTAAAGGTCTTGACAATGAAATAAAGTGCTGTAATGGAGAGTTAAGACTCATCACTGGTGTAAAGAGGCAGGCAGTGCAGAGGGAGGGTACAGGTAGGCGTAGCTACCGCCTGTGCACCCGATGCCTGGCACCAAGGCCCCTTGCCTCTGAGGGGCCTCCGTGGACCTCCTGCAGTCCCTGTGGACATCCCATGGGTCTTTGGGGGGCCTGTAGGCCTTCTGTGTCTCCTGCAGGACTTATGTGGCCCCCTTGGGTCTTCTGTGGCACCAGAGGTGCTCCTAAAGATCCCACAGGTCCCCTGTGGCACCCAGGACCTCCTGTGGCCCCCACATCCTGTTATGGCCTTTGCAGACCTCCCTAGGGTTCTGTGTGGCCCCTGCAGCCCCAAATGGCCTGATGTATTCCCCATTAGCCTCCTGTGGCCCCTCACGGGCCTTTGTGTCCTCCCTCAGCACCCTGTAGCCCCCTGTGACCTTCCCTTGGCCTCTTGTGGTCCTCTCTTGTGGTCTCCTTGTGGTCCCCTCATTCAGGACCTCTTTGGCTTACCTCTGCTTCATGTGGCCCCTCAGTCTTTGCGGGCCCCTGACACCCCCCGTGGACCTTTGCAGCCCCTTCGGACACCTGTGGCCCCCCTTGATCGACTGGCCTGCCGTGGCCCCTCCTCAAACCAGGAAGTGGAGTGGAGTGTATAAGAAAGTATATATATGTATATATATATATATATATATATATATATATATATATAAATATATATATATACGTACACTTACAGTGAAGGAAAAACAGTATTGGATCTCCTGCTGATTTTGAACGTTTGTCCACTGACAAAGAAATGATCAGTCTATAATCAATTTCTAACATTTTTGACATGCGTTTCTCTTGTTTATTTATTTCAAAATCAGCAGGGGATCAAATACTTTCCCTCACGCACTGTATATATACAGTGGGGGGGGGGGGAGTATTTGATCCCCTGCTGATTTTGAATGTTTGTCCACTAACAAAGAAATGATCAGTCTATAATGTTAATGGCAGGTGTATTTTAACAGGGAGAGACAGAATAAAAAAATAAAAAGTTAAAAAAGGCATGTCAAAAAAGTTATAAATTGATTTGCAGGTCAGTGAGGGAAATAAGTATTTGATCACCTATCAATCAGCAAGATTTCTGGCTCCCAGGTGTCTTTTATACAGGTAACGAGCTGAGAATAGGACCACTCTATTAAAGGGAGTGCTCCTAATCTCAGCTTGTTACCTGTATAAAAGACACCTGTCCACAAAAGCAATCAATCAGATTCCAAACTCTCTAGCATGGCCAACATCAAAGAGCTGTCCAAGGATGTCAGGGACAAGATTGTAGACCTACACAAGGCTTAAATGGGCTACAAGACCATCACCAAGCAGCTTGTTGAGAAGGTGACAACAGTTGGTGGGATTATTCGCAAATGGAAGAAACACAAAATAACTGATTTGAGGCTCCATGTAAAATCTCACCTCGTGGAGTTTCAATGATCTTGAAAACAGTAAGGAATCAGCCCAAAACTACACGGGAGGATCTTATTAATGATCTCAAGGCAGCTAGAACCATAGTCACCAAGAAAACAATTGGTAACACACTATGCCATCAAGGACTGAAATCCTGCAGCACCTGCAAGGTCCCCCTGCTCAAGAAAGCACATGTACAGGCCCATCTGCAGTTTGTCAATGAACATCTGAATGATTCAGAGGAGAACTGGGTGAAAGTGTTGTGGTCAGATGAGATAAAATCGAGCTCTTAGGCATCAACTCAACTCGTCATGTTTGGAGGAGGAGGAATGCTGCCTAAACCCAAAAAACTCCATCCCCATCGTCATACATGGAGATGGAAACATTATGATTTTGGAGTGTTTTTTCTGCTAAGGGGACAGGACAATGGCACCTCATCAAAGGGCCGATGGACAGGGCCATGTACCGTCAAATCTTGGGTAAGAACCTGCTTCCCTGAGCCAGGGCATTGAAAATGTGTCATGGGTGGGTAGTCTAGCATGTCAATGACCTCAAAATACACAACCATGGCAACAAAGAAGTGGCTCAAGAAGAAGCACATTAAGGTCCTGGAGTGGCCAAGCCAGTCTCCAGACCTTAAGCCCATAGAAAATCTCTGGAGGGAGCTGAAGGTTCAAGTTGTCAAACATCAGCCTCAAAACCTTAATGACTTGGAGAGGATCTACAAAGAGGAGTGGGACAAAATCCCTCCTGGTGGCCAACTACAAGAAACGTCTGCCACCAAGTACTAAGTCAAAGGGGTCAAATACTTATTTCCCTCACTGACTTGCAAATCAATTTATAACTTTTTTGGCATGCGTTTTACTTGTTTTTATTTCTTTTTTGTTATTCTGTCTCTCACTGTTGAAATACACCTACCTTTAAAATGATAAACTGCTCATTTCTTTGTCAGTGACAAACATTCAAAATCAGCAGGGGATCAAATATTTATTCCCCCACTATATATATATATATATATATATATATATAGACACAGACCTATATATATATATATATATATATATATATACAGTACATATATATATATATATATATATATATATATGTACATATACTGTATATATACAGTATATATATATATATATATATATATATATATATATATATATATATATATATAGTGTAGTCTCAAAGAAAGAAAATATTTTTTTGTTATAAAGTGTTGTGTTTGTTATATTGTATACCTGACAAGGAAAGTTATTGACTGAAGATAAAGAATGATTTGAAAATCCATCTATGAAGAAATATATATATTTTTAAATATCAGGTGTTACACTGTTACAAGTACATTGTAATGTGTTATTCCATTTTGTATTGTATTACATTTTTTGTTTCCCCCATAATATTGCATTTGTACTGTATCTTACATTTACACAAAATGTTGAAAAACATGTAAAATACGTTATTGCATGAAAAATCAGTACCAATGTTAAGATGCATAATTAGCATATTCTGTATGTTTGTCAGTGGTAGTACACCTTTAACATGATAAATATGTATATTTACTTAAGGTAAGAGAACATTTTTGCCTAGACAAATGTGCTACAAACCGTGATTGAGAAGATTAATAAACATTCATAGTTGTCCTGTTTAATTAGTCAACGTTCCTACATAATAGAAGAGCATAGTACAGTACAAGTTCAGACCCTCCCTGGAAACCATTTACTGCATGGGTAATTGTTCAGCTTGGTAAATAAATGCAATTAATTATTTAGAAAAATACATTTTTTAAGAGCCTGGTTTGTTATAACAGTCATATACACAGGAGAGATGCGGCACAGATGTAACTTCCCATCAAACCTTGGGGATGAAGCTGATATACTGCACATTTCTCTTTTTATTTTTGTCTTGTATATTCAAGTTCTTTATGTTGTCATTTAAATCATTGCAGATAGTTATTTGAGGCATATTAGATTAAGCAAATATATTGAAAATGCATTTATTCCACAGACCTTATTAAATTGTCATTCGTCCAATTGAATAGGGCTCTATTTAAGCACACAGCATATTTTTTTACAGAAGTTTTTAGTGAACTTCTATCCAAAAGCAACTAAAAACTTCTGTATACAAATATGCTCTGTGCTTATATAAAGCCCTTTTCAATTGGCCAAATAGCAATTTAATAAGGCTGTAAAGCCCCTTCTGCCCTGTCATTATATATAAATTCATCATCTGGATAAAAACGATATAAAACTACAAATATGGGTCTGCATATGGAGAGATGAAGGAATGAAATAAAGTAATTATTACTGTTGAATCAGACATTCTTGTGTAACAGTAGGAGAGCTCTCAGTAATTAATTATTTACTTCAACTGTCCATCTGTTTTCTGACTACTTTTCATATATGATGCACCTTGCAAAAGTAGAAGTCTTTATTATACCTCACATATAATATATGGTCTGTTAAAACATTATGCATTTTTATTGCTCATAGAGGGAAGATAACAACTTGTCATAAGACTAAATCATGTATATTCGGCATATAAGGCGCTGAGCATGCTCAGGAGTTAGTTAATATGATAAGATTTTCGTTACTATGCATAATATCACTACACTTAGAAACACTTAGCTCCAAGTTTTGTCACACGTTTCAGTTGTGTTATAATAAATATGTTGATAGTGTAATATCCTTACATTTTAATAGGTGATCCATACATACCATAGCTTTCCTCTCCAGAAGCAAACATCTATAATTTCATGGATGTACTCACAATCTTAAGACCTTTTGGAGCCCAAGAAAATAAAATCTTGGAAACCTTTTTTTCTTTAAAAAATATATGTTTCCGCATTTACACATTGTGGGGAAATTCACTAGGGCTATCTAATCATATGAGCATTAAGTTGTAAACATGAAGTTGCTCACTTGATTCATAGTCTACAAAATCTACAGACTGTCGTGTGTAGTGTTTTATTGCAGATAAATAATTGTACACAGGATTTTATCCTCTTGAAATACTTATTTTTCTCCAAAACAAAAGGAACTACGTTTTTTTCCTCTGTTTTATAGCTTTACATTACAGATTGAAGCTTGATTTGTTATTCGTATATTCAGTTTGCTAACATGGGGCCTCAATTGCAAGCCCGTAACTCGATTTCGGAAGGCCGCATGTCTGTGATTGAATCGCAGCCTCACGTTGGTCTCCATTTGCGAGGCTGTTCAATTGCTCCAGGTCCTGAAGCCAGCTCTGTAAACCATGCACTTGTTCGAAGCAGTTGTGGGGCAGGAACCATATCAATTCATAGAGCAGTAACCACCCATTTCAAATTGGCCAATAGAAACGGAGACTGTCATGAATATGGCAGTAAAACATTGAGATTAGGTGTCAATCAATCAGGTTTGGGGGTCTGATATGCGATCAGACTCGCACAACTTTAAAAATGAAGAATTATTAAAATGAATGCCAATACTGTTCTAGTCCATATGGACTTGTGGCTTGATATGTTTTAACTCATTGATACTCAAGATCATTAAACCCTGAAATGACACATAAAAATAAAACTTAATTCCTAAATTTGTGCGGGCTTGGGACTGTTGTGCAATTAATTATAATGTCTTTTATTGCTCTCCCCGTAATTTACAGTGCAGGATTACTGTTTTATTTGCATTTACAGTAGTACCAAATGGTGTTTAACCCCTTTGTAGGTCCTCTCGAGTAGATGTAGGATTTTCTCCTCTATTTTCGGTTTACGAGTGTGGATACGTTTGCAAGATTGGGGAATTATAGCAATTGAATAGCGATTTGCGATTTAAGCACTGCGAAAGGCTTCCGGATGGTTTAAGTTACTAGTTGTACGGTCAACATTTTTTCAAGCTCATAACTCGTAAAACGATCCGAGCTTGCAAAAAGAGGCCCATTGAATAGCAAATTTGACTGTGACCTCCATTTGCAAGCTCAGATCTAAAAATCGCAGCAATTGAATGAGGTCCATGGTTTTTATAGTTCTTTACAAATCATTGTATTTGTTTCTAATCTGGATCTCATGGCCAAAATAAGTACCTGTAATTTGAATTAATTAAAAATATGTCTATGCATATTGTAATTTTGCTTTGAAATAAAAGGTGAATATGATGACAAATATTGTGTTATTTCATTGTTAGCGTTCAATGGCTATTTTGTAACCTGCAAGCAAAACGGATAAAAACTTTCTTGAAATCCAATTATATTTTGAAGTAATATAAGTTACCACTGTGAATACAATGGATATATGCCAGTAATAACATCTCTCCCTAAAGATCCTGAACGACCAAGGTGGACAAAATAAATGTCTATATATTCACTGTAAATCATGTGTTTTATATACTTCTAGGTTATTTTTCTGTTTGCTAAAGCTCTTTGAGGAATATTCCATTCTTATACATTAGAGGTTTGACTGAGCTTGTGGAAAATCATAAATATTTAAGGCTGCTACTTCCCGCCAAAGGGTAAGGGTGTAATTGACCAGTTGACCTGATGATGGTACTTGGCAGGAGATATTGCTTTTCCAATTTCAAAATTGCAGAGAGTATACGGACATGGATTGTTGGGTCACTCTACAGAGGACTGACAATTTTTAGTAAACACTATTATTGGACTGGTAAATGAACAATACAACAAGCAAAGCAACATCAGCTGATAGAGGCACAAAAAATGCCAAGGACTAGGGTGATACACACAGAAATTATGGGCAGGTGAAAACCAAAAAAGCCCATGTATTCAGCCTATTATATATACGTAGAAGAGGGCAAGCCTTGTGCTTATTCCAGGCATGCTTATATTCCCTAACTGACTCTACGACTCCAACTGGAAAGCCATTCCACTTATACTTCACTTTACACAGACGCAATCAAATCATAAAGTAAGGATACAAGGCACACACAAGTCACTTTGTAACAACAAATGCTGCAGATAACTCGTAACACTGTAGACACAAATACTCTATTATGGATTTAAAATAGTAAATAATAATTTATTACAATATCTGTTTTCACGTGAATTTTGCACAGTGACTGGCACAAGGTAAAAGTAAATGCAAGAAGCAGAAGGATTACAGATGGCAATGGTTATGGAGGGTTCCATCTTAGACAGCTGGAGGTGATGATTTTCCTATAGAGGCTTACTCTTCAAGCAAATTCTATTGTCAAGTGTGTTATTTGGAGAGGATATTTTAAAAATAAGTGAATACAGATCTTATCTAAATCTACTGTCTTTCCAACTTTTTCTAGGTTTCTAATACTTTCAGGAACCAACAAAAATGTTTTTTGTCATTATTAAAGAAAATGTAAATACAACAGTTTAAAATAAATATTTCTTCAAAGGATAGATCTGACAATTCAGTGATCCTTTAACTTTTTTTATATAAGTTCATATCTGCACAAGTAATTCTTGGAATAATCAGTAGCTCACTATATAATAATTACAAAGAGCATAGAAACAGGAAAGTATTTGCAGAATTGTAACCTTAGCTCAATCCATCCTTGGCTTTGCATTAAAGCTGTGTAATACAGCATGCATAAGCTTAAAGGAAGCCATGTTTGATAATGGCTATGGATTGAAGAGCAAAGCATTTGTGTCCCATCTCAGCTTCCCAGAATGCAGTGTAATAACTGTTTTTCTCGGAATTCTGCGCTGGAAGAAGGTTTTTTAACTCGTTTTAGACATTCAAATGTGGATACAGATGTACTATTTATTTACAGAATTGTAACTAAACATATCCTTAGATATTGATGTAGTAAGTTAGATGGTTAATCGAAAATCAGTGATATTTTTGTATAAGTTATTCAGTTTTTAAATAATAATTATGACAAATTGCAATGCTCATTTCATATATTTCTTATTTGTCAAAGCAGTAATTCAAGTTTTGCAAGGCAAACTGCAGCAAATGTAATGGACCACTGCAGTTCAACTAAAGAGACACTTGTTTGTTGAGTATATACCAAACTAACAACATCAGCAGCTGTGTGAGTTGTGGGCATAAAACAGATTTTGAAAATTATAAAATGTTTAAGACTCTGTTCATGAGTGTAGGAATCCCTTTGTTGCATTACTTCATTAGAGCTCTTAATTATTAGGGTGTGTGTTTTGTAGAGGGAGGGGTGGGGAAGAATGGAACAGAGAGCCTTTGTTAAGATAATCGGATAGGATTAAAATTGACACATCATTCGTTTCCCTTCACTGCCAAAAAACAGACTACCTGCTTCAGGAAATACAACCATATCTCTCAAGAAATGTAAAAGCCTTCTCACACACACATAGCTGTCACCTATATACAAAGGATTCCCCCCAGGTATGTATTATGGATTACCCCTGGTGTATGGGGAGCTGTATGACTTCATTGCTGCTTAATTATGATCTTAATCAGACTTAAAGTTTTAATATATATATATATATATATATATATATATACACTGTATATATATACTGTATATATATATTATAATAGTGCACATCCTTAAACCGTAGCTTAATCCTCATCTTGCCTTAGTCATATCAGCAACTTGCCCACTCTAAACTTGCATTGGTGCATGGAGTAGACATGGAGTTAGGAATTCATAAAAGATGAGACAAAGGAAAGTGTACCTGACTGCATTATGTGATATGCCAGGTAGGAGCCCTTGTGAGACATACAAGGCCTAGGCACTTGTGAATGTATCAATCAAATTATTTATGCAAAACTGTCACTAAAATGTTAATGATGTAGTTGTTTGTTTACACATTATTTATACAAAATAACAGAAATAAAATCTCAGTTAAATGATCATCAAAGTTTCATATTTTAGTATTCTGTTTTGAACAACTTAACTTGATAACATGCAAAATATTTCTAAAGAATTAAACAATATAAATACAGTTTTTAATCGGTAATAGTTATATTTAGTTTTGCTTGCAGAGAACATTTGCTTCTCTTAATGATTAGATATTCTGGAGAAATCTCAAATCCCCTATTCCATTCTATTAAAAGTCTACCTTAATGATGTGGGACATCACATTGGAATTACATATAGAAGCAACTCAGAATAGAATCACCCAGCCCTACTGAAACCAAGCCAACAAGCACTGAACTAGAGGTCCCATGAAGACACCCCTTAGAAAATAGAAGAGGCTGCTAAATTTACATTTTATTAAAAAAAATGTATCATCACGACTTACACATCTGCAAATGTTGTCACATAAATGTGATATTTTCCCCAAACTACAACAGTGATCCTTTAAACTTTGATGGTTCTGATAAGTTTTCACCAGCCAATTTGCAGCAAAATCTTAGTTCTGACGAAAGAGTTTGGCCTTAAAATGCCTAAGTGAAATCTGTTTAAATAAAGGATGAGTGTCGTGCATCTTTATGAATGCATGATTACAAGCTATGACCAGGATATATTGCAAGCTATGACCAGGAAAGCATTTTAAGTCATTCTATGAGTTTCCATGATCTAAGTCATGCATATGATTCCCCCTCAGCACCAACCGGAATGCACTTTTATAACATGCTCTAATTTAGAACCATGGATTTCTGCCCTCTACATTTCTTTAGGGGAAAATGATTTCTACGTATTCCATTTTTATTTTAATTGCTGGACTGCTGGTAGACATTGTGGTCACAGTGATACACATGCTTAAAAAAAATCCATAGTAGTAAAACAATATGCTCTGCATTTATTTGCTTATGTTAATTAAAAGGACATTTATGTAAATGAACAGAAAATGTCCACATTTTACTTTAAAGGAACAATCTACATTTAACAGAATATATATATTTTTTAACAATTTAAAATTTTTCACTGTATGCATAAACTGGAGGTTGAAGTGGTGGTGAATTATGTGGATACAAGATTCCCTACTCATAGATGCCAAGTACTTTGCTATATTTACTAAAAGCTCCTCATTACACTGAGGACAGCATATCTCCAACCTGTACTGAGCTGGTGTGATATTATAGTGAAGCCTACACCCAAATGTATAAATGATGATACATGGCAATGTTTGCCATTTAGTTTTATTGAATTAGAGATTTGACAACAGCTTTGATGGGAAGAATCTATAGGTGATATTGTGATTAGACGGTGAATACTATTCATACGCTATTCTTCAGTATGATGCTGCAAAGGGGCACAGCAGACCTTGATGATGAGGATGAAGTTTACATCTGATACCTCACCGAATGCAGTCTATTCTACCTGATGCGACTGAAGGCCCACACCAAGACAGTGGAACTACTTGTTCGAGAGCTACTCTTCACGATGATGCTTGATGCCCTTGTTTCCCATACAGCGACAACTCTGCATCAACTGACACCTTTCTTTGCCAAGGCTGACAAGCTCTTTGGTCTAGAAGTCAGTTTGAAGAAGACAGAAGTTCTTCACCAGCCTGCACCTCAGGAAGTTTACTGTCCTTCGCGCATCACTATTTGTCATGCTGTTGAAGACAGTGGTACTGGGCAGGACACATCTCTAGTATGGATGGTAATCGACTTTCAAAGATATTGCTATATGGTGAGCTCACCTCTGGTATTCGTGACTGAGGAAGACCAAAGAAGAGGTGCAAGGACCCGTTGAAACAGTCCCTTGATGCCTGTCACATTGACCATCATGGGCTGTGATGAAGTACCTCTATATATCACATCACCCTCGGTCTAGTGACAGAGCTACTACTGGTGTAGTAGGGGCAAAGTACTGGGGTCCACAGCAATTGCTATCTGCAGTAAATGGGGTCTCAATGTATTAGGAAAAAGGGACAGATAATAATTTCATAGAAAGATCACCATATCTATTGCATCACATATTTGGCTTGTTTATTGACCTTTATAGGTGCCTACCATATGTAGAGAAGTTGCAAGGGGCCCTCAAATTATTCTGCACTGGGGCCCTTCATTCATTAGCTCTTCCACCACTCAGTCCTTTAGTAAATCATCCCATCAATGAATTTGTTGTTGTTGTTCAGTCCTTCAGTTGTGTCCTACATATAGATGCAGCATAGCAGGCACATCTGTCTTTGTTTCTGGTTGTGCTTATTCTTATGGTTTTCTTGGCAAATATATTGGTCTGTGTTGCCAGTTCCTTCTCTTGTGGACCGTGATTTGTTTGACCTCCCTGCTATGACCTGTCCATCTTGAGTGACCTTACATGGTATAGCTCACAGCCTCATTGAGGTACACAAGTCCCTTCACCACAACAATGTAGTAATCCAGAAGGGGCACAATGTATTAGGATGGCTTGAAACTACATTATAATCCATACATTGCTTTATTTAGAACTTTTATATGTCTTTGAAAAAATAGACAAATATGTTTTTGGAAGAAATATTCTAATAAACAAGTATCCATTTTAGACATTTGTAAACATTCAGTATTATAGTTCCTCTTTATTATAAGTTTATCACATTTCCTCTTTATTATAAGTCAAAGCTGATTTCAATAGATTGCACATTAAGAAAATTAAGATTTATCCTGTTATCAATACAAGATCCTGTCTTCTCAGGATTCCCCTTTGCAGTGGTGTCTTCCCAATCTGTAAGCTAGCTTATTTTATATAAGTCTTTAGGCATTGTGCATCCAGGTCACATTCTCTCTGGCAGCCATCTCTGCTGTTTTCAGGGTTTTGGGGGAATTACTCACAACATATGTAGTCACGCTTTGAAAAATAAGTATTTGAAATGTGTCAGGGTGGACTAGGGCTTTTTAAGAAAATTAAGAACAACAATAGAAATCCCCATATTCAAAAAATGTTTTTTATTGAGAAAAGAAAAAAAGCATAAATAAGATAATAATAATAATTAAGGAGATTATGAAAAATGGGTAAATCAAATTGCTATCAGTAGCAAAAATATAATTAGAAACAATATAGTAGATTGTTCCTAAAATGGCTGTGTAGAAACAAGTTATTTAACAAAATAGAAATTAATTTGGTTATAAGATTGTACATTATATATTTTTTTTATTCAACAAGGATACAAGAGGATAAAGAGTTTATTGCACTTTTTTTCTACCTCTTGGTATATGTAATCCTTGTAATTAAAAAATAAAAAAGACTTTATCATGTGGTATTATTGCTAAATGTAATTAAGATTATGATATTTTATTAGAATCAATAAAAGTTTTGTTTTAAAATTAGAAAGAGTGCAGGAATAAAATTGTGTTTCTATCCTAAAAAATATTTTCAATTCTTCAGTAAATTAAACACAGTATCCTAGCACTAAAAAAAACTTTTTTTCTATGCAACAGAAATGTATTTATAAAAATAATATTTTATATCATAAGTTAAGCCATGCACATGCTATACCTCCTGAACTCATTAAGGAAAATAATTATGGACTGTTAATAAAACTTGGCATAGTGTCTGATGGTAGTATCATTTGCACCAACATTTTCTTTATTGCATTCTTGTCTAACCAAGACTTTTACTTGGCTTCTGTTGTCAATCAAAATCTAAAAATTAAAAACACCCTTCTTGGTATGTTCCCACACTACTATTAGGAGAATGCCAATTCATGTTCCTAAATAAATAACTTATGCTGACAGCATTTGGAGAGGATATTCTTGCTTTTCTGGGGGCCAAGGTAGAGGTCCAATTTGTCTAACTGGTAAAGAGTTGATTGATTGATTAATTAATACATTTTTATAGTAATGGGTCGTTAGGTATTGAATATCATTTATAAATATTACAGATTATGTACATGAGTATGTATCGTTGGAATTCCTAAAATTTCTGTGTACATTATATTTTTTTGTCTTTTGTATGTGAAGAGGTGAAACTTAAAAATAAAAATATATTATAAAACAAGTGAAGCATGGAATCTTTATCAACCTAGAAAGTTATTGATGATGATTTTAGGCATTCTCTCCAGTTTTCTCTTCTTATAACACTTTTTAAGATATTTATTAATTCCTTTTAGATCTATTTTCTAAATTTTCCTTCCAGCCTTTAGAACTAGTTTAAGCTAAAAATATTCAGGACTGTATTGTGGATATGGAAATGAGAACATGAAACAAACTGGAAGCAAAGCCCTTGTACAGGAGCTGAAATATAGACTGTAGCTTTAGATAAGACACCTTATGTGCCCAATATACAGAAAATGCTGCTGTGCAAATAAAAACGAGATGTACTAGGTATTTTTCATGTATGCACTTCACTGGAATCATGCTGATTCTGTAATAACAATATATACATATTTTGGTTTTATGTTACTCTATACCTACTCTGTCCCTTCCCCCAAAAAATCTAACTACGTCATCTGCTATTTTTCTTTCTTTTCTTTCTTTTTATTCTTACCTCAACTCATCTGCCTGTTGCCTCTTTAAAGAATATATTTCCCTAGGTCCTTGAAACTATTTGAGTTATACATATACATTGCCGAAATAAAAATTTTAAAGCATATTTTTATTCTTTTCTTTTACTATTTGATTATATTCTCCACAATTCATAAGAAAAAAACAATAAAGTCAGAGGTATTCAATCAGAGAATGAACTAACCTCAATAGGTTACTTCTATGGACATGATAACCCACTCTGAGAGCAACCTATTTTATCTCACTTGTGCCCTTCACATGGAGAAATATCCTGAAGTATATCAGTCTGGTCTCACTCACTAGAGTGACCCAGCCCCAAAATACCAGGCAATTCTACCCTAAACAAGATAAACAGCAAACCAGAGATGTACGTTTCAGTCTCGTCAGTGAGGTGTAGCTGAACTCCCTAAGTCACATTAAGCAAGTCCATGTCTGGAGTCTAACATAACCATTAGGGAGACTGATCCCTAAGGGAAATTTTCATAAACAAAACAACAAAGTCAGAGGTGCTAAATCAGAGATATTCTTCTTTGTAATGACTTATTCTTCCCCCTTCATTTCTTCCCTCTGATTTACAATCTTCTTGCTTCTTATTCTGCTAAATAGTCCTCACTCTCTCTTTTTCCCAACCATTTTCATTTTACTTGCTCTTTTTTATTATGAAGGCTGAAAATGATTGGTTCCACTAAAATATGATTCCTTATTTAAGGTAAAATTAAAAAGGAGCACCTCTTCACAAAGGAGGTACACATACTATGATGCCAACATACTACAAGGCAACCAGACTTGCACAACTGTTTAAATGACTGGCTTAGTTTAATTCACAAAATTAATATGAATAACACTCCATTATTTTGTGGAAACAAATAAATAAAAGAATGAATGTATTAGAGAGGGGGTCTTGGCTCACTCCTCCATGGCTACCCAATAAGGAACCCATGAGTGAAATTGGTGGATCAGACAAAATATAACCATAGCAGCAGCTAACCTAATAAAACCCCCAAACTTGTCAGCTATGGAGATTAGGGATAAATTCTACTTACCACGAAGACAATGGCTTAACTTACTCTCAATAAATATAAACATGGCTTATGTTCTAAGGGACTACAAACTGCCTAGGAAAACACCTTTTGAGAAATGCTGCATCTGCAACTCCAAAAGAAAGAAAAATATATCCATTCTATATAATTACCTAAACAACCAGGTTACAATAGCTAAATTACACTACAAAATTTCCAGGGAAAAAGAACTGAGTATAACCCTTGATGACGGGCATAGGGGTAAAGTGTATAAAAACACAGCAAACTCCTCTCTAAATATAGTTCTAAGAGAGAATGCCTTTACAACTATTTTAAGATGGTATCTCACTCTAGCAAGAAAACAAATCTAAAATCCATCCCAAGATCCCTAAGGGTTTTAGAGGCTGCAATGAAAAAGGTAAACTGATGCATGCGTTATGGGAATGTGATAAAATTGCTCACATATGGGAAGAAACATACTCTACCTTAGAAAAACTGGGGATTTCATATGCCAAAAAAACAAAAACAAGAACAGAGGAATCTTTATTAGGACTTCCCATTCCAAAACTTTCAAAGGAATCACCATTTCTAAGAAATCAGATTTCCGTAGCCTCCAGAAGTGTAGTAGCAAACATTTTAAAACAAACATTCCCACATTTAAAGAAGTTAAGAGAAAAATTCAATACATATACACAATGAGTACAATTTCAGCAGAACTTGATGAAAATTATAAAAAATGGACATCATGCTGGGAATTATGGACTCTAAAATAAGGCTAGTACTAAAAACAGAGAAAGTTAAAACTCAAAACCTGACTTGCATTATGGAGAGCATCCACAAAATGTCATATCTACCCCGGCTTTTTTTTCTTTCATGTATTACTATTGTTTGGTTTATGTGTAATATTAAGCCTTTATGTTTAATTAAAGTAAACAAGGAAAGAAGAGGAGGAAAGGAAAAAGGAAAAGAAAGAAAAGGTTTAAAATACATGGAGAAGATTACTATACGATTATACTGTAACAAACTTGCAATGTATAATTAGATTTTGTATACTTTCCTTATATATGAATACAAATTATTTAAATAACAAAAGGAGGTACACTCTCTACGGCAGAGAAGTTACAATGGAACCATATAACAAGGTGGAAGATAAGTGGAGGTGCTCCTGTGGAAGTGTTTGGTGCAGGACTTCAAGTTGTTGGATCATGGTCATCCCATCCTGATGGCATTGACCTTACCCCAGAACAAATTGTACCCAAGTGTATTCCTGTCTGAAGTATAGGATGGGGAATGAAAGGTGGTGAAATATTATATTCGTTGTACTTAAGTAAAACTGAATTATTATTATTAATATGAGATTGCCTTTGTAGATGACACATGGTGGCTGAGGAGTGTGTTTGCTGTGAGGTAAGAATAATTGTCCGCCACCTCAAAGACCTTTTGTGGAGATGACCCAATACATAAACTCCCACTATGTATGGTTTATAGTTAAAAAATACATGCAGCACATATTACCCTTCAGTGCTTTAATTTAAATGAATGGGTACAATTGCCAAAGTATGTTTAATCTGTTGTGAACAGTTTTGTTTCTGTTTTAAGCCATATATTGTAATCTTACACCACTAAACCTAAGTGTTTATTATGTCACAGTTGCTTTTTTACCTTTAAGAGTTACAGTATGGCAATTAAAAACATCTCTTGGCTACAATGTTCTGTTCTACCTTTATATGATTTCAAGGTTCTCTTTTTGTAATTCACCATATTTCACCATATTGATACACTGTCTTAGTGCAGAAAATGGTATTGTACATATGTTAATGAATAACTGACAGTTTATACATATGAATTGTTTTCCAAAATCTTTACATAAAGAGATTCTCAAATTAAAGAGCTAATTTCAATATTATTCCTGAATTCGGTGACTGACATTTTTTAATAATGTTGCCTGCAAGACAAAAAGGCATTTATGGCATGAAAAATATTAGAAAAATTAATGTAATGCCTCTGCAAACTGTTTTTGCAAGAATGTGAAAACACCCTACTGAACGTTTCAGGCATTATACCACAAGCTATGGATCTGCAAAACTTTATATCATCCATTTCAAAGGACACATTTTGTTCAGTTCAAAACTATATTTTTATTTCTATGAAAAGTAAATGATAGCATATAAATAGATGAAAAACATATTGTTTTTATATGTTTTTGCCTTCCCTCTAAATAAAAAAAAACTTGAAAAGAATCTAGCACTTAAAGCAGTGGTGGGTAATTCAATCCAACAGCCCAGGATTTCTATATCGCTTTACAGTCTATCTCTACTTTAATACATGTGAGTTATTAAGTTGTATTCATTCTGATGGATCCCGCTGTGCTCAGTTATAGAAATACTGAAATCCCGAACTGTAGGCAACCCTTAATGAACTGAGTTACCTATTGCTGATTTAGAGATTTAATTTTGTTTGCTTACCTAGTTTTTGTCTCAAACAGATTGAAATGGAAAACACCATTATGACCATTCATTTTGTGCTGAGTTTTGGCTCTCTGTATCATGTAACTGGTCAGAAAAAGAGGACCAAAAGCATTGATGACTCACTCTAATGTATTTCTTTTATCTTGGGACTCAGTCATAGCTATACATTTTAAGAGCTTTATGACTGTTTGGACCAAAGTAGTTAAAGGTTTCAGTGGAAGTGTCAAATAAAGATCTATAAACATCTAATGCACCATTTGTTAGGTCAAGAAATATGTCTCTACAAAGCGAACAATAACACCATCAGAAATAAACACAGTTTTAAAATGAAACATATCTTCTGGGGCTTTCTCCACCCTCATGGATATGATTCAGATTGTTTCCGCTTAAGCATGCCGTGACATTTTATAGAAGCATCAACAACTACTGAATGATTGACTGATAATTAAAAGAACGTGTGTACAGCAACTTAGAGAAAGTAGGGACTGGATTTAAATAATTTTAAGCTAAGTTCAACTCCTGTAATATTTTAACAATAAACCCAGAGTATCCTAATGAGCCTACTAAACTATGGCCTGTGTAAAAAATAAAACTTTATCTATATGATGCAAGTAGGAATATACAAAAACAGACTGTTTATTTTGACTTACTCTGTTTGGATTACTGAAATCAATACACTAGCACTTTAATAAACTATATTATCTACCCACATTCGGAATAATATAAATATGATGGTAATCATTGTTTAGCATCCTTTGTCTCTGTGTGACTGTAATAACATTCAGACTATAAAATGTGGTGACTTCACCAACATGAAATGCAGCTATAGCCTTAATATTCCAAGAATAAATATGTTTTATTGCATGCTTTGCATTTTAATTTCAAGAGTTATATTCCTTCCTGTGTTTTATATGCAGCACATTGCTTCTCATTATTGCCAGTGCCTTTCTCGTATGCATTGCACAGTATAATAAAAGGGAAAAATACTCTGAGATCCTCATGTATCATATGGGCAGTGCTGAAAGAAAGATGGCCTAAGAGAAATTCCTTGCACTCAGAACATTTAGAAAGCTGTCATTAATTACAGAAATGTAAATCATAATGTACATGGAATTTGTGCTTTTAGAGATGTATTGTGTGTTGACATATTATTGTTCTTTTAATTCTCTGCTTTCATTTTCTTACAGAAACCAGAACAAATACAGATGTATGCTTAGGAGTATTATAAGCAAATGTAGCTCAATTTACACTCTGAGAACTGCATACTCAGGGTGAAAGCAGAGATTCTCATACAGAGCCTGAAGGAGCAAATTCAATCTGTTACAAAAAAGGCCCATATGCAAAACTTTTAGCCCCACTTAGAGGTACCCTAGTATTTAGCAGCCCATATCGGCTGAAGGGACCACTGACTTCTATCCCTCCCCCACTCCCAATCCTTCCTACCACCTTTAGCATTTTTCAGTTCTGTGGAATAGAAAGGGATGTCATACTATAGACTCTCATGGTGGTCCATAAGGACCCCTATAAGTCCCAACTTTATGGGGGTAGTTATTTGTATTATTATTAGTATTATTATTATTATTATTATTATTAATAATAATAATAATAACATCTTTTATATGTTAAATTTCACAAGACAAAAGATTAGAGAATTAGATCCTTTTATAAGAAATACCTTCCATTCCAATCTCAAACGAGAATAATCATGCTTAAAACTTAACTTTTAATAATGTATTAAAAACATTAAAATATTTATCAACATAGGATACAGCAAATAGGGAACCAGATAAATATGCTTCAAAATATCTCTGGTTCACCCTCCTTGGTGGGGATAGATAAACTTGCTGAAGTCAAAATCCTTTAAAAAATATGGGTGTATCAAAAAGTGCTATGTGCTAGAAAATCAATTTAATATTTACATAAAGTGCTGAGAAAAGTGATAAAGTGCTTAAATATGAAAAGTGTGAATTGGGTCGGACAATGGTGTTGTACAAGATTGATATAATGTTTGATACACCTTATATTCTTATAGCGCAGAGCTTTTAGGATATTATATCCTCATAAGTAATGGGATATAAAAGTTAATCCATTACTAAATAGACCTTCATTTGATCAGGCACTCACCAATGTGGGTCATATCCCTAGAAAATGAAGTAACGTATACTGCTGAGAGGTATGAATGTATAACTATAATACTATTATATCATACCTCAATTAGCATAGTAATATTATTATATGTGACTCTCTAAAAGTATTCCACCTCATGCACTGATACCTTCCTATATTATTTTAAAGTTCTAACTGTAGCTTATAATCAGAGGATGGGACTTTATCTAGGGGGCTACAGAATAGCTGGCTAGATAGATAATTCTAATATCTCCAATATAATTAACTAGCGACTTGCCCGTCAATAAATGACGGTCAATAAAAATTAAATGTTGTGAAATTTGTTTGCAACACAAAATGAGTCAGCTACATTTGTCCCTTTTTTATTTCTAAAAATAAAAACACATCCATTAGGTAGTTAGTGATTTGCAAGATAGGATTTACTTCAGGGCTTAGAGAAATGGAGTCACGGAGGTTTTCTTATACTGCTAACCCGATGCACGTTTCTAGTATTTCCTCAAGGGGTCAGCGCCAGTCTGGAAATGTCTCCTATTTAAAGACTGTTGTTGCTATGGTAACGAATATGTATTAAAAGCAAAAAAACTATTAAGATTGAGTGTCTTGTTCTCTATTATTATTTACAATATTTACATTACATACTTAATATATACAAAAGCACAGTTGATCAAAAAAAACTGTTATTGAGTATATTACATATGCATAATATGCTTTAAATCACGGGTATGGTATATTGTGGATATAGTGCTTTGATAATTATTTATTTATGATGTATATATATTTAATCAAACCATATAATTATTTTGTATCAATTAAATTCAATTATATTTTAACCCCATAATTCTATGAGCATATAAATAGGTTATCCATATAAAAATTAGCAATCAATTATTGTTAAAAATTAATTAGAATATGCAGTATCCCATATCAAACCAAATTAATATCCATATGTTAGAGGTCATATTGACTATTAAATCAGTTTCTTCATATCCAGGTGAATCTTATTTATAGGATATCTTCTCATAAAGATGTTATAGCCTTTGTATGGTGAATTAAACATCCTGTATATTATATGTATTCATATTTGCTTTGATGGTAATGTTCATCATATTTCTTACTAAATAGATTGGATATTATCAGCCGTATTAAAGTGTGATTCGGCCAAATGAATAGGGCTCTGTATAAGCACATAGCATATTTTTTTACAGAAGTTTTTAGTTAGTGAAGACCTTGCTTTTGGATAGAAGTTCACTAACTTAAAACTTCTGTAAAAAAAATATGCTCTGTGCTTTTATAGAGCCCTATTCAATTGGCCAAATTGCTATTTAATAAGGCCGTATATCCTTATTATTAATTTGCATTTAAATTATTTTTGATCTAATATTGTAATAACCTGTCATGCTCACAGAATGTTTTGGATGGATATATATTCCTAAATTAATTCTATTCCCAATATCAATGTCAACTATTGATTGAATGCATATTTGAATTCCAAAATTAAACTGAACATTATGGCTGTCAATGATTTAAATTTGGAATATCTGCAAAATTGTGTTTATTCATGACTTTAAATAAAGGGAGAGAATGTGAAGCCCTCATTTAGGCCTTTAGGTTTCTTGGTGCCCCAAAAAATAATCCATTTGGCTTCTCTTTTTAGCAATTATATATCTATAGCTCCCCTTCTTATTGTTTTGTCAATATGATCTAGTATTGTAAAGGTAAATACTTTCACATAACCTTTATGTTTTTGATTAATGTGCAAAGATGTGGGAGTGTCATATTGTTTTTTGGCACTATAAATATGTTACAAAATTAGTTGCTTGAACTCTCTACAGTTTGTAAAATTTCAGCATTTTCTATAGCTCTATAAAAGGTAGGTACAAGTCAAAACAATTTTAACACAATGCAAAAGAATGGAGTGCCCTGTTATTGAGATTAAAATCAAGCATACAGAGTGCTTTCCCTAAAGCACCAAACAAGATTAAAAACTCTCACACTTACAGTTTAGAGGGAATAAAAGACCTTCATATTCTCAATCGCTCTCCCTCCATGGACAGCATTGAGACCCCCTGGTCCTTTACCTTTTTTGGACATTTAAAAAAATAATTACTAATAAAGATACCATTACTGGACACTCAATGAAATATTTAATTACAGAATATGATGCTATAGGTATTTTTAATGTATAATTTTCAGACAGAAATATTTATCATGGGCCATGGAATCTAGTTAGACCACCCACATGGGAGTTCAAGCAAAATGTCACTTCAAGAAGCAAGTTAAAAGATACAGTAAGTCATTATCTGAAGCCAAACCATCACAACTAAGGAATAACCCTTAATGCATTTAGGATAGTGTATATAGGGCTACATGGGAAAGTGATAGCCAGCAATAGAATATGACCTCTTCTAGGTTTGCACACTGGCACATGCCCACTAGAAGGTCTCTGTGCTGATTACACAACACAACAACACACAAGGACCAAGAAAGGCTGAAGGTTGAAGTGTAGTATATAATAAATGGTGTATATTCAAGTTCATTTGAAAGGCTTACAGTTATTAGAGTGGATTATAATGCATGGTTGGAAGGAATAGGCTTACAAAAATGCTATAATTATTATCCTCTCTTTGTAACCTACCAACATATACACAAGGGTTGAGTACAAAGAAAACACAATCTCAAAAACACAATATTAACACATGGCAAAAAAGAAGGGCCCTGTCTTTGAGCTTAAAAGCTAAGTACATGGTGCTTTTTCCCCAAAGTACTTTCCAAGAATAAAAGTCACAAATTTATAATCTAAATAATTATACATCTATTTTTGAGAGATTAGAAGAAAATGATACACTTATTTTCCATAAGACTATTTATATAGGCCCTCATTCTATTATCGTCCGTAAAACGGCCGGAAAGGTGCTATTCCTTGCGGGGCTCCCGTTACCTTGCAATTCAATTATACGGCGCCACAAGGCTATGCCCTTACGGACGGCCGTATATCTTGCAACCGGCCGTAAGCTCAGAAATCTTTAAATGCAAAAAAAAATTCAAGACGGCACTGCAAAGCCCTGTAAATGCTAGGGATCATAATGGGGGACATGAGGATTAATAGCAACCCCCTCTCAAGCTTGCACATCAGCCCAAATCCGAGATTACATTAACTGTTTATTTTCCAGCCGCAGCGTGGGCGGGTCTGAGGTGCTCCAAGCCCTCTAGACTTTTTACATGGATATGTGACATAAATTAAAAAAAAACATTTTATTTACGGATTTGAGTGTAGGGGAATGTTGTGCTATGAATGCTAACACCTAAAATCACTTTATAGTCTCCTCAGAGTTCAGGATGGCTTTATTATGGCTTTAAAATGTGCTTAATTGTGTGCCTGCGGGACCTTTTTGCTGCAAGTAAGCTGCGGCTCGGTTTTAGCTTTGCAGAGAGGGTTCCCGGAGCAATTGAATAGCAACCAGGATTTTCTTACGGCCAAAACTCTTGCGGCCGTTTAAGATCAAAGGCTTTCCTCTGGCGCGTGCGGCCGCAAGGAATAGCAAGGCGCCGGCCGCAAGCCTGCCGGAATCCCCGGCCGGAAGGGAATAGAATAGGCAAATAGCTTGAGGCCGGTCCTTGCGGCCCCGCATCTCCTACGGCCGATAATAGAATGAGGCCCCAAGTATTTATCTATTTTCCAAAGAGAGTTAAACTTTTTCTAATCTGACTAAATGGGTTCCATACAAAACATGGGACTTGTGCCTATCTTATATTTTAATTATAAGCAGAACCACTTGTTCTCACTTATCCCCATTTTTAGCTGGTTTGATAAGTATATCCTATGTATATGTGAAATGTCTTGTCTTTGTATGATTTCATACATTTTGGATGTATCTGAGCATAACAGAGCTACCACATTGACTTGAATGTAAGGGTATAAGTAATTGTTAATTAAAACAAATGCAAAAAGCATAGAGCAGTAGCCAGCCAATAAACAATTTTTCAGTGTATTAAGTTACACTTTTATGGCTACATTATGCAGCAACAAAGTAGGTGCATTGAATTGGTTGCCCTAAGTTTAAAGATCATGGAAAACAGTTATACACAAAATGGTTGTATCCATGTATACACAAAAGGGCAATTTTAACCACAATAAGCTTAAAAGTAGTTTATAATTATATTTATTAGTTAAAGTCAGGAATGCTTAACCATTAAAGCTGTCCTTTAATTAGAAAATGTAAATAAATCAGAAGAGGAGCAGTTAATATAAAAATTGACTAGATTGTGCAGACATATGAATTTCATAGGTTGAAAATGCTGAGAAAGGATGAAAGTCCTCACAACTCCATTGTATTACTTTAACACTCATTTACTTGTATGGGTGTCATAGTTTCACTTATGGAGGAATGTATGCCGATTTGTTGTGCAATTTATTCTAATGTCTGTCATCACTTTCCCCATTATTTGCAGTGCAGTATTGAATTTTTATGTGCATTTACAGTGCTACGAATAGGTGTTTAACCCCCTTGCGAGTCCTCTCTAGCACTCGTTAGGATTTTCACCTTCTTTTGCCATTTAAAACATTTGCAGGTTTACGGATATTGAGCCATTGAATAACGATTTGCGATTTTAGCCATCATAACTCTTGCGAAAGTTAAAGATCAAAGGCTTCGGGAGGCTGTAAGTTACGGGTTTAACATCACAATTTTTTTCTATGCTGTAACCCGTTTGGAGCCCGCAAAAAGACACCAATTGAATAGCAAACTAACTTGCGACCTCACTTATAAGCTACAGTAACATGAGAAAGCTCAACTGAATTGGGCTCATCATTTTTACATATCGTGTAATCAGATTCATACAATGAAAAAAGTAATTTTATGAATATGTACAAACACGAGTGTGTGACATTGCGCCTGCCTAGACTGTGAAGTACACAATGTTCCAGGACCAAGGACAGCTCACAATTAATTCTGTTTCAGATGACATGTCTATAAATGAAATTATATGAAAAAAGAATGCATGTCTTGCCTCATTAAATGTGAGAAGGTTCTATATCTGGATATTCTAATATGCATTTTCTTTTTTTCATATAATTATTTATATATTTATTTTTAAAATGATGCTTTTTATTTTTCCTCAGGAAATGGTGGTTAGTGCTACTAAAATGTGAGGTTTTATAGATAAGCAACATATATTTTTATTTTTCCCTTCAACCAAGAGACCAGATTTTTACCCAATTTAGATCAAAAACAATAATCATGCTTGTATTCAGAGCATCTACTGTATATCTACATGATTAGACATAAGTGTAGAAAGAGACATTACTACCATTCTTCTATCTTCCCAGCTGCCAAGAAAAACTCAGTGTGCTCTTTCTCATTCTTCACAAAATAATGTTTGTGTGCATAGGCTTGTGTGACATTGCACATGGTACCTGGCCCAGTGCCTAGGATCCAGTTGAGCCCCAGCTAAACTAAAATCTGTTCCCTTTACTTTTTCCCTTGCCTGGGAATGTCTATATGAGAGATGTGCCTCTGTGCACATCTCTATATGATTATACTGTAAAAAACTTGCAATGTACACAAATGGTATATTTATCATTTATTTGTAACATGCCACAGAAGCCCGTATGCAAAATTTTCAACACTGCTATAAAGCGGCTGCATATGATTTTTCAACACAAATTACACCACTCAGCCGATGTCCGTAAGCCATGCTTTCCGTTGTAGCTGTGAAGGGGCTGCATTGTACGGCACTGACCAAAACCATTGCTACACTCAATTAACACAATTAATGTCTGTAAAGCAGCCATAGGAACCAATTGGCACCACAAAAGGGATAATTAACTGCCAGGTACAGCCTTTAAAACTCTTACAATTTGACAGTGTTGAAAATGAGCAAGTTATCACACAGATCTGAGGAGTTTGGAGGGTTTTGGAGCAAGGGAGAAAGATAAGGAGCTTATTAGTGTTTTTTCTATTGTTTGCATTATATCAAGGTAAATTATATCACACTTACATTTCTTAAAATATTATACTAACAAATATTGTACACATACTCAGAGTAACAATACACACACACACAAATATATATCTATATATATATATATATATATATATATATATATATATATATATACAGTATATATATATATATATATATATATATATATATATAAATATATATATATATATATATATAGGCAGGTCACAGCACCCATACAATCCTTTACACACACCCATACCATCACAGGTAATATCAAACACATAGTACACACATTTTTATTTATCTCACACACAATATATTAGTTTGATTTATTCTTATATTTGTTTTGTTACATCTTAAGCAGGATAGGAGAGTAGGTAGAGGGGATGTGAGTAAGATAGAATGAGTGTGAGGGGTACATCTCTGAAGAGGAGGAGGAGAAATACAGGGTAAGGGAGACAGGAGAGAGGGAATGGAGCTGACGGGACCTCACAGAAGAGAGGGAGTGTAGCTATAGGGCACTCACAGGATAAATGTAGTGGAGGGGGTAAGCGCAGTAGAGATAAAGGCTGAGGTGAGAAAGAGGGAGGGATATGCTCCCAGCAGATGGCACACAAAGTATAGGTTTAGAGTGGGTGAGGCCTGATCCCATGGTGGAAGGTAGTGGCTGGGAAGGACAGGCCTCAGGGACAGATCAGGGGGGCCAGGAACCCTAGTCACATTTAGGAGGAGAAGAGGCTGCAGCCAGGCACAGACCCCTGACAAGATTATTATTCTCCTTGAGGAGATACATGCAAACTATCATATCATTGGTGGTGGTAGAAAAGTGAGGCCTGGGGAGAGGTCCCAGGTGTGGCAAAGGGTGGTAGGAAGAGTAACTGCTCTGGAGTTTTCCATAAGGGATGTTGAGTCAATGGGGCACAGTGATGTCTGCTGGGCTAAAGTGAAGAAGAAGGTGGTGGAGGAGGCAGCCAGAGCAACAGGTGGTAAACCCCCACTCAACATACAATAAAATCAGTGGGAGAGGATGCTAAAGGAATGGATCTTACCTACTGCCATAGTGGGACTACCAAGCCTGTTGGATACACAGGATCAAAGCACCCTACAAGGTAAATGTCTCATACAACATCATACCTTAAGAGACACATACATCTGCTCCACACACCCATTAGATAACACACAGATACTGGAAATATTTTGCAACTATGAAATAGATATGTAAGCTCCTTTGATATTAATAGGAATAGATGTAAAATGTATTCACAGTGCAATCAATGAACCTGAAATTTTACTCTCAGAAGCGTTCAGATACAAATGTTATTCAGTTATTCAAAAATTTCCACATGGCAATGAACAATGTTCATTAATGCACAGAATAATTAAAAATGATAAAACATAACAATACAGTCTCTGTATGGGTGTGCCCACTGTAGCATATACAGATCTTGAAACTGGAGGGCTACATGTGCACTGTAATATACTAGCCTATAAGAGACAAAGGCTCAGCAGCATGTTAACAACTCTTACTGAGAGATGATCACTAAAAGGTCAGTCTCACACACTGCACAGCAAGTTCAAATGAGCAAGTGTCCACATGAGGTGCAGATGGAAGACCACAGCAGAGTCTGTTTTCTTGCCATGAGCAAGTTTGAACAATCTTGCAACATCAAATACTACAATGATCATCTTGGTAATACAATACTTACTGCTGATTACATTGTGTGAAGTCTCACATTTTACAACTTGGTATTAATACAGGATCATACATGAATAGACACAGCATTTCATGATCAGACATGATCAGACATGATCATTAACTCACATATAATTATCTTATTTCATATCCCAGGGAGTCAACATGACCCGCAAAACACAAGAGGATAGGAATATGGATGATGATGAACCAGTTTACACTGCCACAACTGTGGAACCATTTGAAGAGGTGGAACAGGAGAATTTGCAATCATATCAAGGCATGTCTTTGTGCTTACTGTATCTTGAGGAGTCTCTCCCTGGGTCCTCATCCAGTATCAGCCACAGGTTACTTCCCCCATCTCCAATAACACCTCCAACAACACCATTACACAATATCAAACAGACTCACCACCATGCCCAACAGTCACCTCACTGGATCCTCAGCAACTCCCCACTCTAGCAACACTACCACCACCCCCTTCTGCACTCATGGCACATCTCATGACATTCACAGCTATATCATGGAAACCATAGTTACAGAACCACAGCAAATATAGATTCCTCACTGCAACTCATTCTAACACACTTGGCAGCCCAGCAGACATCCCTAAGTGATGCAATTAAGTTTCTGTGAGCTGGGGTCATCAACACCAACAACATCCTGAGTGCAAATAGGGAGAGGAGTAGGCACAACCTCCAAACAGAGCGTTTCCAACAAAAGTGGTTTAATGAAATGCAGAACCAGAGTGTGCTGAGGAACACACATATAGACCTAATGAGGCACACTCTGGATGCGGTCATTTCAATGAACAATCATTTGCAAGCACTTGCTGAAGTCATGCCTGGCACCCCCACCTCTCCCTATATGCCTCCCACACCAGAACCTTACTAGTCACCACCAGATAGCACACCACCCCCTCCAACCCCTCCTCATCATGTGAGAGGGAGAAGTCGTGGTGGCATGGGAGGTGGGGGCCCTGTCAAGGCAAAAGAGGAGGAGATGATGGGCTGCATTTGCATTACTTTATGCCATTCATATTTTCTAAACATAAAGCCTCAGTTATTGGGATCATCATTTCTGGATACTCAAGCCTATCAACAGAGTAGACCATCATAGCGAATGAAATATAGATACATTGAAATGCTGTGTCTATTCAACATCACATAGTCTCTAATCCTCTTCTCTTTGAACATGTATGATTATTATCAGCATACCAACAATTGATGATCACTAAGGAATGCTTTTGACAAGAGATGGTGAAGTTCACATTTTGAATTTAATTATATCTATTACTGATCAACCTAATTTTTCTTGATTTCGTAGGGAAAACCAAGAAACATTGAGGCTATTTTTTTTTATCTCCAAGCAGTTTAAACAAATAATGTGAGTAATATATTCACACAGTGTCTATCTGTTATCTGATTGACATCCCTTCTCTAGATTGATGAAAATTAATGACTGTTTATGTTCAGTTAGTACCAATGCTGATATGTAGATCACACCCTTAATTATAATAATGTGTTGCTGAAACATGTCATCCTGTAAGCAATCACCCTGAACATTCATTAGTCTTTTTTATTCTTTAGATATTGAGGATGCTGACCCCTATTTACAAACAATATTAATGTGTATGTGTTTACACTTAATGATACTATTATCAAGTATCCTATGATAACACCAGTATAACTATCACATGCTATATCACTGTGACTCACTTAAATCATAGGTAGTTATATTCCTATTAGCATACTGAATGTGTTCATAGCTAAGTCATCAGTGGGAAAGGCCACAACATTACAATTTGTTATGTCTTGTTACTATTGCTTGTAAATGAATTTCCTAAAATGTTTTACTGTTACAATGTGATTAAATTTACTGTAAATACAGATTGTAATATATTTATTTCTCCTCCTCTTGCTCATTTGTTTTTTAATATTCCAGGTTCTACATCTATTATTACACTTTATGTGTATTATTGGATTGGATTACACAGTCTATGATTTCATGCATCTGTTTAAGTGAGCAGATGTTGACACAATGTATGTGCTATGCAGATTAATGATTACCTCTATTTCATGAGGTGAGTACAGATGAGATTTCTTCATCTTAATATGCTTATTGTGGTCTGATGTCCACATGTGACTCTAGTAGATGGTATGCATCATTGTTATTATTTTGTTTACATTTTTGTGACTTTCCATTCGTCCTTTTTTTAAATAGTTTTTTGCCCTCTTGGGAGTTGACCCAAATATGCATGTTATCACTGCACAGTTGTTTCATTATGTGACTGCAATATGTGTATATAATAAACTTCTGTTGGTTATACAGTAAACTATGTTTCTGCATTATTGTTTATAATGATTTGGGACATGAGTGTGTATAACATATCAAAAAACACCTTCATTGTACACACCCTGAGTTAAGCTATGGTGGATGTGTTACATACAGTATGTGTTATATCATATTTTAGAAATCTGCATTGTTTGACCAACATTTCTCCATAACTAGGTATTCATGCATATGATTACTGTACTACCAGGTTCAGGTTTAGATACTTTGGTGTTTATCAATATTCATCTATTAAGGTGAATTGTTCACTCATTCCATGTTAATTTTGATGTTAATATCATCACTATTTAACACCAAAAAACATATTGGTGGACATAAAACTAAACATATGCATGTATTTAGCCTTACTTTTTGTGATGTACTGATATTAGTAGACTAATGGTGAATGTTCAAGTAGTTACGTGAAGATGGTCTTACTCAATGGACTGATCAAGTTCATACACACCATGTAAATCAATTTTGCTTTTTGCGCCTTGATTGAGCACCTCTATTTGTGTTTTTGCATTTATAAACTATTTTTATCATAGCATAACCTCCATAGCAGTTATGTTCTAAACCTACAGTTATTGTTCCTCATATGCACAATAGCAGTAGGAAAGAGTTCTTGAACGAAGTATAATGCAGCAGTCCACATGTCACACTTGTTTGATTATGCATACATGTCATATCACATTATGTTTAGCATTACTGGGCTGTTTCTCTGGGAATCTTATGCATGCTTTTTTACTGCTATGCTTTTTCTTATAGTGTGCTGTCTCTTTAATGGTTTATCCAGCTTTGTTCAGATGTTTCAAATCTCCCTATTTTTATTATGTCACACTTGATAATATTTGTTCTTAAATTGTTCACATGTGCTAATTAGCAATATGAAATCCTTATTTTGTGATGATTTAGCATGCTTTATCATTGATTTATAGTGATAATTTATCCCTTTAAGAGGTGCTGTGGCAGTCTGCCATGTTTGTACAAGCCACTGCGACTAATGTTTGCTACCCATAGAAATGTCCTCTTTTTTTTTACTGTTACGGCAGTGCCCTTATTTGCGAGTGATCCATTAAATCTTATTAGCATAGGACTTGTGGTGATTGTCTCTAGGAGTAATTCGTAATCTATAGACTGTGTGAAAAGTCAATGGAAAAGTTATCTGTAGTTTCCAGCTCTGGCTTACCTCAGCATCTCTTAGCAGTTGTCTCACAATGTTTTAGTGATGGGTGATTAAGAAAGCTTAATAGGTATAATTTGTTATGCCACTAGGACACTTTCTATTGCTTTTTCAGGGATTAACATAAGGCCAATATATACTAGGGTTAAGTACAAAGAAAACTGAAAATTATAAAAACAACATTAACACTTGGCTAAAATGAAAGGCCCTGTCTTTAAGCTTAAAGCTTAAGTATATGGCACTGTTTCCCAAACTACTTTCCAAGAATAGAACTCACCAACTTACAATCTAAACAATTACACAACTCATATTTATGGGTATGTTTATTTGAAATGAGGCTGTTGGGTTAGAAAATGATACACTACTTTTGTTTTCCATAAGACTATTTATACATTATTTACCTACTTTCCAAACAGTTTTAAACGTTATCCCATCTGAATAGATGGGCTCCGTACAAAACATATTTTATGTTTTATTATAAGCAGTACCACTTGTCATTATTTAACCCCATTTTTACCCAGTTTTATAAGTATACCATATGTATATTTGAAATAACTTGACTTTGTATGATTTTGAACATTTTGGATGAATCTGAGCATACTAGAGCTACCACATTGACTTGAATGGACTTGAATTGAAGGGGGTAAGAAGTTGCTAATTAAAACAAATGCAAAAAGCAGAGCGCAGTAGCCAGCCAATAAGCCAATAAACCATTTTACAGTGTAGTTACACTCAATGTGCTACATTATGCAGCAACAAGGTAGATGCATTTAATTGGTATCACACTTTGCCCTAATTACAAGAATTTTGTTAAAAATGGAAATGGCTCAAGTCTAAAGATCATAGAAATCAGTTATATACAAAACAGTTGAATCCATGTATACACAAAAAGAGCTTTTTTTACCACAATAAGCTTAAAAGTAGTGTATAATTATATGAATTACCTAAAAGTCAGAAATGTTGCCAATTACAGCTGTCCTGAAATAAGAAAAGTTAAATAAAATCAGAAGATGAACAGCTAATAAAAAATTGACTCGACTGTGCTGACAAATGAGCTTCATAGCTGGAACGTGCTGAGAAAGGATGTAAGTCCTCAAAACTCCATTTTATTACTTAAACACTCATTTTTTGAGTGGGTGCCATAGTTTCACATATGGAGGAATGTATTAAAAAAAGGAAACTGTGTCCTTATCAACATAATGTCTACTCAGATTTATGTAATGAAATAGGTCATTTTATGAAAATGTAGAACCATGAATGTGTATCATTACTGCCTGCCAAGACTGTGAAGTACCCAATATTCCAGGACCAAGGACAGCTCACAATTAATTCTGTTTCAGATGACATGTCTATAAAATAGGTTATATGAAGATAGGATGCAAGTCTTGCATCATTAAATGTGAGAAGGCTCTATATCTGGACATTCTAAAGTATACACAATTGTCAAGAGCATGCGCATTTGAAAAGTATGAATAAGCAAGTGGTATTATGTACATGTTGTTGCTAGTAAGCCAAGAGCAAGAATTTGTTTCTATTTTTGTAGGTGAGACTAAATATTAATTTCACATGTAAAACAATCATTTAAAAGCTCACAATGCATGAGAATTACATTTGTTGAACACACAAAGACAGACTGTAAAGTGTTATGGTTCATATATAGTGATGTCGCGAACCTAAAATTTTTGGTTCGCGAACCGCGAACGCGAACCACCGCAAATGTTCGCGAACCGGCGAACATCGGCGAACCGCCATAGACTTCAATGGGCAGGCGAATTTTAAAACCCACAGGGACTCTTTCTGGCCACAATAGTGATGGGAAAGTTGTTTCAACGGGACTAACACCTGGACTGTGGCATGCCGGAGGGGGATCCATGGCAAAACTCCCATGGAAAATTACATAGTTGATGCAGAGTCTGGTTTTAAGCCATAAAGGGCATAAATTACCTAACAATTCCTAAATTTTTTGGAATAACGTGCTTTAAAACATCAGGTATGATGATGTATCGATCAGGTAGTGTAAGGGTTAGGCCCGCTTCACAGTGACAGACCAAACTCCCCGTTTAACGCACCGCAAACAACCACAAACAGTCCATTTGCACAACCCGCAAACTCCTGCACAAGGTTGGATACCAAGCTAGCCATGTCCCGTTCCTTGTCCTCACTGATGTCATTGAAGGTCTCTTCCTCCACCCAGCCACCAAGGGTCCCCGAAAGGTGACAACAAGCCCCCTGGGACGCCTGCTGTGTTTGGTCTTTCACCTCCTCAAAGCCACCTTCCTCCTCTGACTCCTCTTCTTCAGACTCCTCTCACTGCATTGCCTCTCTCTGCATTATTATAAGGTGTGTTAAGTAGTACTACTCTTGTCAGTTTAAAACCTGTTACAGCACATATCAGGGGGCGTGTATAAGGCCTGGATTTTTAGAACCAGGAGATGGAAAAAGATGCTTTGTTGGTCGTATCACTTCAATTTTGGGGCACGGCACGTGCAGTCAAAGGTGCCGCCAGATAGGAGTGACGTGTTTGTAAGTACTACTCTTATCAGTTTAATACTTGTTACGTCACCTGTCAGGGGGCGTGTATAAGGCCTGGATTTTTAGAACCAGGAGATGGAAAAAGATACTTTGTTGGTCGTATCACTTCAATTTTGGGGCACGGCACGTGCAGTCAAAGGTGCCGCCAGATAGGAGTGACGTGTTTGTAAGTACTACTCTTATCAGTTTAATACTTGTTACGTCACCTGTCAGGGGGCGTGTATAAGGCCTGGATTTTTAGAAACAGGAGATGGAAAAAGATGCTTTGTTGGTCGTATCACTTCAATTTTGGGGCACGGCACGTGCAGTCAAAGGTGCCGCCAGATAGGAGGGACGTGTTTGTAAGTACTACTCTTATCAGTTTAATACTTGTTACGTCACCTGTCAGGGGGCGTGTATAAGGCCTGGATTTTTAGAACCAGGAGATGGAAAAAGATGCTTTGTTGGTCGTATCACTTCAATTTTGGGGCACGGCACGTGCAGTCAAAGGTGCCGCCAGATAGGAGTGACGTGTTTGTAAGTACTACTCTTATCAGTTTAATACTTGTTACGTCACCTGTCAGGGGGCGTGTATAAGGCCTGGATTTTTAGAAACAGGAGATGGAAAAACATGCTTTGTTGGTCGTATCACTTCAATTTTGGGGCACGGCACGTGCAGTCAAAGGTGCCACCAGATAGGAGTGACGTGTTTGTAAGTACTACTCTTATCAGTTTAATACTTATTACGTCACCTATCAGGGGGCGTGTATAAGGCCTGGATTTTTAAAAACAGGAGATGGAAAAAGATGCTTTGTTGGTTGTATCACTTCAATTTTGGGGCACGGCACGTGCAGTCAAAGGTGCCACCAGATAGGAGTGACGTGTTTTTAAGTACTACTCTTATCAGTTTAATACTTATTACGTTACCTATCAGGGGGCGTGTATAAGGCCTGGATTTTTAGAACCACGAGATGGAAAAAGATGCTTTGTTGGTCATATCACTTCAATTTTGGGGCACGGCACGTGCAGTCAAAGGTGCCACCAGTTAGGAGTGACGTGTTTGTAAGTACTACTCTTATCAGTTTAATACTTGTTACGTTACCTATCAGGGGGCGTGTATAAGGCCTGGATTTTTAGAACCGGGAGATGGAAAAAGATGCTTTGTTGGTCGTATCACTTCAATTTTGGGGCACTTTGTGACATTAGCTTCTTACGCTCAAACCTGTCCTTTACAGGCACCTGCCTATGGGCAGATGAGCAGGAACTGCTCAAGGCGAGAGACGGAGTGGCGGATGGTTGAGAGGGGGCAAGGAGGACAGCAGTGGTTGATGTGGCTTATGATGCTGCACCAGGAGGAGGATGGCGGCTTTGAGTTTGTGTGCTGCTTGTACTCATGTGTTGGTCTGGAGTCACCCAAACATTAGGTCTCAACCTGTAGAGGATAAGGGAACCAGGCTATTCTAGCCCTTATTCATCATTACAGGTTTTGACAGATCGGTACTATGCGTCCAAGCTACTGTGACAACAGATATGAGTGGCACTGTGCACTTGCAGAAGTTGGTAGAGTAGACGCTGTAGGTCTGACACACACGCTTGCCGACAACTAACTGCTATGCAATCTATTACAGTAGAAAAAATGTTTTTGGTTTTAAATGTACACTACTGTTACACCAGATATGAGTGGTTAAGTAGTACTACTCCTATCAGTTTAATCCCTGTTATGTGCCTTTTTTTTGGGTTTGGTTGTTGAAGCCACAGTGCAGCACCAGAGGCCAGACAAATTAGGCATGTACACATGCCTGAAAAATTAGGTATTTTTGATCTTGCAGCGAGCAGAGAAGAAGGTAGGCCTGATTCAACGCCCCATCCCTGCATATCCACACTCAGAGATTGAGGGGGCGACCCTTACAAGGCCACGGGCCAGAGATATAAAGGGGGGCCATCCCAAATAAGCACACAAGCGGGGACAAAGGTAGTGAAGGGGACATAGAGGCCCATGGACTGACAATCGCCATCTTGGCAGGAAAAGGGCCCAGCAATTAAGCCAAACTGACCCAGCACAGGCAGCTACTTGAGTCAAACGCTGTACAATTACACCTTAATAAAGCTGAAACATGCAGCAGCAGGGATTCTAAACGGCCACACAGGGACAAGGAGGCTAACAGCCCCCACAGTCTCTGCACCACTCTTTTTAACAGATAACACAAGGGGCTAACCAGTGACCTTGCCTACAAAAAAAAAAGCTGAATTTTATTGGAGGAATTATTAGTGTCTTTACCCCCCAAGAGAGGACATAATATACGGTATCTTTAGACTACATGATGGCCAAACCTCCTTTAGCCCCAATGATATCCAAGAAACATTTCAAAACTTCGATCAGACCATATATTCATCCCAATCCCGCTGCAGCGGATCTGACATAGAGTCCTTCCTACTACAGCAAGAAGTCCACAAAATACCTGTACCTCAATTGGACAGCTTGAACCTAGACATATCCCAAGAGGAAGTTAAATCTACAATCCAAGATCTTAAATTTGGCAAGTCCCCAGGGCCAGACGGTTTTACTCACCTGTACTATAAGAAATTTGAGCCCTAACATCTTTGTTTAACGCTATACTAAATGGAGAACCTATGCCCCCTTAATTGAATCAGGCCGACCTCATAGTCTTTCCAAAAGAGGGTAGGGAAGCGAATCTCAAACTGTATTACAAGGCAGCGCAGCTGGCTTTCATTCCTCTGGCGCATTCTCCCAAACACATCAGCCGCTCTGGGTATTTATGGAAAATGTAAGCATGTCACCTTATACATGGGATACAGTAATATGGATTCCAGGCCTGTATACTTTTTTGAGAAAATTGAAAAAACCATTGATTAAGCACTCATTAAAAATATGGACGGAGATGAACTGGACACAAAAACTGGACACTCGGGTATCAGATCTTACCCCTATCGTACCCAATCCCCACTTTAAGATACATCTTCCGGAAAGCTCTCTCAGTTGGTGGAAGTCTCAGAACCTACTAAGGGTTGGTCCATGGTGGCATGACGACAAAATAATGACCTTTGAGTGGGTGAGAGATAGATACAATTTACCCCTGGCCTAACACTATAATTTTTGCAGGATACATAATTTTATATATACTAGAAGTGGTAGGGGAACCCCCCAAAGAAACACCTGGCTACTCAAAAAATGTAGGGATTCCCCCTTTCAGCCTGGTATTATTAGCCTCATGTATGAACTATTTAATGAAAACTCATGGGCAAACAAACCAGACTATACCAAAGCCTGGGAGAGGGATTTGGGCACCGAGATGGCAGATAGCACATGGGATAAAAGTTGGCAAGGCTTAAGTAGGGGATCTTTAAATTATAGTCTGCTTGTGACTTCAATAAAGGTCCTACACAGGACATATATTACTCCTTTTAAGCTAATAAATGGGATCCAAAATGGAGCAGCTCATGTTTTAGGAACAGTGGTAATGGGGCTACATTTATTCATGTCTGGTGGGAGTGTTCGGTAGTCATAAGACTATGGGAAGAAACATGCTTACAAGCTTCTAAAATGTTTAAGAATGACCTAATAAAATATTTTTTGAAAGAAAAAATACACATAGCTAGTAGTTGGAAAACCCCAAATTAAAACTTTCAGGAATTAATAAAAAAAATCAACTATTTACTGCTCAACGAGAGATTTAACCATGTAGTCTTGGATAGAATCACCCAGTTCCAGACAATTTGGGATCCCTGGATAACATCCCCATTTAGTGCCCCCCTAATATAATAAAACATTTGTTAATGGTTGAAGCGACTCGGGGGGAAGGACCGGAGTGGGGGAGCCCTGGAGGAGACCCTTCAGAAGCAACAGCGGCAAAATCATCCGAGGAAAGGAGAGGTCGCCTACTGAAGCCTGCCCTAGGGTAACCCAAGGGCGATTGAGCAGGTTAGATATTGTAAATAATAAGCTACTGCTGGAGTGTTGATAGATAATAGGACTTTACTATTGTCTGTTTTACCATGTCTTAGGTTTCTCTTAAAAATTGCAATCACAGTAAAAAAAAAGAAAATGTATTAACCAAAAAAGTAAAAAAAAGAAGGCCTAGCCACCTAATTTTAACAAAATGTCTTCATTGTAAATATGTATTTTTGCACAACTGTTGTGTTATGCAAGACTGTTCAATATGCTTTCTTTTCCATTACATGCCGTACGCCTTCTGGCATAAAAATTGAAATTCAAAAATTAGATATTGTTGCAGCCGCTGCTGTTGCAGCGGCCAGAAAAATTGACCTTTGTTCCCCAGGCAGAAAGTGCCATAAAACATTGCCTCTTCTTGAACCCTAGTTGGTGGCGGATAATTCACGCAAGTCATCCGGCATTCACAGATAACATACAGCAGCGTGTGGACCATTTATAGCCAAAGGCAGCTCATCTCATCAGGCCTTTTTCAGTCAAATGTATCGCCCAGTGTCAGTCCCTTCGGGATCCATCCCTCATTCATCTTTATAAAGGTGAGGCAATCTAGACTTTTTTGCCCTAGGCGACTTCTCTTCTCGGTGACAAAACCTCCTGCTGCACTGAATGTCCTTTCTGACAGGACACTTGAAGCGGGGCAGGCCAGAAGTTCAATTGCAAATTGGGATAGCTCCGGCCACAGGTCTAGCCTGCATACCCAGTAGTCAAGGGGTTCATCGCTCCTCAGAGTGTCGATATCTGCAGTTAAGGCGAGGTAGTCTGCTACCTGTCAGTCAAGTCGTTCTCTGAGGGTGGATCCCGAAGGGCTGATGCGATGCGTAGGACTGAAAAAAGTCTGCATGTCCTCAATCAACAACACGTCTTTTAAACGTCCTGTCCTTGCCGGCGTGGTCGTAGGAGGTGGATTACTTTCACCTCTTCCCCTGTTATATTGCCCTTGTGCTGTGATATCACCCTTATATGCTGTGTAAAGCATACTTGTTAATTTGTTTTGGACCTGCTGCATCCTTTCTGACTTGCGGTAATTTGGTAACAAATCAGGCACTTTCTGCTTATACCGGGGGTCTAGTAGCGTGCACACCCAGTACAGGTCATTCCCCTTCAGCCTTTTTATACGAGGGTCCTGCGACAGGCACGACAGCATGAAAGCCCCCATTTGCACAAGGTTGGATGCCGAGCTAGTCATGTCCCGTTCCTCGTCCTCAGTGATCTCGCTGAAGATATGTTCTTCCCCCCAGCCATGTACAACACCACGGGTACCAGATAGGTGACAACAAGCACCCTGGGATGCCTGTTGTGATTGGTCCTCCTCCTCCCCCTCAAAGCCACATTCCTCCTCTGATTCCTCTTCCTCACAATCCTCTTCCAGCGTTGCCGCAGGTCCAGCAAGCGATGCTGATAAGGCTGTTTCTGGTGGTGATGGTGACCACAACTCTTCCTCTTCCTCGTCACGCTCATCTATGGCCTGATCCAGCACTCTTCGCAGGGCACACTCCAGGAATAAAACAAATGGTATGATGTCGCTGATGGTGCCTTCGGTGCGACTGACAAGGTTTGTCACCTCCTCAAAAGGACGCATGAGCCTACAGGCATTGCGCATGAGCGTCCAGTAACGTGGCAAAAAATCCCCATCTCCGCAGAGGCTGTCCTAGCACCCCGGTCATACAAATACTCGTTAATGGCTTTTTCTTGTTGGAGCAGGCGGTCGACATTAGGAGTGTTGAATTCCAACGTGTGGGGCTGTCACAAATCAATCGCCTCACTGGCATGTTGTTTCGCCGCTGGATATCTGAAAAGTGCGCCATGGCCGTGTAGGAACGCCTGAAATGGCCACACACCTTTCTGGCCTGCTTCAGGACGTCCTGTAAGCCTGGATACTTATGGACAAAGCGTTGTACGATCAGATTACACACATGTGCCATGCACGGCACATGCGTCAACTTGCCCAAATTCAATGCCGCCAACAAATTTCTTCCGTTGTCACAAACCACTTTGCCAATCTCTAGTTTGTGCGGAGTCAGCCATTGATCCACCTGTGCGTTCAGGGTGGACAGGAGTGCTGGCCCGGTGTGACTCTTTTCTTTGAGGCAAGTCAACCCCAAGACGGCATGACACTGCCGTATCCGGGATGTGGAATAGTATCTGGGGAGCTGGGGGGGATGCCGTTGATGTGGAGCAAGACGCAGCAGCAGAAGAGGACTCAGCTGAGGAGGTTATGGAAGAGGATGGAGTAGGAGGAGTAGAGGAGGTGGTAGCAGGCCTGCCTGCAAGTCGTGGCGGTGTCACCAACTCCTCTGCAGAGCCACGCATTGCATGCTTGGCAGGCCTCAGCAGGTTTGCCCAATGCGCAGTGTAGGTGATATACCTGCACTAACCATGCTTTGCAGACACACAAAAAAAATGCCACACTGCTGAGCTCGGCGGTGACGGCATTCTGGTGGTGGCAACAGCATGCGTTGATTGGCGTGCTGTCTGGCTGACCCCGGGTGCTGATGCATGCTGTCTGACTGTGCCACTAGCTAGTTGTGATGACCTCCCTCTACTTCCAACTCGTCTCCTCCTCCTCTCTGTCTCCCCATCTGAACTTTCCCCCTGTTCTTCGTTTCTTCTAGCAGGCACCCACGTGACATCCACGGACGCATCATCATCATCATCACCCTCCTTACTTGTATATGACAACTGAACAAGGGAAGCAGCAGCGGGTACATCATCATCATCATCATCATCACATCGTACGTACATGTGTGTAATGCTGCCTGACTGAGACATATCCCTGTTATCTACATTCTCTGGCAATAATGGTTGCGCATCACTCATTTCTTCAAACTGATGTGTAAATAACTCTTCTGACTGATCAATTGAATTGGCTGTGGTACTAGTGTTGGTGGTGGCGGCAGGCGGGTGAGTGGTAACTTGAGAGGTGCCCGAAGCTAATCTGGAGGAGGATGGTGCGTCAATGTTCCAAGCGGAAGCTGTAGAAGATTGGGTGTCCTGTGTTAGCCAGTCAACTACGTCCTCTGAACTTTTCAAGTTCAGGGTAACTGGCCTCTGAACACTGGGCATTATTTTAGGGCAAAAGGGAATCACAGCACCACGACCACGACGGCCTCTGCGGGGTGTCCTGCCTCTGCCTGTCATTTTTTTTAAAAAATGTGGACTGTTGGTACCCCCACTAGACTGGATTGGTTGAACTTGGCACAGTACTTGTAAGCAGGACACACACTATGGGTAGCGGTCAAGCAAATGAACTTTGATTGACGGTTATGCAAATGCACTTAGATGTAAGAAAAAAAAAGTTTGGGTTTTTTAAATGTGGACTGTTGGTACCCCAACTAGACTGGATTGGTTGAACTTGGCACAGTACTTGTAAGCAGGACACACACTATGGGTAGCGGTCAAGAAAATGAACTTTGATTGACGGTTATGCAAATGCACTTAGATTTAAGAAAAAAAAGTATGGGTCTTTTAAATGTGGACTGTTGGTACCCCAACTAGACTGGATTGGTTGAACTTGGCACAGTACTTGTAAGCAGGACACACACTATGGGTAGCGGTCAAGCAAATGAACTTTGATTGACGGTTATGCAAATGCACTTAGATTTAAGAAAAAAAAAATTGGGTTTTTTAAATGTGGACTGTTGGTACCCCAACTAGACTGGATTGGTTGAACTTGGCACAGTACTTGTAAGCAGGACACACACTATGGGTAGCGGTCAAGAAAATGAACTTTGATTGACGGTTATGCAAATGCACTTAGATTTAAGAAAAAAAAGTATGGGTTTTTTAAATGTGGACTGTTGGTACCCCAACTAGACTGGATTGGTTGAACTTGGCACAGTGTATTTTGACATTATGAGAAACATGTTCTGTAAACTAAATAAAAATCATTTAAGGAGGTTAAGAGAAAAAGAAACCGAATGGGGGGATACCGAGCAGAGCACACCATCTACAGCCCACTGGGAGACAAACTCATCCATTCCCCCAGTGGACAAAGCCAGGTGGTACTCTGCCCGGATACGTGAGCGCACCAGCACCCGGAACATGGCCTTAGGTGACAAGGGAACCCCCCCTATCAAACACTGCTTCCTGGACTTATATATAGTTAATTTGGCTAATGCCAGGAGCAGGTTGACGAGGAGGTCCCTGGCCTTATTGCCCCGGGACACTGGGCGCCCAAAAATAAAAATGTGAGGGGAGAAATGCAGCCAGAACTGCAGGAGGAGGCCCCTCAAGAGTGACAAGAGGGGCTGCAGTCTGGCGCAACTAAAATAAATATGATACACGGACTCTCCCTTGCCACAGAATGGACAAGTGGAGGGAGAGTCCGTGAATTTAGCTAAGTACTCTCCCGTGCTCAGTGCACCATGGAGCACTCTTCAACTCAAGTCCCCGGTGGGTCGTGGAACTAAATCAGAATAAATCTTGCCCTCGTCAGCTGGTAGGACCCGCCTCCAGATGGTATCGGGACGGGTCACGAGGGCAAGGAAGTGCACTGTATGGAGCACTAGAGAATATAAGCTCTTCCTTGGCATGCCGCGAAAGCATGCCGAGGGTATGTCCCTCAACTTCGAGAGGTTGGGGACAGGAGGAGCCTGAGGGGAAACACGGGGCTTGTGTCCAATGCAAACAGCCGGAGCAGGGGTGTTGAAAGGTGCATGTGGCACTCCGGCCTGCAAAGCCCCGCGAAGGAAGGTGCGCGAGTCGGGGGAGATGGTATCCCTAATCTCCTGGAGCAAGCGCCCTGAGACTTTGGGCGTCACATATCCCAAACGGAGCGCAAGCTCCTGGGGTGACACCCAATCAGAACGCCCGTATTCCAAGAGATCCCCGACTCGGGTCATCCGTGCATGACTAAGGCGGCGGATGATACTGGTGGACTGTAACATTGGAGCCCCCACTGCTGGATTAAATAGCAGGGGCTCCGTAAATATTTCATCCCCCAAAGGCACGCCCTGCCTGGTCACGGAGACCATGCTCCAGGCCTTGAGGGTTTCCTGGTAGTATGCCGGCAACACAGAGAGGTCTCTCCCAAACCCCTCGGGCCTGATCAGAAATAATTGCCGGTCATACTCCAGGTTGCGCAACTGGCGATAAAAGCTGGATGCCAGTGCGCACCACTGCGGAGAGGGATCTGCATATAGGTATCTCTGCAGGTACTGAAGGCAGAAGGTGGACAACTGGGAGCACACACAAACTACTCCCTGTCCACCCTCCACCAAAGGCAGACTTGCCACCCCTGCAGAGACCCAATGCCTTCCCATACAGAGGAAATCTAACAAATTCCTCTGGATATTGGTGACAAACTCGGGGGTCGGACTCAGACAAATCAGCCGGTGCCAGATCTGAGAAGCCACCAGCTGATTCACCACTAGAGTCCGCCCCCTAAGGGAAAGCATTTTTGCTAGATCCCTCCATCGTCCCAGACGAGAGAGGACACTGCCCTCTAACTCCCTCCAGTTGTCTGGGACGGAAGCGTCCGCAGCGGACAGGTAGACCCCCAGATATTTAATGACATCTGCCTCCCACGTGATGTCACGAAACGTGGGAGGCAAAGAGTCTACCTGTAAATTACCCTCTAAAAGGCCTGTGCATTTGGACCAGTTGATCTGAGCGGAGGAGGCAGCTGAATATACCTCCTGGCACTGTTTTGCCAGCTCAAGATCAACTGGATCCTGGGCCACGAGGAGCACATCGTCAGCATAAGCTGAAAGGACAATCCGCATGTCTGGATCTTTTAGCACCAGCCCTGTGAGCCTTTTCCTCAATAGGCAGAGGAAAGACTCGATGGCCAGTGCATATAACTGTCCAGACAAGGGACATCCTTGACGCACCCCTTGTCCAAATACCAAAGGTGCTGTTAGGGACCAATTGATTTTAAGTAAACACTCTGCAGAGGCGTACAGCGTTCTTATAAAGCCCACAAACTGTGGGCCAAAGCCGTACGCTTGCAGAGTGGCTATGAGGTAACCATGGTCCACCCTGTCAAACGCCTTCTCTTGATCTAAAGAGAGAAAGGCGAGTGACAGACCAGTCCTGCGAGAATAATGCAATAGATCCCGGACCAGAAAGATACTATCAAAGATAGTCCGGCCCGGGATCGCATAGGACTGATCAGGGTGAACCAATTCTGCCAGCACAGACCCAAGTCTAAGCGAGATGGCTTTAGCTACAATCTTGTAGTCTGTGCTGAGCAGAGAGACCGGTCGCCAGTTCTTAATAAGCCAGAGATCCCCCTTTTTGGGCAGCAGGGCAAGTACTGCCCTGCGACAAGACAGGGGCATCTCCCCGGTCTCCAGGGCTTCCCCCAGGACCAGATGGAAATCAGGTCCCAGAGTCTCCCAGAAAAATTGGAAAAACTCTACAGTCAGTCCGTCCAGTCCTGGAGACTTCTCACAGGACATGGCACGGAGGGCTTCAGAGAGCTCTTGAAAAGATAGTGGTATATCAAGCCGCTCTCTTACACCCGCACTGACTGTGGGGAGCCCCTCCCATAGCACCCTGCAGGCGTCTGGAGAAATGGGATCCGGAGAGTAAAGATCTTTATAAAAGTTCCGGGCTCTATCCCGGATACTCTCTGGATCTGTAAGGGGGCCACTATCTTCATCTAGAAGACAGGTGATGTGCCTACTGTTACCCCCCTTTTTCTCCAGTGAGTAGAAGAGGCGCGAGCCGCGGTCTAGATCTTTGAGAATACCTAAGCGGCTGCGCACATATGCCCCCTTGGCCTTGTGTCATTCCAGGTAACAGAGGACACCCTTCCTCTCTACATACTCGCTCTGCAGGGATTGGTCCCTACAAGTGAACAGCCTCTGCTCCAGATGGAGTACCTCCCCCCGGAGTGACTCCAACTCAGCTTTGCGCTGCCCACTCACACCCTTGGTATATTCCTGACACAGAAGTCGCAAATGAACCTTGCCCACGTCCCACCACAGTTTTAGCGTGGCAAAGTCTCACCTGCAACCCCTCCAGTACGTCCAAAACTCCCGGATCAATTTCACGAGCCCCTGGTCCTTCAACAAAGCATTGTTAAAGTGCCAATAGGCGGCTCGTGGCGCTGTTGGCGTTAGCGCCACTGTCACAGACACACAGTTGTGGTCTGTGAACGGAGCCAGCCTAATGGCACAAGAACCGACTCGTGACATATAGTGACTAGATATATATAGTCTGTCGATCCGGGAGTGGGACACCAGACCGGCTCTCACCCTGACGTAGGTGAAACCGTCTGATGCCCCTGGGTTCTGCTCTCGCCAGATGTCCTCCAGGGAGAAGCGGGCGATGATCTCCCGCAGGGCTGACGCAGAAGGCGGGTACGGCTCTGGACTATTCCGGTCCAGAGCGTCGAGGGTGCAGTTGAAATCACCCCCGAGTACCAAACACTCATCTGCGTCAACCGTCTCCAAAAACTGGGACAGTCTGGCGAGGAACCTCACTCTCTCGGGCCCTCCAGCAGGGGCATATATATTAACTAGGTTAATGATGCTACCCTGCTCTCGGACCCGGAGGTGGATTAGACGGCCTGGGATAACAGCTTTCACAAGCAGCAGCTCTGGCTGAAAAGACTCTGAGAACAGGGTCACCACTCCACATGACGCCGATGTGAAGTGGCTGAAGAAGACCCTGCCTCTCCACTCCAGTTGCCACGAGGCCTCAGCCTCTGGAGTGGTGTGAGTTTCCTGCAGGAAGCTCACAGAGTACCCTCCCTGATAAAAATAGGAGAGTACCTGGAACCTGCGGAAACTGTCTTGACAGCCATTGGTATTTAGCGTGCTGATGTGCAAAGCCATTACTGCGTGTCAGGAATTGTGCGTTCCTCAGACCCTTGAGACTGCTGATAGGACACGCACACTTTATAGAATTTCTGGACGCGGAGATGCTCCGCAGTCCCAGAATTCTTGGCCCTAGTGCTGACCACTAGATATTGCTGGAGAGAGTGGAGAATAAACGACATATTCTTCCACCTCTCCAAGGCCAGCCGCACCTTCCTTTTCTTTTGTCCATGAAGGGTGCTCTCAAGGAATAGATCTATTTCCTTGACAGGGATAACCCACCCAGAATCTGATGTTCCTTCTAGTGGGTCACCCCTGGGCTCCTCTTGGCTGAGGGCTTTTACTCCATCCTCCCCGGCTGGAGTCAGTTTCCTCAGCTTTATTCTCAGGGACCCCCTTTTAGATTATACAGAAGGAGTCCCTTTAGCACCCTTCAAGGTAAATAATGGACCCTTGGATTGCTGCTGCACCCCTGTAGCTTCAGGAGTGCATTCAGGGGTAGCTGGCTGGACAGCAGTGGCTGGCATGGCTTCCTTAATGGAAGCCTTGGAGGCTTTATATGCCTCCTCTGCCAGTTCCACCGCTGCTTGCTCAGCTTGGGTGGCACCGATGTTAGGGTCAGTGGACGGCTGAGGAGGGTAGACAGGCTCTCCCATGATGTTAACAGGAAAACCTGTTTTATCACCCTCCCCCATTTCCACTTCCCCTTGTGCCACATCCCCCCTGACAGACAAATCCATGGGGTCCTGAATGGGGGTCATGCCTATATTCCCCCCCTCCAGTAGTGACTCGGCCTGGGGCTCTAACAAAGCCAGAGGTACGTCACTAGAATGTGACACTGGAGGAGGAGACTGACTGGTGCCCTTGAAGCTCAGCACCTCAGGGACACTGACTACCCATTCAGCAGGGGCTTTATTGGGACCCCCCTCAAAGGCCAGAGGCAGAACCTGATCTTTCTTGTCTACCCCTGCCTCACTTGGGAGACCCTCTTGCCCCTGCTTTTCCTCCAGACCCTTTTCCACATTAACCCCTATAGGGTCTGGAGAGAGAGATGTGTGGTCTGGCACCGGCTGGCTGAGCTTAATAACCGGTCCAGACAATGTCACCGGATGAGGAGGAGATGTTTTGTTCCTCTTCTTGCTTTTAGAGGGAGGTGCTCCACTATAGAGCACTTCCCACTTATCAGCAACCTCCCTGTTGGTTTTATGCTTCCTCTTCCTGGGGACGTCACTCCTGGAAGAGGAGCTGCCACTAGCTGCCTCCCCTGCAGAGGGCTTATTATCCCTCTGCTTACACTGTGCCCCCACACTAACTGATGTAATTATGGTGGGGGCAGATTGGGACTTGGGAGATGCAGCTGTGACACTGGGAGGACCGGTGACATTCTTCCCCTTTTTCCCCGTGTCTGCAGTCTTGCTAGAGACCACAGACACAGATGGCTTTTTTGGGGAAGAAGGGGGTTTGGAGGCCGTGGTGGTGGCTTGAGGAACGGCCTCCTTGCCTGAGCTCTGTGGGGGGGCTATGACCCTTGAGGTCCCCGCTGTTATGGGCTCAGCGGGGATGGGTGCTGTACTGACGGAGGTGCCATTTGCTGGGTCTGGGGCATGATGCTTTACATTAGGACAATTCCTATGTGTATGCCCCAACCCCTTGCAATGATAGCACTGCACCTCCGTAGTGCTGTAAAAAATCCTGTAGAGCACCCCCTCAAATGGAACCCCAAAAGACCCCTCTATGTTTTCTGCGCCCTGGGGCAGGCACATTTGTACCTGCCTCTTGAAAGAGAGCACATGACGAAGTGCTCTCTCTCTGCACCCCAGGGGAATTTTAATAAATGGTGTTTTTACTTCCCCTAGGGTTAGCAGGTGGGGGCGCAGGAGGGAGTCTGGTAGGAAGGGGGGGCACATTAGAGAGTGTTACTTTTGTGCCCAACCCTTCCAGGGGTTCTATTGGGACATATAATCCCCCCACTGTGATGCCTCTCTGTATAAGTATGTGAGAAGCAGCCAGCGTACGGGTAAAGAAAACTGCTTTCCCATACATTTTGCTGGCTGCTACTATAACAGAGGGGCTGATGACATTAGCTGCAGCACGCAGATAGATATCAATGCTGTAGACCCCAGACATCTGACATTTAACCCCATGCTTCCTGGTGATCTGCCCCTCAGCCCCAGCGGTGGTATTACTGGGGCCAGCAGAAACCACCTGTGACCAGGTATTAGCCACAGGGGTAGGTCTGCTGGCAGAACCACCAGGAGCTGGGGCTGCCTTATCTGCCTGGGGCCTATGCTGTGCAGTGCTGCAGATAGGATTTTCAGGGGCCATTATTCCCCCTTTTGACCCCTGAGGCTTCTTAGTGGTCTTATCCCTCCTGTTTAGACCATTTTTTTTTTTTTTTAGTTTATTTGTTTTATTTATTTTTATTTTTTGTTTTATGATTTTTTACTGTTTTCTTTTTTTAAAAATACAAAAGTGTGAAAAAGAAACATAAAGACAAAACTAAGGGAGACAAAACTAAGGGGGAGAGAGAGATGAAGTTTGGCAGTGGAAGGGTTAATGGCCTGTTGCAAGGTGTTGCTAATTGCAACAACACGGAGAAGACAGAGGCTTTTTAACCCCTCTGTGTCTCTGTGTCAGATGTTAAAAAAGCCTTTTAAACAAAACTTCAAATTGTTTCCCCCCCCCACTGCCTACAAAGATGTTACTTGTCTTCTCTCCCCCCAAAACATGAAACCCAACACCAAACAAACAAAACTTTAACAAAACCTGAAAAACTTTTAAAAAAAAAAGTCAAAGTAAAAAAAGTTTCAGGAGTGAAGGTAAAGTGCTAAGGGAGGGGGTGTGGCAAAGTATCCAGGAGACAGCTCACTCTCCTGGGATAGAGAGTTGAGCCTGACCCCCAGAAAACTAAAACTTAAATTAAACTAAGAAAAAAAACCACAAAAACTCCCAAAAATGAACAACACCGTGCACAAAGTGCTTATTAACAGAAAGGTGTTAAAATAAAACTTGTATTTGAGGGACTAAGAGCCTAAAAAGCCTTTTGTTTGGAGCTCAAGCATGCACACAACATGCTCTCTTGCACAGTACTTGTAAGCAGGACACACACTATGGGTAGCGGTCAAGCAAATTAACTTTGATTGACGGTTATGCAAATGCACTTAGATTTAAGAAAAAAAAAGTTTGGGTTTTTTAAATGTGGACTGTTGGTACCCCAACTAGACTGGATTGGTTGAACTTGCACAGTACTTGTAAGCAGGACACACACTATGGGTAGCGGTCAAGCAAATTAACTTTGATTGACGGTCAGACAAATGCACTTAGATTTAAGAAAAAAAAAGTTTGGGTTTTTTAAAAGTAGACAACTAGTAAACAATATTATATTGTATGCGTTGTGCACAAACAGTATAAGCTGTGAGCCTGACACACACACTTACAAGCAGGGGCTAGCAGGGAGACAGGCAAATGAAATTAGATTACACAGAAAAAAAAAGAAAAAAAAAATGATGTTATAGCCCTATAAAGGGATTTTTGGGGTGCTGTGTTTACAGCAGAGATCTGATGAGTCCTTCAGCACTGCACTGGACACTGAATAAACTTGCCTAGCCATGGTTTTCCCTATTGATGCAGTATCACCTACACTCTACCTCCTCTCAGTATGACTGCAAGTTAGTTCTGATTCCAAAATGGCTGCTGTCCATGAGGTTGAAGGGTGTGGAAGGGAGTGTATGCTGCTGTTTGTCTGGAATGTGTCTGCTGACTGTGACATGCAGGGTCAAAGTTTGCTCAATGATAAAGTATTGGGGGCGGGTTGAATCTCGCATATGTTCGCTGTTCGCCGCGAACGCGAACATGCTATGTTCGCCGGGAACAATCCGCCGGCGAACTATTCGCAACATCTCTATTCATATATTAATTTTTGTGTTTTAGTCTCTTTCTCTGTAAGTGACACGTGATAAAAGCATGGGAAAGACCAGCTGTATGTTGTATATTATAAGAGTCTATTTAGATTAAGCTCCGCTCTTTATATTTGTATTAGCATGTAATTATTAGTTATAATTGCTAATTACAAATGTAATTATTTCAAGAATGTTCCATCTTCCAAATAAAGGTATATCTAAGTAGCCCTGTTTTTAACTTTTTCTACTCTAACACATACTGCTTATATCAGAAACACACATCACATTGATTCATTCTATACATATACAGATTTATTTTATGTAAAAATAAAAGTTGTTTTCCACACCCCCAGTGCTGCTTACATAGGCACAGTGTACCTACCAATATAAAAACTGCATTTGGGTATGGATTTTAACTCTTTACTAACCTTCAAGCCAACAATTGTACAATGTAGAGATCTACAGATCAATATCTTGGCTCCTCCTTGCTTCCCTGTGCAGGGGACTACATATTCCATGATGCCTTCCTCAAACTGCCACTGATTGATAAAATACTTCAGCTGCTTGTGATTGGCCAAAACAAATTATGAATTGTATTCTAATTTTAGCATCGATTTCTAGGGGTATTGACTCTGAAAATAAACTGATTGCAAACTCAATATTTAACAAACTTGAGAGAAAGTATAATAATGTTTACTTTGAGACTTTTTCATAAAAAAAAATTTTTTCATACTCTGCTGATATTCCTCTATCAGTTCGGCGACTTGCTGTGATCGTGTTACAGCCCTGCGTTGTCCTACATTTACACTACATTTGCTATTCCATTGGCCGAGCGTGCAAGTGAGCCCTCCTTTCCGATGATCACAAACCATGCTATCGGCAGTAAACATTCGCAGGTTTTTCCCATGATCGTGGCCGCAAAGTCATAATTCGTGTTTAAAGGCCGCAAACTCGGATTGCTGTAAATGCAAATATAAATTCAAGACTGTACTGTCAAGTTCTGTAAATGATGGGGAACACAATGGGTGACTTAAAGGGATATGTAAGTTTCCTGAATAATTAATGCATCTGATAGAGGAAAATTAATAGTATATGAAAAAAAAATACAAAAATAAACATTTTTACACTTACCTTGAAGTTAGCAAAATCTATTGTAATTTCTGAAATCTTAAAATTAAGGTTAACACCCCTTCCATAATTTGTTTTGGAAAATCAGGTTAGATTAAACATTTGAAACATAGCACTATGTTAGTTGCAATGGCAACAACACACAGCATAGACAGAAAGCAGGGATGAGTTATATCCCAGCAGTGCCTGGGAGACTGACAACACTGCTCTACTATTGGCTGATCAAGCAAGAACAGGTAAATAGTGGGTTAATATTGGTCCCCGGATGCTGCATGCTGATTGGGTGGGGTTCATGAAGTTGTGTAGACAACCCCTGGGGGTGTCAACACAATCATTAGAGGGATTTTTAGATATTAATAAAATTAAAATGTTTTATGAGATGTGCTGTATACATATAGGCTGCTTTTTGCCTATAGAGTGCAGAAATGTATTAGTCCAACAAACTTAGATATCCCTTTAAGGATTAATAGCACAACATTCTCACCCTTGCACATCGCCAAAATCAAATACTTTATTTTATGGGGTTTTTTTCCGTCCCAAGACCTACGGGTTTGAATGACCCCCAGGGCCATAACTCGTTATTCAAGCCTGTAGGACTTATAAAGGAAATGGAGGTTGGATTCAAAAGTCCTACGGGCTTGGAGGTTGAAGCCTGTAGGACTTCTGACAGGAAATAAACATGAAATACATTTTTTTTAGATGATGTGCGAGCTTGATAATATTGTACTTTTGATTCTAATGTCACCCATTGTGTTCCCTATCATTTACAGTGCTGGATTGCTTTTTTATTTGCTTAAGAAGTGCTATGATTTGTAAGTAAGCCCTTTGCAACACTTTGTTGGTAAAAGTAAGCTTTGGTTCGCATTTAGCCATTTACAGGCTTGATCTGAGCAATTGAATAGTGATTAGGGATATTTTGTAAGCGCAACTGCCACAGCCGCGAAAGATCAAAGATTTGACAGAAGAAAGCTGCGATCGTATGACGTAACTCAATCAGAGCCCGCAACCGTAGGCAATTGAATAGCAACGTAGCTTGCGATCACCACTTGCGGCCATGTTTCTCAAAAATGTAGCAATAGAATGAGGCCCTAGATATATATATATATATATATATATATATATATATATATACCGTATATATTAGGAACTTGCCATTCAAAAATATGGGAGTAAAATGGGAAGATTGCAAATGCTGTTTGGCACCTAATGCGAATGTGTTATCCTTCTTACTCTTTTATTTATTAGATTTATATTCTTTATTATTTTGCCATGTGTATATCCATATGTATTGAAATGGACAACAAATAATAATTGTTTTAGTACTTAATGTGTTTATTGTGCTAACATGCAACTTCTTTATTTATATCTTTTTTATATTTTAACGTGTACATTAATATTATAATACTCTAAAAATTATTTTAAACCATATGCATATTGTACAACATTAGATGTTATTTAACAAAACTTGAAACGTTTTTATTGAATCCAGAGGAAGGCAAACAGAAAAAACCCAAGTGAAATGTATCCAATTGTCTCAAATGGGGAAAAAAAATAATTCCTTCCTGACCCCAGATAATGGTGATTGGATTAATCCCTGGAGCCCAACAGACAAATAATGTTGTATTTTGGATGTAGCCACTGTACTGGTTATGTTTTTTGTTTGCTTTAAATAGTGGTCCTCTAAAAAGAGCCCAAGAGACTTAGTTAGTCCTCAAGATGTAACCACTTGTTTGTTGTTAGCCTTGTAGTTATTGATAATGCCACCTATAGTTGTCTATGTGAAATAGGGGTCCTTTACAAAGTGTTCAAGTGATATAAAAGTTCATCCTCGAGATGAAACTACTGTTGATTTTTTTTTCCAGTTCTTGAGAATGGCACATAAAGCTTTCTATGTGAAATAGAATACAAAGAGCCCAAGTGAAATAAAAGTTTGTCTTTAAGATAAAACTACTGTTCTGCATGTTTTTTGCAGTTCTTGAGACTGGCACATAGCGTTTTCTATGTGAAATAGTGGTCCTCTAAAAACAACCCAAGTGACATAAAAGTTTGTCCTTGAGATGAAACCACTGTTCATTTTTTTTTTGCATTTATTGAGAATGGCTCATACAGCTTTTTATCTGAAATAGTGGTCCTCTACAAAGAGCCTAAGTGACTTAAAAGTTCACCCTCAAGATAAAACCATTGTTCTGTATGTTTTCTGCAGTACTTGAGACTGGCACATAGAGCTGTGTATGTAAAATAGTAGTCCTCTAAAAATAGCCCAAGTGACCTGAAAGTTGGTCCTCGAGATATAAAGACTTTGTCTTTTTTTTCTTGGTTAGCCTTCTATTTTTGAAAATGCCACATACAGTTATTGTTTTAATGTTTTGTGTTTAGAATTTACAACACCTAATAGTAGACAATCTTTTTAGAAAATACTCAGCCATCATCTAATAATTCACCTTGACTTTTGTTTCTTTTAATGTAAACTTTAATTTCTTCTTGTTTTTTGTATCTTGAAAATGCCACATCGAGTTGTCCATGGGCAAATACAAGTTCTTCTAAAAAGAGCCCAACAGAGTTAAATGTTTATCCTTGTGATTTATTAATTGTTATTGCAAATGCAATGATAAAGGGAAATTGTCTCCTTTGAAGTTTAAAAGGCAAGCTAGTCTCACTTGGAGCCAAATCTATTCTTGGTATGAAAACTGGTTCACCAATTTTTGCATGTATGAAATGGTCTCTTAAATCCTGAACAATTAATCTGGTCCCATTACAAAGTCCTTTTTTGGGGTTTCTCAGTAACATGACAAATGCTCCTTTTTTGAGCTGCAAAACATGGGGTGGCTTTCCAGAGTGAGTTAATGAATTGATAAATTATGTGGTGAAATTAGATTCACTCTGTTTGTCATCAGCTAGAACAGAATCAGCACTGTGATATTTTTTTTGTGTGTGGCATTAATTAATTTCAAAATGTTGTTATTGATATCCAAAGCAGCTTTATTTTTGGATGCTAATATTACTTTCTGGGCAAGCTCTGATGAATGTTATGTGGTTTTTCCATTTGGGAATATTGCTGATATGAGTGAATGTTCGCAAATAATTTTATCTGGTATTTTAACTGTATCCTGAAATAAATTAATTATTACGTCTGTTTTTCCTTCGCCAATTTTAATTAGCCAATCATTGAATTCATTTTGGCCTTCAGATCTCAATTTTTTTTCTAATCTAAGGTGTGTAAATTCTTTCCACAGTGCACTTGACTTTATACATATTTCCACAATGTCTGTGCTATTTCAACCAATCTCATCCTAATAACATGACTTTGCCACCCAAAAGCAAATCATTACCCATGGCTTCACTCAATAAATGATCAATACATTACAGAGCATGGCACGACATCATAATTTTAATTTAGATTTTTTAAACTTACTGACATGAGATGATTTCATTCTAACACTGATGTTTCCAAAATTGGAACTGGGAGCTTAAATCCACTAGGTACTGTTATGCCACCTTCAACCGATAGTGCAGCAATTCCAGTCGTTGCAAAGGGAAGTGCAATTTTACCTTTAGCTCATATTGAACTCATCAACAAATTATAAAGATACGTTTTTCCAGATCCACCAGGTCCATCTAGTTAAAAATAACGATCTTTGAGCAAGTCATCATCTACTGCTTGTTTTATTGCATTGAAAGCGTTCAATTGCAAATCATTTAAAAAAAAAAAAATCTTTTGTTTTTTGTTTCTCAACATCAGCAGGGGCCATAGGGGGCCAGGGGAGGGCGTGGGAGACACTAGAGGGCCACATGGGCACCAATGGTGGGGCCCTGGGGCCTATGGGGGACTGCAGGGGCCACAAGGTCCCTGGGGGCCACAGGGATATTAGATGACTGACGGGGGCTGACAGGGGGCCGCTGGGGCCACAGGGGGTCAGCGGGCCATAGGGGGCTGCAGGGGATGCATGGGAGGACCGCGGGGCCCCCATGGGACCCTGGGGACAACAGGGACCTGAGAAAGGGTAACATGGGCCACATTGGGCCACATGGGACCATGATTGGGCCACAGGGGACCATGAATGGGCCACAGGGGCCACTGTAGCTACATCAGGGCCGCAGGGTCAACAGGGGTCCCTATTAGGGAAGCGGGCTCCATTAATGGGCCCCTGGGGCACAGAGGACACGCAGGGGGCACTAGAGGGCCACAGGGGTTTGCGGGAGGTCTGTAGCGGCCCCTCAGAGGCATAGGGTCCATCTTCTTCCACTTTGCTCCCTCTTCTACCCCTCTGCTACCACTTCTTCCTCCTACCTCCCCCACTGCTCTCTCTGCTCCCTCTTCTCCCTCCTAGCTCTCTCTCTCTCTCTGCTCCCTTTTTTCTTTGGAAACCTCTGAGCTGTGCTCGGAAATAATCGGAAGGGGCGGTGATGTCAGCAGTGATTGTCACCGGTCTTTGCTGATTGGCTGAAAAGCCAAAAAGCATGCACATGCGCCCTGGGCATGGGTACGAATCCTAAATTTGTACCCATCATGGCAGCTTGCAGCAGATGCTGCAGGGGCTGCAGAAACTGCTGGGGGTGTAAACATCACCCCCAGCACATTTTTTTTATTGCAAAAATGTCTTGAATGTTTTCATGCAAACATTTTTGCTAGGTGTGTTATGATGCATTCTACAAGATTCATTCATAACCTACTTCACTTTAATATACCTTTAATGAAAGATTGCTCTTCATTTCTTGGATATATTCTAATATCCCTTTTAAAAGGTGGTTCTCCCTCATCATAAGTATACTATTTTCATGACGTAATTAATGACTATGCTTACAAAGGGCCTCATTCAATTGTGATTTGGCCAATTGAAAATGGCTCATTATAAGCACAAAGCATATTATTTTTTTACAGAAGTTTTTAGTTAGTGAAGACCTTGCTCTTGCATAGAAGTTCACTAACTAAAACTTCTGTAAAAAATATGCTCTGTGCTTATAATGAGCCCTATTCAATTGGCCAAATCACAATTGAATGAGGCCCAATGTGTTCAATTACATGAGGCTAATATATATATATATTATTTTTTTTTATTATTGTAATTAATCACTGACTACATTAATGATTACTAGGTTTTTATGTATTTAGAATAAATCAAGTTAAGTGAGCATTTCTGTCAAGTACATGATCATAAAATGTAGTATTTTGCATTTTTGGGTAATTGTAATGAAATCAATTTACAATTAATAATATTTTAACATAATATAGTAGGTCATAAATCACAAAACAATGCATTTACTATAAGATACTGTAAAGCATCCTTCTAATTTACTGTGTTTTACTTCATGACCATGTGTGAGTCTGTTAATGAACAGGCAGTGTTAGCAAATTGTGTGTCAGTGTGAAAAAGAGAGATAGTTGCAAATTGTGACTATATGTTATACAATACAAATATATACAGCGTACAATGTGTTAAGTAATTTCATTGAAAAATATATATTTTTTTTCTTTTTTATCAGTTACTAAATCAATTAATTAATCAATGAATAATAATGCTTTACCTATTATCTTTGTATGTATGTTATAAAAATCATATAGTTAACTTAACATGTCTTTAATGATTAGCATGTGTTAAATTACGTTATAGTAAATTGTATTTTTTTATTTAAATTTATCAATGAATAAATGAATAAATATTAATACTTTACCTATTATCTTGCAATATGTTTGTTGAAAATCATTAAGAGTTAACAATCTCATAATAAGATGTATCCTATGATAATGTGCAGCCACACAGTTGAGAATCTGAGGAGAAAGTTAATTAATTCTGGAAGGTTTGCGTTATTTATATACTGCAAGCTCAAGGACAAACTTGCACATGGGCAGTTTACCGCTTTTCTGCCATTTCATGGTGTAGTTTTAGGGAGTTACGTGCTTGGTTACTAGAAAATGGATGATATCACATACTTCGCGATGATCGGGTACGTGGTTCGAGTTGTTCTGGTAAGTGTTACTTGCTTGGTGATCGTCTTTACTGTCTTGCACTGTGTTAGTGTGTTCGTGTGTAAGTGGTTTTGCCTAAGTCCCGTGTTGTTTGTGTGTCTTACTGTCTTCTGTGGCGTGTATTTTCGAAATCCTGCGTGCCTGGCATTGCTCAGCTTTGTTTTCATGCAGTTTCAGAATTTTTACGTTTTTCGTCCGCCATTTTTTCTCTCGCTTAGCAAATTTTCCAGTGGCGGAAAAAGGCAAATATGGCTCCAATTCAATTGCAACTTGACTCCTAGGCTTCCTGGTTCTCCCCCTGTGCTGTGTGTGAGTGTTATTATTTTTGTGTAATGTTTTTGCTTGTTTTTTTGTAGTTCTGCTTTTGAATGAACTGCGTGCTTCAACTGATATTGATATTGACTTAAAATATCCTATATTAAATAATGAATGTCAGAAGGCTCAGCTGGAATGTAACACTTAAATATAAGAAAGATTATCTACATAAAATCAATATAAATCATACAATAGAACTAGACTATTAAAAAAAAAATGAGACATGAGCTAAAAAATGCTGCTATGTTGCTTGCAAATTTTAAAACACAATACGGTTAATCATTATTCTGTGGTACACATATATGTTTGAGTTTATCAAAAATTATCTTTAAAAGGAGATGATCTCATTTAGCAATTAGTTTCTTGCAGCTGGTTACTTAAGAAGTGAACACAGTACTGTTTCAGAAAGATAACACTTGTATCCTAGGTACTCTCTTATATATTCATGATTGTTTTAAGCTAAGCACCTTCGGGCAGCTGTAGATAAGAAACAATGATAGACATAAAAATTAATTGGCTAAATTTATAACCAAGAAGGTTAAATGAATAATTAATAATATTATATGGTTGGACTATATAGCAAGTCGGCACTTTATTGGATATATATATATATATATATATATATATATATATATATATATATATATATATACACTGTTTTTTTTCTGTTGATATATTCCATTATGTATTTGTATAAAAACATGGTATAATGTTATTACCATTGGTTAAAACAGGCCATGTGACTAGAAAAATGGGAGTCTGGTAAATATGAGAATGGTATATCTAGGAGAACAGAGGACTCTAAATGTGATCTCTCTCTCTCTCTCTCTCTCTCTCTCTCTCTCTGGAAAAACATACAGCCTTATTAAATTGCAATTCGGCAAATTCTTAAGGGCTCTATATAAGCACATATCATATTTGTTTTACAGAAGTTTTTAGTCTTCTGTAAAGCAAGGTCTTCACTAACTAAAAACTTCTGTAAAAAAAATATGCTGTGTGCTTATATAGAGCCGTTTAGAATTTGCCGAATTGCAATTTAATAAGGTTGTAAATGTTTCTCTTTTCTGTGGCTATTCACTGTATCTATTTTTGTTTAATCATTTTCTAAAAGGAAGACGAAAATGATTGCTTCTAACCAAACTTCAGAAGCAGCCCTATTCAGAAAGCGGTCTCTAAGCTCATAAATGGTAAAGTATAGTTGGTCCTTTTTATTAGAAAATTGTATATATAGTCGTTCTGCTACATTTTATTAAGTGGATCCAACCTTAAAAAAGCATTTGTAATCATGAATGCAGATATGATTACCAATCCATAATTCTTCTCCCTTTGCCTATTTTATCCAAAACAGATTGATTGTTTTGATAAATTAAGTTTATCCAATTCTGTTATAAAATCCTTTTTAATGATAATCCTTTACCTATATTAATATTTAATTTAGTATTTCATATTATATACTATTGTCCTTTAACATTAAAATACAAGTGATTATATATTACTTCGGTATATTTTATATTCTGGTTGCTATGTGGGTTTCTAAACCTGATATTGCTCTTTGCTATTTTCAGTACATTGATTGTTTTTTTATGAATAACACCAAGTATTTTATGTGGAATAGATATTTGATTGGTATCAAAGTTTGATAAGATTTTGCATGCTTCTCACTGATTTTATATTGTGTTTTATCTGAATATAGATTCAGGACTTTTTTTGTGTTATCCCCTATTCTTACAAACTCCAAACCTCGCTCCACTAGACTTTCCACCTGTCTCAAGTCCTACAAAACCTAATTAAAAATGCATTAATTGAATGAGTTTTATCACCTCCATACGTAATATGCCAAATGTATCTATCACCTTACAAATCCCTTAGATTGTACGTTTGTGAGTTTTTAATCATATAGGATGCTTGAAAAAGTACTCTATATGTAAGATTATAAGCTCAAAAAAAGGCCTCTCTTTTTGTTTAATCTGTATTGATATTGTTTTCACATTCTGTTTTATCCTATGTATGGCACTGTGGAATATATTGGTGTAATATAAATGCTAGATAATAAAAATGATAATAATAAATAGTTTTTATGTGATTTGATACATACATTTGTTTATTCTTGATTTATTTATTTTTTATTCGGTTTTCTTTTACAAATACAAAAAAACATGCACAAATAAATAAAAAGTACAAAGAAAAGAAAAAACAGCACAACAAAAACATCCTAAGGAAATTCACACATACATATAACAATCTTGTCTACACAAGAGTACCATAAAAACTTTAGGAAGAAAAAATTGTTAAAATAGTATATATCAATCAATATTTAATTCAAACAATAGTCAACACTTCATTCACACAAGAAGCCGAAGAACACATCCACCTAGAGGCTATCAACCACTTAGCAACTACAAAAATTTGCAAGAGAAAAGCTTTGATGTCCAAGGGTAGACAATTAGGAAGAACATGGAATAGAGCTAACTCTAAAGCCAAGGATAAATGGGTTTTTATTTTCTTCACCACAATATCCAAACATTGCTTCCAAAACTGATTGATTATAGAACAATCAAACCAAATATGATAGTGAGATGCTACAGTCCCACAATTCCTCCAGCAAAGTGTCTTGGATTCATCCTTCTATATTTGATAGATCTTTGTTGGTACATAATACCATTTTTTTAAGTAACTTAGACTGTATTTCTCTATAGGAAGTAATTTTTTATAAATCTTTCTGTAATATGTAATGCTTTGAACCATTCTTCTTTGGTCAGGGTCTTCTTTATGTCTAGTTCCCAATTAGTCATATTACTAGCTTTCTTATTATCGAGTAGATCATTTAAAAACAGAGATGGCTTTCTCATCCTTGGCATGTAAAATTTTGATCTTTCCCATACGGATTTGAATTTATGGTAATCTAACCAAGAACGTTTATTAATATTGAAAGTATTAACTAGATGATCAAAGGAGGCCAAGGGTTTATCAAAAAACAAATCCTTCAGGTATCTCATCCCACCCTTTCTTGTCCAATCTCATAAAAACCACAGATCTAGAATGTTACCCATTAAATCAGTAGGGACTATAGTACTCGGAAGATAGGTAAGTTTCCATCTTATATTATTTCTGTGCCAAAATTGGAATCTGGAATTAACAGTCTCCAAATTACCTGCAGGGTTAGTCTCAACACAATTCCATACAAATCCATATAACTTATCGCTCCCTACAAATTCCAATTATATGGATCTCCATTTTGAAATGTTGAAAGAATCAAGCAAATTAATAATATGGGATACAATGGCAGCCTCGTAATATTTCTGCAAAGTGGGGTATGAAATCGCACCTTGATTACATGTTCTTGCCGTTAGTTTACTTTTAACTCTAGCAGGTTTAGCATAATAGATAAATATATCAATTAATTCTGAAATATTTTAACAAGGAATACAGGGACCAATAAAGGAATAGATCTCAAAAGATAATTCAATCTAGGGAGCAGAGACATCTTAACTGCAGCAATTTTTGCAGAAAAAGACAGATTGATTGTATTCCAAGATTTAATAGTGTCTGTCAATTTATCATTAGAGATGTCGCGAATAATTCGCCGGCGGACTGTTCACGGCAAACATAGCATGTTCGCGTTCGCAGCGAACTGCGAACATATGCGATATTCGACCCGCCCCCTATACTTTATCATTGAGCAGACTTTGACCCTGCATGTCACAGTCAGCAGACACATTCCAGCCAATCAGCAGCATACACTCCCTTCCAGAGCCTTCTACCTCATGGACAGCAGCCATTTTGGAATCATAACTAACTTGCAGTCTTACTGAGAGGAGGCTGAGTGTAGGTGATACTGCATCAATAGGGGAAACCATAGCTAGGCTACTGTACACAGTGTGCAATACAGTCCTGAAGGACTCTTTTGATCTCTGCTGCAAGGACACCACTGTGTCTCTTCCCCCCTTATCATCATCCTCCCCTCACCTTAGCACCCAACCCTAACACCCCTCACACTTATCCATAACACCCTTCACCCTAACACCTAACCCTAACACCCCTCACACTTATCCCTAACACCCCTCACCTAACCCTAACATTCTCACACTTATCCCTAAGACCTAACACCCCTCACACTTATTCCTAACATGCCTCACCCTAACACCCCTTACACTTATCCCTGACACCCCTCACCCTAACACCCCTCACACTTAGCCCTAACACCCCTCACCTAACACCTAACCCCCTCACCCTTATCCCTAACACCCCTTACCCTAACACCCCTCACACTTATCCCTGTGTCTCTTCCCCCCTAATCATCAAGGGGGGGGTGATGAGGGAGGGGGGGAAAGAGACACAGGGGAGGATGATGAGGGAGGGGGGGAAGAGACACAGGGGAAGATGATGAGGGAGGGGGAAAAGAGACACAGGGGAGGATGATGAGGGAGGGGGGAAAGAGACACAGGAGAGGATGATGATGGAGGGGGGAAGAGACAGGGGAGGATGATGAGGGAGGGGGTAAAGAGATACAGGGGAGGATGATGAGGGAGGTGGGAGGATGATGAGGGAGGGGGGATGAGACACAGGGGAGGATGATGAGGGAGAGGGTAAAGAGATACAGGGGAGAATGATGATGGAGGGGAATTTTAGGCTATTTATGCCCTTTATGGATTAAAACCAGACTCTGTATCAACTATGTAATTTTCCGTTGGAGTTTTGACATGGATCCCCCACCGGCATGCCACAGTCCAGGTGTTAGTCCCCTTAAAACAACTTTTCCATCACTATTGTGGCCAGAAAGAGTCCCTGTGGGTTTTAAAATCCGCCTGCCCATTGAAGTCTATGGCGGTTCGCCGGGTTCGCCGGTTCGCGAACATTCGCGGCGGTTCGCGTTCGCGGTAAATTTTATGTTCGCGACATCACTTTTTATCATATATCTTATTATCATTTATCAAAATTATTTGATAAATATCACTACCAAAAATAATGCCCAAATGGTTAAAACATTTTACATCCCAATTATACTGAAATGTACTTATTTAGTCCGATTTTCCTTTTGGCAATACATTTACAAAATAGTTAAAACCTCTGTTTTAATAATATTACGTTTGTAATTAGAGATTAAACTATATTGATCAATAATCTGGTGGAGATGAGGAAGATAATTCAATGGATAAGTCAAGGTAAGTAATATATAATCTGAATAAAGTGTCACTTTATGATTACATTTCCCTATCCTTACTCCTTTCACAGAGGAAAACTTTTGGGGATAGGGAACAGAGAAATATTGTTTTGCATAAGGTGCATACTTGTCTATAAATTGACAGTGTATCCAATAAAATGCATTATTCTACACATTGACATATTTTGTCATATCCAAGCTGCATGAAAAGTGGAGGCTTGAGTCCGGGATCATTATCTTTATAGACAAGTGATTGGTTATTGATTATAATCTTTGTGACAGGATAGCATTATTTAATAATGTATAATGGCTGAAAGCCATGATGTTACCGAAGTAGCAGAGATTAGATTTTTGGATGAAATGATTAAATGGAGTAAGCAAGTCACTGAATTGTTAATAAAAACTTTGACATCAACTGTGTACCATCTTTGTGATTATATGAAGAAATTGTCATTGTCATTGTATCTTGATAAAATTTACCCTGAAATTAACAGAGATGTCAGTGATGATTGTTGACGACTATTATGAATGCCATCCAGATAAAATCAGAGAGAAAAATGTTTAGCAAGATTAGCCACAGATTGGATGCAAATAGCTTGCAGTTAGAACATCCAGAGCTCATGCAAAAAGAGTAGAGGTGCTCATCTGAGAATGAAAAATACCTGAGTGGGTTTTTTATATAGGTCTGGTTACCTATTCAGAAAAAAAGCCTCTTTTTGCTCACTTGTGCCCTTCACAGGAAGAAATATCAGTATATCAGTCTGGTCTCACTCAGAAGAGTGATCCAGCCCAGAAATACCAGGCAATTCTACCCTGAACAGGAGAAACTGCAAACCCCAGACAAGTTTCAGCCTCTGTGGGCCTCATCAGTGAGGTGCATCTGTACTCCCTAAGGCACAGTGAACAAGGAGTCCACATCTCGATCCCCTTATTACCATAAGGTGATGAAATGTATGCAAAAAAACTAGAGGTGCTCATCTGAGAATGAAAAATACCTTAGTGGGTTTTTTCTATAGGTCTGGTAAGCTACACAGAGAGCAGCCTCTTTTAGCTCACTTGTACCCTCACAAAAAATAAATTATTATAAGAGATTTAAATCAGCAGATTAATGTAAAAACCTAAATATATGATTTGAGAAATTTACAGAAACAAATGACACAGATTTCAGATTAATAGAATAACAACAATGAAGAGTTAAAAACAAAAAAAGTAGTGATTTAATGGAACAGTGTGATAAGTTCAAAAAAAATATCAGTCAAGAGTGGATATGAAATATCCCAAGACTTAAATCAAACATTAGCTAAAAAGTGTGACCAGTTAGAGTAAAAAATAAGCAAATTAGAAATTGACCTTGAAAAATTGTCAGGAAAATCAAAGAGAAGCACAATATGATGATGTCTGAAAAATGATATTTCCAAGAGTGTCAGCAACTAGAGAGAGAATGACATAGATTGGAACAAAAGATTGCCAGTTTAACCCAAGGAATAACTGACAGAGAAATAAAAAGACTGAGTTAAATTTAGATGCAAAAAGGCACAGAAACAATTAGCTGAAGCCAAGGAAAAAATAACACAATACAAATAGGAGACTGAACATTTTAAAACAGACTAATTTTAAAACAGCTAGAGCACAAACTCATACTTAAAGCATAAATATGATAAGAGGCTCTGATCTTTCAGAGGATGAAAATGATTTATCATCCTCAAGGAATACACATTAATAGTCACAAATGTGAAATGGGTTATAGAGAGGATACAAATGACATTGATTATATTAAACCTAACACAAAGCTTTCAGGAAATTTCTAAAACAATAAAAAAATGGTTAAATGTTGCACTAAAAGTTCCAAATTGTCCATAGATCATCTAGACTTAGAAGCGGTCCAGATGGAACCCATCATTAAACGTGTCCTGTCCTCAGAAATCCTGATCCAGGAGACTCAGGGATAAATACTTAACCAAATGAGATTAACCTCACAAAATATTTTCTTGAGTGTGAATCCTCAGACGATAAGTGGAATACAATTCAATATATCTGACATACAAAACAGCAGAAAACTTTTATTCCTGAATCTTACCATCCAAACAATCAACGTTCAATATGGCTCATTGGTTTTCTCGTTGGAGTTGCAATAATGACCATACTTGGAGCCGTTATGTGTACCACTATGTCAATAGCCAACTCTCTATAAATGAAAACATTGAACAAGGATCCAAGGAGCTTTGTGCTCCCCTGAAAGTGGTACAGAGAGAGTTGGAGCTACAAAAACAGAATTTCCATGATTTGATAAGTGTCGTCAATGAGATCGTTGTCACTACTAATTTGCATTCTGGACTTATTTCACAATCCCTTGAATTACACCAAAACAGAATGTTAAGACTTAAATCTTTATTTTTTCCCGGAACCTAATTTTTTAATTATCACAAATTAACTGCTAGAAATACAGAACAGTATAATGTACTATGTAGATATGAATATACAAGATGGCAAGGTGATAATAATACATGCTTTCCAACACCAGGATATTCCTATTGACCAGGATCTAAAGTTCCTATTAGATCATAAACCAAACCATATCATTTTTATGATTATTAGGAAAAGCAATATCACTATGGATGATCATAAAATGTCATTGAAAGACATTGAGATGCTAGCCAACTGAGAATGGGTTGGGATAACTACTATTGTTCTTGTTACAATGACTGAGTTTATCATTAAATGGATGAGCATCATCACATAACAAGTAATTACCAAAAATAAGAGAGACTATCCCTCTAACTATTAAAATAAATCCTAATTATAAAAAAAAAAAAAAAAAAGCATATGATCATCACTGTAATAATATCACCTAACTTATTGGGGAGATACATTACAGAGAGGGAGATATGTTAGGACATTTGTAAATACAAAAGATCATATACACTCTATACTTTATTTGATTATTTGGTTGTTGTTTTATTTACCACTGCAAATACATGTATGCTTATGCTGTTCCATTCCTTATATGAAGAGTTAATCATTATTCTGTTGTATGTATATACAGTAATTCTGACTTTAAAAAAAAAATCTCTCTAAAAGGAGATGATCGCATTTAGCAATTAGTTTCTTGCAGCTGGTTACCTTGAGAAGGGAACACAGAACTGTTTGAGAAAGATAATACTTGTATCCATAGTACTCGCCTACTAACAGCTGCAGTTAGGAAACGATGGGAGATTCTGAGATAGAAATGAATTGGCTAAATTTATAACCAAGATGATCAAATGAATATTCAATATTATTTTGGGGTTGTACTATGGAGCAAGTCTGCACTCTACTGGATATTTGTATATATAGACACTGTATTAATATTGTATACAAACATGATATCATGTTATTACCATTAGTTAAAATAGGCCATGTGACTAGAAAAATTAGAATCTGAAAAAGATAAGAGAATGGTATATCTAGCTGGAAAGTGGACTCTGAGGGGACCTCTCTATCTGGAAAAACTTTATTGTTCTCTTTTCTGTGGCTATGCGCTGTATCTATTGTTGTTTATTCATTTTCTAAAAAGAAAACCAAAAGGATTGCTTCTAACCAAACATAAGAAGGAGTCCTATTCAGAAAGGGGTTAACTCTCTAACCTCATAATTGGTAAAGTGTAGTTGGTCCTTTTTATCATAATATATAAAATATTTAAAATAGATTATATACAGTATTTCTGTTACATTTTATAGAGTGGATAAAACCTTAAAAAGGCATTTTTAATCATAAATCCGGATATGATTACCATCCCTTAATTCTTCTCCTTGTGCCCATATTATAAAAAACAGATTGATTGATTTGATAAATTAAGTTGATTCAATCATGTTATAAAATCCTTTATAATGTTAATCTTATTCCTAGATTAAAATGTAATTTAGTCTTTCATATTATATACTAATGTCATTTTGCATCATAATCTAAGTGGTTTTATATTACTTATGTATATTTTATATTCTGGTTGCTATGTGGGTTTTTATACCGGATTTTGCTGTTTGCTCACTTTAATAGAGTACATTGATTGTTCCTTTATGAATATGGCATGTCACTGAATACTAATGGTAAATATATATGCTAAATATATTCTGTGGAATCATTATTTGATTGTTATCAAAGTTGCACAAGATTATGTATATTTCTCACTGATTTTTATTGTATTCTATCTGAATGTAGATAGTTTTCAAGTGTTTTGATAAATACAGTTTTTTTATTTTTGGTTTACTATGTTTAATAAACATTCTTTTGCATGAGGTGTATACATATAAATTGAAAGTAAACCCAATAAAATGTATTATTATACACATTTAAATATTTTGTCATATCAAAATTGCATGACATGATGATGACCTAGCTGAATTGTTTTTTTTTAAAACTTACAGGATGATGCTGTAAAGGTCCTGCACACACCTTATGTCAGCAATGTGGAAAAGACAACAGTAATCATTTAATTTGAAAAGGTCAATTTATATTCCAATTCCAAAAAAGGTAAATTCCAAAGATTGCTCAAATAATTTAAGGGTTTCATCCATGAGTTAGATTCAGAAGAGGCAGATGAACTAAAAATACATTTGCCAACATGTGTTTGATAATGGATAAATAAATGGAGTTCCAGAAAATCTTTCCCCCTGCTTCACTGGCTTCTCTAAAGCCTTAGACTGCATGGACCATAATGATTGTCAAAAGTTCTTAAAGTAATGGGGATATTTGCCTGCTGAGAAATCTGCACAGGAACCAAGGAGCAACAGTTAGAACCAAGTATGGAACAACTGACTGGTTTAAGATTGGAAAAGTAGAATACTAACTGTATATTCTCACCATATCTATTTATCTTATTAGAAGAATAAATACATCTTACACAATTCTAAGCTAGAAAAATGAAAACCTTTAAATACAATATCAATATATCAAAAATCCCAAATATAAGGAATATACCACTCTGATGAATGAAGGAGAGGGATAGGAAATATGTGTTCCCATAGTGACCCAGATGGGGGGCAAGTAGGGATAGATAAGATGTGTGTTTTCATGGGGGGCTGATTGCCCACATAGACTGTTAGGAGATAAGGTGGACCTAAGTGGGTATTTTGGGGTTAATGGTTCCCTCACACAAAACACCAGAGGGTGTAGAGGGGGATTCAGGCACCCCAACTTTTATTTTATTTAGTGTTTAAGGAGAGGGGCATAAGCAGAGGGGAAACACCCTGCAACATCTGTGATAAGAAAATTTACAAATATAAGTATATTATTCAAGCCTGAGCATGTCTTCGCAAGTGTTTCATAATGCACATTGTTTTTTTGCCCCATAAATGGTGCTCATTGGGCTTAGCAAGCACATATATAATTTTAGAGGGGGGCATGCAATAGCAATTTGAGGACAACTGCATGTAGAGCAGGGAGAGAGCAATTGGTAGTAAACATGCACCAAGGGTTACGTGTTAGAATTTTTTTACAGGCAGCATGTCACAGCTATGTTTTATGTGTGCTAAGCATGTAGATACAAAGTAATCAAGGCCCAAGTTTGCAGATGAAATGGATTTGCACTCAATTCCAACAGAGCTAAAATTACTAAGCAATAGCTAGAATGACAATTTGTAAAAGTTTTTTTTTTTTCATTTGCAAATATAAAGAGACATTTTATTACAAAATGCTTAAACCTATAAAACGTACAAAAAGTAACACTGGGTGACAGCTGGACTATTACATTGGCTCTTTAAGTTAATATCACACATTTTTTCAAAAAACAAAGGATAAAAGCCCCTATGAAACATCATAAATAGATAGATAGCACCATACATAATGCCATTACACTTTATAATAACTTTGAATATGTTTTCCACCTTTTGTCTGAGTTTTAAAAGTTCACAAATGCCATGAATGAACTTTAATGACACATGAAAAAACAAAAGTTTGATTACAGAATTACGAGCTTGAGGCTGTTGTTTATCTAACTCTAAAGTCTTTCATTAATTCTAAATTGCAGTTTTGATTTTTTTAGTTGCATTTACAGTGCTACGAATAGGGGTTAAACCACCTTGTGAGTCTTATCTGGTACCCGTCGGATTTTCTTCTACATTTGATATTTACGGGTGTGAAAATATTTGTAGGCTTGAGAAATTGAGGCAATTGAATAGCGATTTTAGCGATTATAACTTTTGCGGGTTTTAAAGATCAAAGGCTTACATGGGTTGTAAGTTGCGATTTTGACAACTGCCTGATATGTATTAACTCCTTGATTCCTGTGATCAATAAAACATGGAAATAAAATGTTAAAGAAACATTTTTGATTGCAGATTGGCAAGCTTGAGGCTATTGTGCAATTAATTCTAATGTCTTTCTTCGCTTTCCACATCTTTTAAAGTGCAGTATTTGCATTTACAGTTCTACGATCAGGTGTTTAACTACCTTGTGTGTCCTATTTGGTACTTGTAGGAATTGAGTTGCACCAAGGCCTCTGCTCCGGAGGTGGCCCAGTGCTGCCTACATTTTTTTGTGCCACCTGGGCACACCATTCCTCCATCCTCCGTTCCCTTTCCCCCTCTCCCTTCTTCCCTCCCTAATGTGCACAGTTGCTGTGTATCCTTCCCTTGCGGCATCTCATTTGGCTGTGACAGGGAACCCCCTTAGTGATATCCCACGCAAGTGACATCCAAGGCACGGCCAGATAACATGTGGTAGGAGAAGGAAACATAACAACTGTTCACAGTAAGAGGGAAAGAAGGGAGGGGGAGGGATGGTGTGTGCTGTGGGGGCCCTATGGGAGTTTTGAGATTTTGGCTACTACACCACAGGAAAGTTTAAATCTATAGTTGATAGCTGATGATAGCCAGTAAGCTTGAAACAGCTCTACATGCACTGGATACTCAGCCTGTGTTTAATCCAATCTTGGCTTTGCATTAAAGCTGTGTAATACAGCATGCATAAGCTTAAAGGAAGCCATGTTTGATAATGGCTACGGATTGAAGAGCGAGGCAGCTCAACTTCCCAGAATGCAGTGTAATAACTGTTTTTCTCGGAACTCTGAGCTGGATAAGTTTTTTTACTTGCTTTAGACATTCAAATGTGAACACAGATGTACTTTGTATTTACTATATATATATATATATATATATATATATACCCCATGTTTTGCTTAAAAGCTGTTTAAATACAGCGAGCATTTGCTTTCAGAGAGCAATGTATAAAATTGCTATTTATGGTTTCAAAGAGTAAGGTATATTGTCTTTTCATTTGCATATCCCCACCTTTTAGAGATGCAGATGAGCTTACAAATATATTATTTGTTGCATATATATATATTTATACACACACTGAATATAAAAAAAAAAGGTGCACCTGAGCCCTCCTTTCACTAGCTCCCCCACTGTTTCAATCTGAAAGAAATTTAAGGCCAAGGCTATAATAATAGATCAAATGTAAATTGTTCTTTAAAATTGCACCTCTCAAGAGAAAACAGGGACATTTAAAAAGGAAAGGTTCAAAAGTTAATGTTAACAGAAAGATCACGACAATGCAATCACATTATCCAAACATACACATAAAAGCTGAATGACAAACATTACTTATCTTGGATTTATAATCACATTCATTCAACATTATTGTTTTCTGCAACTATAGTTTGATGTATCTGAAAATAAGAACTGTTCTGTCCTGTCCTCAAAGTGTTAAAACTATCAAAAGATCAAATTATTTTGATTTACGTCTTATTTTCAGCTTGTGTCTGAAGGACAGAGATAGGGTGTAATGACGTGGAATACAGACAGAAAGACATTAGAGGTGGTAAAAGGAATAAAATAAGATCCCACTAATTTATCAAATCAAAATGCATTAGAGGATACAGTTCCAAGTTGCTTACAGATATTGGTGGTATGCAACATGACTCCCCAGTGTTTTGGTTAGTTATCTCTCTACAAAATCTTATAATTGCATTTTGCAAATGTAGATTTGTAAGTCATGTTGATGACATCTTGTTGCTAGATGAGAGCTACCACAATGAGATGATTACAAAAGAAAGATATGTCTAGGGACATATCATAAGGCATTTTGTAGAGGTTAGATTAAATTGTTCCCGGAGAATAGAGTTTTGCTCTCTGCTCAACTAAAAGGGATGCAAGTTGTATTTCTTGCACAAAAGATGGATGATTATCTTCATTCTTCTTCATTCAGGACTGTAATATGGATCAGTAGTAATAGTATTATATTATTGTCATTCATTATAAGGTCAGTGATTGAGTAGATGATACTGGGCTCTTAAGACTATTGTTTTTGGTATGTTTGTAATTTGCTCAAGAAGTCAGTGCAGAGCCAAAGAGAAACCAATAATATCAGAGTCTTTATATGGCAATAAGATAAAAATTAGAGCCACTATGTGTACCCTATCACATTGATATATATATATATATATATATATATATATATATATATATATATATATATATACAGTAGGTCTTTTGAGAATAACCTAAATGCAGACAATTGGGAGCTTCAAATCTTCTCTGCACTAATAACATAATTGACTGGATCTGAATAAATAGATTTAAAAATTATTCACAGCAACCTACTATATATGCAAGCTTGTGATAGTTAAGTTAAACGTTCCTTATACATTAACAAGTTTTGGATATTGCATGAATGGTAATTTTGTAGTCAGTTAAAATACACACATGACACTCTTGTAAAAATAAGTTTTTTTAGATTATTTTTGAAAATCTTATCGTTCATTTATAACGCGCAGACATATTCAGTAGAAAGAGCTTCATATTTTTTATGTAGATATAACAGCAAATCTTGGAAGTATAATTCAACTTCTTGGGCCTCATTTTTAAGTTAGACTGAATGAAAAATAATTGTGGTAAATGAACTTTTAACTTATCATTCAGAGTGCAGAGTACAGAGCAAGAAGAAGTATATCTACTTTGTAGTGTGTCTGTCTGCTTATCACCAAGTTTAGGGGAAGCAGGAGGTGTCACCAAAATCCTGAATTCACTCATCAATTAGTCCACATATTCCCGATAAGAGCCCGATAAGCACATAACCCCCTAACTCATGGGGGTCAATACAGACCCTCCTAAGGATAATAATTAACCCTATAACTCATGGGGGTCAATAAAGACACCCATAAGCCAAAAATTAACCCTATAACTCATGGGGGTCAATACAGACCCCATAAGGCCTTAATTAACCCTGTCACTCATGGGGGTCAATACAGACCCCCATAAGACCTTAATTAACACTATAACTCATGGGGTCAATACAGACCCCCATATGCACTTAACCCTATAACTCATGGTGGTCAATACAGACCCCCATAAGCACTTAATTAACCCCATAATTAATGGAAGTCAATACAGACCCCCATAAGCCAATAATTAACCCTATAACTAATGGGGGTCAATACAGACCCCCATAAGGCCAATAATTAACTCTATAACTCATGGGGATCAATACAGTCCCCCATAAGCACTTAACCCTATAGCTCATGGGGGGTCAATACAGATCCCCATAAGCCTCTATTTAAGCCCATCAGTCCCATAAGGGTATATTATGACCCTTATGGGGCTGTTAAAACCCTAACATTAACCACATCAAGGACCATCATGACACTAACTACAAACACTACACTATAACCCCCAATTATCCATTAAATCTAAACTAACCCCCTCTACACTAATCTATTAACAATTTAAAATACCTACCTACACTACCTACCCCCTAATAAACCCCACCACCACTCTAATGACAGAAAATAAAAAAAACTAAGTCACCAAAAATAAAAAATAAACCTACATTACAGAAAATTAAAAAAAAAACTGTCACCAAAAATAAAAAAAAATAAAAAAAATGAAAAGGAAAGACAGACATACACAATACAATACATACATACAATACATTACATAAAATACATTACAATACATACTGTACAATACATTACATACAATACATTACATACATTACATACAATACAAATAAAATACAATACCCCTTATCTATCTAACATACAATCTATTTAATATACAATAAATCCTAACTATATCAAATACATCCCCCTATCTATCTAATATACAATAATATACATCCAGAAACCTTAATACTAAGCTCAAATAAAATAATTAAAATCCTAACTACATACACAAACCCTAATTCTAAGCTAAAATAAAATAATTAAAATCCTAACTACATACACAAACCCGAGGGATAATTTAATGAGGCCCTATATAGTAACTTCAGGCCAATTTAATCCATAACATACCTGAGTGATTAAACACTGAACATTTTGTTTTTCCTTATTTTTTTCCTTGTTAGAAAATTTACAAATTTAGCAGAACTTGCTTTTAATATTGTATTTATCGATGATTAGAAACAAAAAGGAAGAACAATTCCACACATTTTCCAAACCACAGGAAGTACTGAAGTCAGACACCATGAAAGTTCCTAGACACAAGCCGAGTGTGCTGAAAGTAAGCTTTTCTCTTCAAATATCTTTTTTGTTTCTTTTGCTCATGGCTTACATAGTTGTTAATGTTTTTAGTGTTTTATAGTATTCACAAATATATTTTTTATCTTTAACGGTACTTCAAGATCCATCAGGAAGACTGCTAATATTTAACTATATAGAAGTTAACCCAGTTTTATTTGTTGTTAAAATTAAATACATTATTTAAGGTTTTTTTCAATCTGCATCTGATGTGTTCTCCTTTTTTTAGGACCTCATTTTAGTAACTAAATCATAGTAGCTCTATGCAGTGAAGAGCAGAGAACATCACCGTCATTTAACAGTTAGATCTCAAGGTGTATAAAGAAATATGCTTGGATTCATTAAACTGCAACATAAATTCAGTATCTACATTTGTACTGTGCTTTGATATTTAATATAGTGATTAATATTATTTTATGTTTATGGTATATTGTAGTCTTTTATAACATTAGCACGCCCTTTATTTATTTATTTTATCTGTACCAGTCTCCCAAGACCATATTTCAATGAAACACAGAAAAATAACTATGGTAATAAGAAAATGCACAATGAAAATAACCAGGTATTGTTATACAGACAATCAAAAACAACAAAGCAACTGAGTTATTCTCAAGCCAATAACTTCACAGAAGAAGGAGTAAAATTAAAGCTGGGGTACAGCACCTTGTAGTTTTAAATATGTGTACATTGAATAAATGTAAGAAGGTCATTCATTTAATTCTAGGCTACCATACAAATCTTGTCATTGTGACACTTAAATTTAAGGATAATGATTTTCATAAGACGATTACAAGAAACATTACTCCTCCATATTTTAATCAAACCCAATAAGAGAGACAGGCAAAGAGAATATAAGAAGTTGATAAATGAACAAAATTTAATGTGGAATTGTATGTGTCCTGATAAGGTGCTTCAAAGTTATCATATTGGACAGGTCAAACCTATAGACAGAAGAGGGATTTTTGGTCCTGTCAGTTGATGTCACAGCACAAAGGGGAGATAATATTAGAGTGATAACTGTTCCCTAAAGTGCTTAAACACTGTAATCTGAATGAGTAAAATGTGGTGGGCATAAAATAATAAAACATGTATTCCAATTACTTGAGGTGCATATAAAAAATATGTAAAATACTTATTAAAACCAATAAAAGTAAAATAATTCCCTTATGAGTAACACAGTACCCCTTTGCAGAGGTATTTTGTCACCCCAAAGCTGGCTGATCCCTATTAATAATATTGGGTTGTATTTGTCACAACATAAAAAGAAAAGAATCAGTAATGTGGACCTTCAAAATTGTTAGGGTTTATTGGTGTTTAGTATGCTCTTATTAAGCTCTTATTCATTTGTACTCATGTTCAGTGAAATTGCAAGATGTGTTGCAGGGCAGGGAACAAGGAATACTCTTCTGTAATTAGAAAACATATTATATATTAGTTTCTAATCCTTCAGTCTTCAGTTTATGAGTACGACAATGTGAAAATGTGTGTGTCCAGACAAATTTACAATCATGGCCCTAACATCCACTAGATGTTAGGGTGCATGATATGTCAAAATAGTTTGACACATTTGACTGACATGATTATTGGTGCAAAATGATCACGGAGAAAAAGACACATTAAATGTAATCTTTAATATAAGGCTAATGAAAATCTGTAAAAATCCAGGTTGTTTCTTGTTTCTCTTTTCTTAGCTTACAAAGCTTTAATTATCTAGGCTACGACTGCTCGATTTTTTATTATTACAAACTAGCGACTTGCCTGTCAAAAAATTACGGTAATGAGATGTGTATGTTTGTAAACGTGTTTAGTTAGTAATATACGTATTTGACACTTGTAAGGTTTTAGTTATGTGGAAATAAGTACAATTTTTATATTAAACATGTTTATTTTTTAACATTTTCTTTTGTTCAAGAGTAACTGTTAAAGAGTTTTGTAGTAAAAGTATTAACATCTGAATGTAAGAACAGTAACTTTACATTAATCAGTATTGTAAATTTGAGGTAATGGTTTTTTAACATGCAACTTCTAGCTCAAGAACTGTTAACTTAAATATACATTGAATCCAGAGGAAGGCAAACCATAAAAACCCTCTTTGAAACATAGCCAATTGTATCAAAGTGGGAAAAAAATTAATTCCTTCCTGACCCCATTAACTGGCGATCGGATTACTCCCTGGATTAATGTTCAACATAAAATACAACATTTACATTGTGCCTCAAAACTTGCTTGTGCTCTTAACATGAACTTTGTAATATGTCTAAGTAAGGAACTTGAAAGTATATTTTTGGAAACTTGAACTTTCTTATCTGTCTAAGTAAGGAACTTGAAAGGCTTTTTTTCAAACTTGTAACGTTAGAAACAGTAACATAGTTAATTAACATTTGTACAGAATTTGTTAAAATAATGCAAGGCAAGTGTTTTGTGGGCTAATCATGCATAAACAGTACTTCCATGAATTATGACTGAATTATTTATTTATTGTTAGTTATGAATGGTTGACCTTTGGTGTAGTAATTGTTTAAAATGGCACATAGAGTTTCCTTTGTGGAAAAGTGGTTCTCTAAAAAGAGAATGCAAGACCTTAAAGTTTTTCTGTGATGTGTAACCACTGTTCTCTATGTGTTTTACAATTTCATGTAGTTTAATATGAAAATGTTGTTGGTGTAAACCTAATTTCTGTGGCGTAATAATGACCTTTTGAAGGAAACGGACAGTTTGTGGTTATATTGTGTTTTTTTAGCTCTTTGTGTTTGGTTTTAAATTGGTTTTGCATGGCGTTTGTTTGTTTGATGGAAAGTTATAGTACTTCACTGTAGGCAATATTTTTAGTAAAAATGCATCCATCCTCTAAAAAATCACCTCGACTTTCATTGTTTTCAATGTAAACTTTAATAGCCTGTAGATTTTTGCACCGTGATAAGGCAACGTATAATTGGCCATGTGCAAATACTGGTTGTTCTAAGAAAATACCCACAGATTTGAAAGTTTCTCTTTGTGATTTATTAATGGTCATGGCAAATGCCATAATAATGGGAAATTGTCTTCTTTGAAGTATAAAAGGGAGACTACTTTCACTTGGTGCTAAATCTATTCTTGGTGTGAAAACTCTCTCTCCTTTATGGGTACCAGTTAAAATGGTCCTATAATTGTTGAACAATAATAGTGTCCCATTGCATAGGCCTTTTTTGGGGTTTATATTTTGCAGTAACATGACAATTGCACCTTTCTTTAGCTGCAAAATATGTGGTGGCATTCCAGAAGGAGTTAATGAGTTTATGAATATGATTTCAGTGGAAAAGTTTGCCTGACTTTCTTTGTCATCAGCAAGTACAGAATAAGCACTGTGATAATTTCTTAAGGGTGCATTAATTTTTTTAAATATTTAATTATTGAGGATTAATGCATCCTTATATTTACAGGTTAGGATGACTTGGTTGGCAAGTTCTGAATAGTCCTGGTTATTTATTGTACTTTTAAATATAGCCGATATAAGATCTTTGTGCCAAATCATATGAGGTGGGATGTGCACAGTGTCGTCAGGTAAATTTGGTATTTTTTCTGCATTGCCTTCTCCAATTTTAATAAGCCAATCATTGAAATCAGTTTGGCCTTCTGATCTCATATTTTGTTGGAGTTGAAGATGGGTAAAAGGTTTACATAGTGTACTTGACTTTATACAGGTTTCGATAATGTCAGTTCGATTTCCATGTACAACGACAGGTAATCTTTGTCTAAATCAGCACCTAAAAACATTACCTTTCCACCAAATGGAAAAGTATTATCCGTGACTTCACGAAGCAAGCGATCAATACATTGGAGGGCATAGCATGACATCATTGTGGCCTCATCTATTATAATGAATTTACTTTTTTTCATTTTTTTTGCTTGTAATGATGTCATGCGAATATCTGACACTGAGGTTTCTAAAAAAGGCACTGGCAGTTTAAACCCACCATGTACAGTTCTTCCACCTTCTAACAAAAGTGCAGCAATTCCAGTGGTGGCAAATGCGAGTGCTATTTAACCTTGTGTTTGTACAAAACTCATTAATAAATTATATAGATATGTTTTTCCTGATCCGCCAGGTCCATCAAGATAGAAATAACGCTCTTTGACCATGTCATCATCTAGTGCATTTTTGATTGCATTAAATGCTTGCAATTGTAATATATTTAAAGTTAAAAGTCTTTCTTCTGTCCTTTGTACTTGTAGTTGAATGTCATAGTCTTCAAAGTTTATGTCATCTATAAGACCTTGATTAGGCAAATTAAAACTTGCACAACTTAATCCATGAGTTAAAAATACTTCTTGGATTTCCATTAATGCTTTTAAGTGTTCAATAGGTTCATTGTATCATTGCATAAAGTCTTCAGCCATATTTCTTTTAAATGTGTCCCACAAATCTAATGCATTTGGAGCATTTGAGAAGATACAAATTAATGCAAATTGTTCCCTCATCTGCCGTGGCATTTGACATAGTGCTGCTTCTTCTAGACATCTTTCCCATTCTGTATCATCAGCTAGTAAGTTTCTGTGTCTTGCAGCTAAATGGAAGGATTCATATACTATGTCATTAACAGTTCTTAAGTGTTCAAAACTTTGTGCACCAGGAACATTTAAAAGTAGTAGTCGTAAGCAGAAACGTTCAAGGTCTCTTGGCCTGACCGTGAAAATTCTTGGTATTATTTTATTTCCTCTGCTTTTTCTTGGTCTCCATAATCCATTCACAAAAACATAGTGATATGGAATTTCAATATATAAGAATTGTGTTGCTTGTGAATCTGTAGAATTTAATTGAAACCATGCAGTTAGTGTAGTGTGACGATGCTCACTTTGGGCCAATGCATAACTTTCATTTCCAGCATGGAAATACAGTAAATGTCTTTGTGGCAAATGTACTGCTAATCTATATACTGCATGTGATCTATCATGCATTTCAAATTTTAAAAGCCGCCACATAGCTTCTGGCGCACTGACATAGCGAGCATCTACATGAGATGCAAGTTCATCATGTACTAACTCAGCGCTTTTGGGGTTGTCTTCACTTTTGACGACTACAGTAGCTGCATCATAGCCTTTGTAAATATATTTGTAGACATATTTAATGGATTTGATGGAAGTGCAGGCTTCTACATTAATGTGTGCATTATACTTTATAATTAAATGTGGATTGTATGGTACCACATATATACTGTCAACCATTTTTCCACGAATAATGGCACTATCTCCTTCTCTTCTTCTATATAGTGGATAGCCATCACAATTGACATAAGTTTTGTCTCTATAATCTTTTGGAAATTATTTGGAACATTTATTCTTTTCCATACATGGTGATTGTGGATTAAGCTCGCCACAGGGTCCATGAATCATACGATGAGTTACAATCTCATATAGTCTACCATATAGTTCTGGATCTGATAGTTCAGTAACAATGACTGAATCCACTTTGTCATTAGTATCTAATTTATCTTTTTTTGAAGGATTATGAGAAGATGTGCATGTGGAAGGCCTCTTTTTTTAAATTCAATAGTATATACAAAAGCAAAACATTTGCCAAACTGGTGACTTATAGTGATGTCACGTATTTATTCATTTAATTTAATTCTGAAAACTCTGGCTACTAAATCTGGTCTATCGGAAGCATTTTGGGCAAGAAGTAAATTTTGTGTAATTTCTGGCCATTGGGGATTATATGTGAATGTAATAAATAAATCTGGTTTTCCAAATTTGTTGACAATAGCCATGGCATCATTGTATCTTTCTCTCATATTTCGAGGAGATCCCTGGAAAGAAGATGGTAAAATGATGGCTTTGCCAGCTGTCATGTCTCTGCTTGTAGCAAACTCAGCGACATAGTCCATTAATGCACAATATTGTTCTACATGTAGTTTATCTTGTTGATATTTTATGAAGTTTAAATTATTGGCCTCAACTTGCAAATAGGAATCAATAATCCATTGTTGTGTTAGTTTTCCACCACATAAAATTGGATTAAATGTATTTTGAATGGCAATTTGATCTACTTTAAATTCAAGCATGGAAATGTTATTTTGCATTCGGACTTTAGCATTTGGGTAACTGGGAAGGGTTAATTTTGGTTGCCAGCCGGCTTCTCCGTGTGGGAAAAAAATGGGATATGTCATTGGATCTAGATTAGTACTTAAGATACTGATATTAATGAATGGTTGCTCCTCATTTCTGCGATATATTCTAATGTCTCTTTGAAATGGTGGTTCTCCTTCATCATTTTGAAAGACCATTGCAACCTCATTTGATGTTGGAAAGTTATAAAAGTGTTTATCAGTATGTCTATCTCTTTTAAGCACCATATTTTTTTATAAGCTTCAGTGTAGGGGTTATTGTAGATGTAGTAGGTTTATAGTGTTAAATGAGCTTTCTAGTTTAGTTTTGGTTGTTCATTGTTTTTTATTTTGTAGGTTTGTAGGGTTGGCTTAGAGGCATAGTAGAGGGCAAAAAATGGAAGTAATATATTGCTCTTTGTAATTTCTACTGCAGGGGATTTTTGGAATACTATTCTTCTATTTAACTTTAAATATATTGTGGCTGTCAAAATAGGGTTTATATTGTTGTTTTTTTAGGTCTTAGTAGTATTTGTTGTAGTATTCTATTTTATGTCTGTGGTTAGTTTTTGTGCTTAACATTGTAAGTTGGGGCTGTGAATTGAGAATTGTAAATGTTGTATTTTATGTGTTTTGCCTATTTATTGGACTATGCTGTTTTATGTTGGTAATTTTTTTTTTATAGATTGTAGTTTGTGTTTACTGTTAAACGTTGTTGTACATAAAAGGTAATTAGTAAGTAAATGAGAAATGTGTCAGTAATATTTTGTTAAAGCTGTTCATTTGTGGTGCTTATTGTTGTTGGTTTATTTTGTTTTTTCTCTTGACATGGATGCAGAGCAAAGATGTTTATTTAGTTTTCTATTTTTTACTTGTTATACTGTACCTTGTTTGAAGTGTGATTTCAAGCAGAATATTCCTAGATCCGCTGTTGGAACTCTTCGTGCGATAGTCTTGATGCAGTGTCTGTTGTAAAAGAAAAAGCGTAATGTTATTTGATTGGAATGTATTTCTCATGAATAGCATAGTTAATTATTTTTGTATACTCTATCTGTTATTGTGATTTCTTCTGCTATGCTGTTTTTTGTGCACCACTTTAAAATTGTTTCATTTTATTTGTATATTACAGTTATCCTTTTTTTTTACAGTAATTAATAATGTTATTGACATTTTGTATATGTTAGCAATGTTTGCTGGACTATCCTTTTTTGTGTCCACCACTTTTGGGATGCTGTATTTGGCTTGTGGATGACAGTTAAAGGTTGTTGTAGATATGTTTTTTGATATGCTTATTTAGGCTTCTTTGTAAGGGTTATAGGTTGTTCAACAGTAAAAAGGAATGTTAAGTTATTTTTCTATATGTTTTTGTGAATTTTTGTACAATCCTTTTTTGTGTCCACCACATTTTGCATGCTCCATTTGCCACTTTTTGTATCCTTAATTTGGCTTGTTTCTAAGGGTTACAGGTTGTTGGACAGTAACCAGGAATATTAATTGCCTCTTCTATATGTTGTTGTGCTTTTTTGTACTATCCTGTTTTGTGTTCACCACTTTTAGGATGCTGCATTTGGCTTGTGGGTGATGGTTCGAGGTTGTTGTACAGTAAAGAGGAGGAATACTTTTTGTTTTCTGTATGTTGCTAATGTTTGGTATGCTATCCTGTTGTGTGTCCACCACTTTGTGTTCTTTTTTTTTTGTGTGTTTCATGATTTAATTGTTTAAGGACTCATATTGTCAGTGGTTTGTGAGTATGTCCAAGGGAGCATGACATTGTTGCATTGGGATTATGTGTTATTGTGCGGTTATATGTTGCCTGTACATGGTTATTATGTATCCTAGGTATAATATATTATGAGGGAAAATGTTATATAGAACATATGTGGAATTGGTAGAAATGCTCTGGATAGAAGTTAGCTGCAGATCATTGCACACTCAAACATGCAGTCCTTGGGTCAAGACAGATGCCTGTGCTTCAAGTGGTCCTGGGCAAACACTTGAGTTTAACATAAAGGTTATCTAATGAATGTGATCTCAAGAGCTTTGATAGCCCAAGGTTGCAAGCCAGATGGTCTGACATCACACATAGACAAATGTACACAAGGGTGTGGTATTGGAGAGTATAAATATGTTGTTTTGTTCATTCAATAGAGGTTGCAATATAGTTTTCACATAAACAAGGTGTGAGACTATTTCTGTGTGTTGTATCCTGACTTGGGGAGTGGTCTTGCTATGGGCCACTAAGTAACCTGGATCCAGTATTCTCTGCCTGTAGCTTTTGGGCCTTGCAATCTTCAGTAGCCATCTTTTGTGCCACAGAGATCAGGAAGTACATGATTCTGCTGGGGTAGGTTTGAACTAGGTTCATATCAAGCCCCCAAGAAGAAGCAGATCGTGACATTTGGCTGGCAGCGGTGGGGATCTCTGTATAAAACACAGAAGGATGGCAGCTTATGAAGAGATGTCTGCAGCAGAGGAGGAGGAAGTGTCCAGACGGTATCAAAGATGGATGGAGGTAATGCCTGCAGGTTTTACTAAGGATCAGCAGAGGGAACTCCGGATACAAATCACACAGGAGGTAAAGGGGAACAGGAGAAGGGTAAGCAATGGCCCTGTCTCAGCGACCAGTGGAGGGGAAATGCTTATCCCCAGTAGAGATAGAGAATGTTCTGGTGACTGGAAAGGACTGTAGAGGAATGGGCCTTCTAAATAAATGGATGGCATTCCTGGGACTATGGCCAGGTCACAGGCTAATGGAATGGCTGGAAGAATTGGTATATGAGGAGGTCGCCCTGGAAGATCAATATGCTTATTGGGTTGGACCTTTTGGGATACATCATCATTTTTCATTGGGGCTGGAAAAGGCACTTTGGGACATAGTACATGGGGATCCGAACTGTGGCTTGGGGACAGAGAAAAGAAAGCTGTGTCTGTTTGCCAAGCGCTGTCACATGCTGGGACTGGAGACAGGCTCTCATACAGCTAACTTACTTTGGCCTTTGATCCAACAGGAGCTACAGCTGGAGGTGGATTATATAGACTTACTGGATGAAGCATCCCTGGATGGTTGTTGGCCAGCCAGCTGGGAGGGCTCATGCCAGTCAGGCATGGAACAGAACCACCTAACAGGTACTACAGAGACCCAGCTAAATATTGCTGAGGCTGGGTCAGAAAATGAATGTATGGACTGGGGGGAGAATTTTGATATCCATGATTCTCAAAATAACAAGGGTGCCGGCATCCATGGGGTTGACTGGGAAGAGGAAGAACTGGTCCCTATCTTTAGGGGGCTAAGTCTCACCCAGTTAGAGGAATGGGGACAGGGGCAAACCACAGCAGTGCCGGGCCCAGGTGAAGAACTGGGGAAAAGCTACTCTGCTCCTAGTGTAAGAGAAGAACCTAATGAGAACTGGGCCCTACCATTTGACTGTGGAAATTGTAGAGAGGTTCCTTGGATGACCATTGTCCAGGAGCCAGCCAAAGACCCTGGAGCAGAAACAGAAAATAGCCCTGTTCTTCAGCCTGAACAAGAGGCAGTAGCAGCTGCTTCTCAAGGGCTGCCTGTAACTACACACCAGGCAGTCTCAGATGGAGAGAGTCAGGAGGTTCCACCTGAGGATCCAGAGACCAAAGAGCCAGAGGGTACCCCAGATTGTGATTTGTCTCCTGGTCTCCCTACAATGACTCACCTGCAGCTGCCCAAAGACACTGGCTGTGTACCTGTAACCCTGGAAAGAAGGGGCCATTGGCCAGGCTTGGTGGGAGAAAGGTTGGCTACTGAGCCACAACAGCTTGTATCAGAACTGCTCATTAATCCAGCATGGATGCCACCAGTGAATGTCACTAGCCCATGTTGCAACTTCCGTATCCCAGTTTATTCAGGAGAAAGATCAGGCCTGACAAAGGGAACCTTGTACTCTTCAATTTTACCCATGGGACAGAGTGCTGATCCAGAATCGGCAGGACAGGAGGTCTCCCTAGCCTGGAAGGAAAGGGCTTTGCTGGGTAAGGATCCTCCCAAATTTATGCTGGACTTACTAACTGGGATGTACTGTTTCCCCTGGACTACCTTGAAGGGTCCTCCATGGCAGTTGTCTTATAAGTCTCCCCAGGGGCTTAGGAAAGTCACACGGCCACTGGGAAGGAGCGAGTATTTGCCCTGGACAGGGGGAGGCAGGGTACCCAGAGAGCCACTGAGGCTATCACATGGATGGACTTTCCAGACAGGAGGACAAGTAAAAGCAGTATAGCTAGAGAATTATCCGTTAGGATGATCCTCTATGCTATACTAGAAAGGAAGGGGGAGAAGTTGTCATGATTTAATTGTTTAAGGACTCATATTGACAGTGGTTTGTGAGTATGTCCAAGGGAGCATGACATTGTTGCATTGGGATTATGTGTTATTGTGCGGTTATATGTTGCCTGTACATGGTTATTATGTATCCTAGGTATAATATATTATGAGGGAAAATGTTATATAGAACATATGTGGAATTGGTAGAAATGCTCTGGATAGAAGTTAGCTGCAGATCATTGCACACTCAAACATGCAGACCTTGGGTCAAGACAGATGCCTGTGCTTCAAGTGGTCCTGGGCAAACACTTGAGTTTAACATAAAGGTTATCTAATGAATGTGATCTCAAGAGCTTTGATAGCCCAAGGTTGCAAGCCAGATGGTCTGACATCACACATAGACAAATGTACACAAGGGTGTGGTATTGGAGAGTATAAATATGTTGTTTTGTTCATTCAATAGAGGTTGCAATATAGTTTTCACATAAACAAGGTGTGAGACTATTTCTGTGTGTTGTATCCTGACTTGGGGAGTGGTCTTGCTATGGGCCACTAAGTAACCTGGATCCAGTATTCTCTGCCTGTAGCTTTTGGGCCTTGCAATCTTCAGAAGCCATCTTTTGTGCCACAGAGATCAGGAAGTACATGATTCTGCTGGGGTAGGTTTGAACTAGGTTCATATCAAGCCCCCAAGAAGAAGCAGATCGTGACAGTGTGCAAGTGTCTTTATTTGGAAATTGTATAGGTCTTTGTGATGTTTGTTGAACTGTGGTGTTTTTGTCATTCTTGAATTTGTATTGAGGCTTGTATTTTTTAGTTTGACTTCTTATATTGGCGGTCATTAAACATAGGATTTTTGTTTATTTTTGTACTTGTTATACTATACCTTGATTGAAGTCTTGTTCTTGTAGGAATGACAGAGGGTCCCCTCTTACCAATCTTAATCCGCCAGTCTTCTTGTAGTGTCTGTTTAAAAAAGAAAGTGAAATGGTTAATTGTATTTTCATTCTTTGGGATTTTGCAAAGCATGTTCTTTTTCTGCATGTAATGTATTTTTCTATCTTACCTCTTCTTCTTTCTTTCAGTTATTTAAAAGTGATCCTTTTTCATAGTCCACGGTGCAAATTATTGATTGACGCTGTTGATGCAGAGTCTGTTTGAATAGTGAAAAAAACAGGAACGATTCAGCTGCAGGTTAAATATGTATTAGTGTCATCTTTTTTTTGTTGCTATGAGTTGCTTTGACTTAATGTCAGTTGAATATACTTCTTTGCTGACTTTGAGTTAAGATTAGCTTGTTGTAAGGCCTATACACATATATGTGCATTTCACATGTCACTATACATGAATCACATTTTGATTGGGAATGTTTGAACTGTTTTATTGTTTTGCCTTTTTTTTTTGGTGTCTTTCTTACTAAATTAAATGAATTATAGCTTACCTCTCAGTTTGAATTTGCAGATTGTGAAGTTGTAAATTAGGAAAAAATTATCTTCTGAAGTAACGGCAGCAGTTAACTATCCAGTCACACTGTTCATCTCCTGAGGAGAAATGTAGAATTTTCTGGAAAGTAGGCAGTATTTATAAACTTTGAGGTGCTTGAGACCGTTAGAACACAAAACGCATGCGCTATTTGCGTTCCAGCTTTAAATTTGCGATAGTTGTATTTTTCTTAAATCAAGGTGTAACTTCACTTGCAGAGGTCCTGGGTGCCCCCCCCCCCTTCCTATGGGTAAGCTTTTTATATGTTTGTTGTGTATATTACTTGTGTTTGTAATGGTTTTTGGGTTGTGCAGGTTACGTCCTTGTTTTCGGATGTCGTAGCTGTTTTTTGGTAAATCTATAGTTGTTTGGTGCTGTTTTGCATCTTTAGAGTCCTGTAGCCTCATTTTTGTTTTTTTCTGCTGCCTTTTTTTTCTCTCGCTTAGAGGATTTTCGGGTGTCTAAACTCTTTTATTTTCACTTTAATTGAGCTGTAACTTCACTTTTTGAGGTCCTGGTTGCCTCCCCTTGCTTTTGGTTAGATTTTTATGTATTTGTTTTTTGTATTTATTGTGTCTTTCATGTTTTCATGTGCGCGGGTTTCGGCCATATTTTGTGAGGTCGTAATGGGTTGTAACGCGTGTCGTATTTCTGTGTCGTAAGTCCGTTAATTTTGCGAGCGCCTTCAGCGCTCCATGCCAGCAACTGCTGCCCTCGCAAAGCGAGCCCGCAGCGTTAGCAACAACCAGCATGCTCACAACTATATATGTGCTCATATAAAATAGAATCTGGTATTTGTTCACCACCATTTTAACCATTTTAATAATTTAGTTTCATGAATTTGTTTTAAGTACCGTTTTTTCACAGGCAACTGGCATGAATTTCATAGATGACTGCTCCACAGTTTGAAAACTTTTTTTCTAAAGAAAGCTCACATTCTCCTGTTGTTATGAAACTCAACTACTAAGCTAGCAGTACAAGGAGAAGAGGTGATAGTTTAATTTTATTATCATTTCTTTATATTGTTCCTCTTAAAGATAAATTTAAATTAAATACTATTGATGTCAAATATGAGTCCAAAATTTAAATGCATGGAACTTTAGGTGAAAACAAATATATATAGCAACATTAAATTCAGGCTATATTTTAAAACATAGCCCGTAATGTAGATCTTAGAGATATTTGCCAATAAATTAGCCCCGTAACACAGCCTGCAGATGACTTGTGGGTTAAAACGCAGCAAGGCAGAGAAAGGCCAATGTGTTACAGCATTGTTGAACTTCGCACCCATAAATCCTTTGATTTGTTTAGCCCGTAACAGCTACGCATTAAATTTTGCTATTAAATTGCAACAGTCACTCACAAGCAAGCCTGTAACACAACAATCGAGACCAAAGCCCAACGTTTACTCCAGACCCGCAAGGGGGGTAAAGTCCAATACGTAGCACTTGTAATGCAAAAGAAAACACTCCTGTACTTTTATTAAAAGTGAAAGTTATGTGAGGTCTTAGAATTAATAGCACAACATCCTCAAGCCCGCAAATCGGCCCCGAAAAGTACTTAATTTCATGTATATTATTTGTGTTATCTCGATCCTGGAAATCAATGTGTTAATACATACAGTATACTCACATGTGATAGAATATCATATTTGCGGCTTTATTAATATTGCATTTTGTAATTGAACCCTGTAAGACTTTGAAATCCATCCTCCATTTTTTGTGCTGCAATGCTGATGATCTCTGTTTCCATTGGCTCCATCTCAACATGTATCTACGTGCTTGCTTAATTGATTACGTTCTAGCCCGCAAATCCAACGGCTGACATATGGTTTAAGGTTTTGCGTCTCCAGCTCATACCTCGCAGCCTTTCTAATTTAATAGCACCGTAACTCAGTCAAATTTCAAGCACACAGCCATTACGGGCTTCATGTAGAAGTTACTGGCTTGGAATTTAATGTGGCTCATAGTCTCTCAATACACATGAACCCTCAGGATATAAATTCACAGATAGTCAATTTGTCCAGTTTTCCCTTGAACATCCATCATAACTCAGTATTGCAAAAAGGACTAACATTTGTCCCAACATCCAGATCGGATACCTTTACACATATAAAAGACTTGAATCTTTTTGCTCGTAAACTAGTGTTACATAAGTTTTACAAACACAAGGAGGAGAGGGAGTATATGAATCTGGGTGTGGGAAAGGAAGATATAGAGACATTACATAAACTTAAAAGGGAATTTAACCTAACTAAAAATGAATTTGCAGCACTGAATGAGCTGGAACAATGCAAGGAGATACAAATCAAACACGCCGATAAAGGAGGAAACATTGTTATAATGAATAACAATGAATATAGAGATATGTGTAATAAAATTATTTTTATTTTTTATTCCCTCCCAAAGATACAGCAAAAGAAAGTACCCATTCCAGGTAGGCCTATTGTATCTGGAACTAACAATTTATCTCATAATGCCAGTGTGTTTATTGACTATCATCTGAGGGAGATGGTAGAAAGTCTATCATCATATGTTAAGGACACTAATGATATCCTCAAACAATTGGAGGATCGCTGTATACCGAACACATCTTGGTAAGCCTCTATTGATGTAGAGGCCCTATACAGTAGTATACCCCACCAATATGGGATAGAAGCATTGAGCTACTTTCTAAGCATGAAGGGTATCACCCATACAAAGTTCAACAACTTCCTATTACATTTACTGGAATATGTGTTAAAACACAATTATTTCACATACAATGATAAATGGTACTATCAGCAAAAGGGCACAGCCATGGGTACGCCATGTGCCCACAGGATATGCCAATTTATTTTTACGATGGTAGTAGGTAAAATGTGTTTTCCAGGATTCTGGTTCCTCTCTCTCTGAATATGCAATAGTATGGCGGCGCTTCATAGATGACATCCTGGTAGTCTGGACAGGCACCAGAGAAGAATTTGAGAAATGTATGGTTGAATTAAACACCAATGACCTGGGCCTGAAATTCACCTATGAGTTGAGCTTCTCCTCTATAACATTTTTAGACTTGCTGATAGCAAAAGATAGAGATGGAAGATTATCAACTACCACTTATAGGAAGGATACTGCCACCAATTCTTTACTGACCTGGGATAGCCAACATTTTGAACCCCTAAAAAGGGGGATTCCCAGGGGCCAATATCTTCGAATAAGAAGGAACTGCAGTTCTGATGATGAATTTAAATTAGAAGCAGATAAACTACAAACTAGATTTCGAGATAGAGGTTATTCTAACAAATGCCTAAAATCTGCTTTTATATATGCATCAGACTGCAATAGAACAGAATTGCTCAATGGCCTAAACAAGCATCACCAAACAGATAAAAAAAGCAGACCATCACAATGTATAATGACCTTTGGTTATGACTCTGATGTAATCAGGGACATCCTATAAAAGCACTGGCACCTCTTAAGGAGTGATGAGGATCTAAAAGATGTTTTGACACCCAAGGCCTCTATCACTTATCGCAGAGGCAAAAATCTGAGGGACAGATTAGTTCATAGTTCATTCAAAGAACAGAAACCTAGAACCTTGCTAAATCCATTAGCAGGATGTTTTAAATGCAGTAAATGCAAATTTTGCAAATATATTACACCTACAAAAATATATGAACATCCTATAACTGGTGAAAAATTCACAATTAAAGATTTTTTGAATTGTTCCTCCACAGCAGTGATTTATGTGGCCACCTGTATTTGCAGAAAGATCTATGTAGGCAAAACGAAGCGCCAGCTACGCCGTTGGGTGGGTAAACACATATACAGTATCAAGAATACATTGGATACACCAATTGCCCGCCATGCAAGATATTACCATGACAATAAAAGTGAGGTTCTATCTTTCTGTGCAATAGATCAAATCTATATAGGACATAGACAAGGAGATCTTGAAAATAAATTATTACAATGTGAGGCACGCTGGATTTACAAGCTTAAGGCCCAAGTCCCTAATGGCCTGAATGAAGGGTTTACTTTTACACCCTTCATCTAATCTCTATATTAATTTCCATTATGTATATATCATTTGTTTTGATTCTATAGACACACTTTTAGATACACATATATAAATATACAATATTTTCTATTCACACATACTAACATATCCTTCAAGAATACCCTGAGTTTTTCAGGCCAGTCTAGGCCTCATATCACCATTGATCCACTGGTGATTTATATCACCTATATGGTTTATATATATCCACTATCACTCATGTGCTATTAGCATTTAACTGCTGCTGGTCAGCAGTTCTTTTTCACCTTTCACCTTTATTATTATATATGTATACAATCTTTTTTGCACTCCATATAGGTATAACTCTTTCAGTTGGACCTATGGAGATTTTATTATTCACAGCTAGTTCCCCTTTTTTAACAGGGACTTTACTTCCTAATATATTATATTCACTTTGTTACATATTAAGAATTTAGGGGCACCCAATGTGTCTCATTCTCTCATATATTCCTATCTTATTTATGCTCCTTAAGTCCATGATAATTGAATATGTATAATATATCTGTGATCTATATTTGTTTACAGTGCATATAGTGATCATTATACTTATATGTATGGTAATATCCTCTCCTTTAACCTTTGACATGCATTACCCAATGCCCCCAGGTGTTGGCGATCTCATACATTTTAAGGCCTTTGTAGAGATACACAAGATTCCCTATCTCTATCATATGTCGCCTAGGTAACTGACCCCTATAAGTAGTCCACCGTTACAGCGCTATGCAATTTTACCTTTGAAAAAGACGTCCTACGTCGAAACGCGTCAGGCCCTAGCAGCTACGCAGAGTACGTCATTACGCAAGGCGTGCGCATGCGCGTTGTAGGTCCGGAGGTCGAGTTGTATTGAGCCCGCAAATCTCTTAGCTATATGGCCTAGCTTAATTCCCCATGCACCCCTGCTATACTCTTACTAAAGCGATTGATATTATTTAAGTAACTATCAAGCCAGCTCTATGTAAACAAGTTTTCGGAACCGGTATTTAGCTTCTAAACACCAAAACTGACTCTTTGTTAATAAGCTTCTTGATTGTGATCCTAGCTTTTATGAATGATAAATATAGCCTATTCACTAATATAGCTTGTCTCTATTGATAAAGGATACTAGCTGGGATTGATATTTAAGGGAACACAAAGAGATGTCCCTTTGCACAGATATGTGAATGCTCTCCATTTTAGGAGCACTTTTTCAGATCGTGGGCAGATGCTCAAAATACATTGTGCAAAGCTGCTATATTAAAAGAGCTTGATTCTTTATATATGTTTCATAAACTTCTGATTGAAATATATGGATTCACTATTACTATAGTCTACAACTCGACTGAAGGTTGGAATAAGAATATCCCCTCAATAGGAGTATATATACCACACAATCTATGTGATAGTAGGGTTAATTTATTCCATACAATTGCCCTTTTTTTTTTTAATTTCCCTTTGTCCCCTTTGGTATTTTCAACTATTTTTACTCGTCGCTATTATATACAAATAAAATGTATATCCATTTAACCTTTATCAGTCCCACTATCTGTGTACTGACTAGTTTGAGGTGGAAAACACCCAGGGAAAACCTTAAATTCCTTATTTTGAACCTTGAATCATAGTCTCTCAAGTATAACCTACAAAAATAACTGGTTATATAAAGGTTTCTACTACACAAAGGATATGTATTGGAATGTCCACAGTCATACACTTCTTATGATTATGTATAACTAGCAAATTGCCCGTCAAAAGATGACGGCAATGAAATTGTAAGTGAGCTAAGGGTGTCTGGTGTATAATAATAAAATAAGTAATAGATTAGAAAAGTAATATACTTTATCTCTTTTTAAGTAATATATGCAGGAAGCATTCTGTTGAAGAGCTGGCAATCTGTTTTGATGTTGCTGCAGCATTAGTGCTGTTGAGCTCCTGTGTAAGCGTGATGAATGTCTGTAGTGTAATAGTGTGCATGTGCGAGACGAAACCGTTAGCGTAGCTGTGTACTTCCGCATTGTATGAGTTACTGTTCTAAAATGGCGGCTAATGTGTGGTATGCGTCTGTAGCGGAATATCCATAGCTGTTTTGTTGTGTTTTGCATGTTTCTGGTGGTGTTTTGCGTGTTCAGAGTCCTGTAGTCTCGTTTTCGTTTTGTTCGGCGGACATTTTTTCTCTCGCTTAGAGAATTTTTTAGTGTCTAAACTCTTTTCTTTGGAGTTAAATTAAGGTGTAACATCATTTTTTTAAGTCCTGGATGCCCCCTCTTGCTGTAGGTGAGCTTTTTATGTATGTGTTGTGTGTATTTATTGTGTTTTTGATTTTTTGATGCGAGCCCGCAAGCGTGAGCAACGGCTCGTATGCTTTATTGTGTTTTTGTTTTTTTGATGTCCGCGGGTTGCGGACGATTTTTGCGAAGTTGGAATTGCTCGTAACGTGTCTCGTATTTTGTTTGAGTTACGACGTAAAGTTTGCGAGGGTCGCAGTTGCTGGCAAGGAGCGCCCGTCGGCGCTCCTTGCGAGCAACTGAGGCCCTCGCTTCGTGAGGGCCGCGGCTTGCTACGCAAGCCCGCAAGCGTGAGCAACAGCTCGTATGCTCACAACTATATATGTGATGTTGAAATATGTACTTACATTATACTTTTTATGTTTATGATATATATTGAGCAATGAATGTTATCACTATTTTAGAAAAAAGGTCACAACATTTAAAAAAAAAACAGAATAATTGAAGTGCTACATTATCAGAAATACTTCAACATAGAATAGTTTCCATATACAATAACTCTGACTGTAACTTTTAAAGACAAAGTATAATGTAAGCGGTAACCACTTACAACTACTCACTTATTTCAAAGACAAATACTATGCTTTACAAATATTATTATTATTATTATTATTATTATTATTATTTTTAACTCTATCATTGTTTATTTATAAAGTGGCAACATATTCGGTAGACCTAAACACTGATATGAAAGTGAATACTTGATTAATTGCTTATTGAAAAAGTAGTAGATGGCTTTGGTGAGACAATACAGTTCCAGTGAGTGTAGAAGTTACTATCGACAAAAGGGAAATAATTGCTTGATGGTGGCCTGGACCGGCAGCAGAAATCCTGTAAAGAAGGTTCTTAAGAATATCTAGTGGATTTTAGGGAGTATGATTGTAAATTTGTCTGAACACATGAATATCCATAGACTGTTTAAAGCTACAAAGAGTGGGCTTGAATCTGGCAGAGAGAGGCAGAGAATGCATAGGTGAAGAAATGATTGCGTCCTGGACAAAATAGATGGGGCTGTTAGAGGATGATTTGGAGATCTGATGATTGATCTAGGCAGGTGCTTACATACTTAAGAGATGATGGAAGTTTCTGCTCTTCTCCGGGACCAAATAACACCCATAAGGTTTGTCTCTCGATTTTCAGATTCACCATATTCCAACATTTTCTTTAAATGCAACTACCATAATAAGTCAAGCAGAGGCCTGCATAAATCTTAGAAGGTATTGTTATGATAATCATAAGGTAGGGCAAAAAAATAAATAGAAATCTGAAACGTCTGCAGTTTTTCTTTGCTTGTGATAAATCACTACATGTATAAAGAATAACCTCAATACAACTGTAAAATAAAATTACAAAGGAATGGATACTATAAGAGCTCCAAGGTTCCACTATTAAAAATGCAGAAAAGGCATGCACAGAACAATAGCAGCTAATCTATGAATACACAATACCAGACAGTTTAATTTTTTAATAATCCTCATAGCATTGATGTTAGCATCAAAAACACCAGTCACTAGAGCACGCTAACCCCATTCAGATCTATGTTCCCCATGCATCATTTTCTCCCCCTCTTTTACCCTTGATATTTATCATAAAATTAATCTACAACTATAAAAATTATTTAGGTATTTGTGAATAATCACAGTATGTTAGAATGTTTCAGATATGCTTATTTACAGAATATAAATAGACTTTCTGACCATATAAATATATTTATCAGTGGCATTATACCTACATCTGTAGGAAGCCTGCTGTCCTTGGCATGACTCTCATTGGTGTAGGCAGAAGCACACCACAGAAACTCCTAAAATTACCAATATTTCCCAGTCTTTGCATATCAGTTTGTTTCTACTAAATTGAGATCTCTCAAGCTCATTTGTGATTTAATAGAAAATCTTTTTCAACATATATAGAGATTTATTTAATCTTTAGTGAACAGGCATAATTCACTGGTGAGATTTACAAATATGGCTCCAGGTTTGGTTTAAACTTTGTGTGGCAAACGTAGCACATATGTACATGTGACTTTAACATTTCTCAAACTGTAAAAAAGAATGAACCAACATTAATCACAACAATAAATCCACATGTTACAAGTATCAGAGGAGATATAAAAAAGGTTGAACTTGATGGAGTAGAATTCATTTTTCAACCTCAATTACTGTGTAACTATGTAACTATTTAAGAAAAGAGTTGAAAGAAGATACTTGTTTTGGAAAAGGGACAATAAAGGCACAACATTTTTATCACACATTTAAACGCTGGTTTTAAACACTGTAAACATGTAAAAACTTTTCTTTGGATGAAAAATAAATTATACAACCTCTAAAAATTTTTATTTTTAGATGCTACTTTTGCAACAATGGCAGGGCCCCTTGTGAAAATGAGTGACTGATTTCTTAATAGAATTCGACTTAAAGTAACCAAGAAGGTGCTAACCAGAGTTTTAAAAGTAATGTTTCTTAATCTTAAAAGAACTCATGGAATGTTGGATATTTTTTAAGTTGATATTTTTCCTTTTCTGCCTAGGGACAGCTCCACAAAGGATTCTTTTATCTAATAAAAGCATTATTTAAGAATATTAAACACATACAGTGCCTTGCAAAAGTATTCACCCCCTTGGCATTTTTCGTGTTTTGTTAAATCCCAACCTGAAATTAACATGGATTGTTTGAGGATTTACATGATTAAATTTAGAGAACATGCCCACAACTTTGAAGATGTTTTTTTTAAATTTTTATTGTGAAGCAAAAAACAAATAGGACAAAGTAACAGAAAAAGTCACTGTGCATAACTATGCACCCCCTAAAGTCAATAATTTGTAGAGCCACCTTTTGCCACAAAGACAGCTTCAGGTTGCTTTGGATATGTCTCTATGAGCTTGCCACATCTTACCACTGGGATTTTTGCACATTCCTCCTTGCAAAACTGCTCCAGCTTCTTCAAGTTGGATGGTTTGCGCTTGTGAACAGCAATCTTTAAGTCTGACCACAGATTTTCTATTGGATTGAGGTCTGGCTTTGACTAGGCCATTCCAACACATTTACATGTTTCCCCTTAAACCACTCAAGTGTTGCTTTAGCAGTATGTTTGGGGCAATTGTCCTGCTGGAAGGTAAACCTCAGTCCTAGCCTCAAATCACTACATAGTGGTATAGGTTTTGCTCAAGAATATCCCTGTATTTAGCACCATTCATCTTTCCCTCAACTCTGACCAGTTTCCCAGTCCTGGCTGCTGAAAAACATCCCAACAGCATGATGCTGCCACCACCATGTTTCACTGTGGGGATGGTGTTCTTTGGGTGTTGTGATGTGTTGGGTTTGCTCCAGACATAGCATTTTCCTTGATGTCCAAAAAGTTCAATTTTAGTCTCATCAGACCAGAGCACCTTTCTCCATACATTTTGAGAGTCTCCAACATGCATTTTCGCAAACTCAAAATGTGCCATTCTGTTTTTTGCTGAATGGCTTTCTTCTGGCCACTCTGCCATAAAGCCCAACTCTATGAAGACTATGGCTTATTATCGTCCTATGTACAGATACTCCAGTCTCTGCTGTGGAACTCTGCAGCTCCTCCAGGGTTACCTTAGGTCTCTGTGCTTCCTCTCTGATTAATGCCCTCCTATCCCGGTGGGTGAGTTTTGGTGGGCGGACGTCTTTTGTCAGGTTTGCTGTTGTGCCATGTTCTTTCCATTTGGTTATGATAGATTTGATGGTGCTCCTGGGGATCATCAAAGATTTGGATATTTTTTTATAACCTAATCCCGACTTTTACTTCTCAACAACATTGTCCCTTACTTGTTTGGAGAGTTCCTTGGTTTTCATGGTCGTGTTTGGTTAGTGGTACCTCTTGCTTAGATGTTGCAGCCTCTGGGGCCTTTAATAAAAGGTGTGTATATGTAATGAAAGATCATGTGACACTTAGATTGCACACAGGTGGACATCATTTCACTAATTATGTGACTTCTGAAGTTAATTGGTTGCACCAGAGATCTTTATGGGCTTCATAACAAAGGGGGTGAATACATACGCACATGCCAATTTTCTGTTTCCTATTTCTAAAAAGAAAATTATGTATATATTTTTCTAATTTCACTTCACCAACTTAGACTATTGTGTTCTGATCCATCACATGCAATTCAGATTAACAAAACATTGAACTTAGGCTGTAATGTATCAAAATAGGTAAAAAGTCTGTGGGGTGAATACTTTTGCAAGACACTGTAGTTTTATATGAGGATGGTAGATCTATTTAATTGCACTGTATTTAGCTTTTCTCTATGTTCAAGTAAGTCAGTGAGGGACACACTGACTGCCTGCACACGTTGCTAGCTATTAACTTGCTTAATAATAACAATGAAAGCAGACTCCAAAAAAATGTCAGAATAAATTCACAAAGCACATATTTGTACACCAATAATAAAATCCCTGTGCTTTCAATCATTTCTACACAATTTTAGTTTACAGAACCGAAGATATTATTCTTCTTTAAATGTATCCTTATTAATATGGAAGAGTGATTTTATATAGTCATATAAATGTTAATATACAATACTTTCATATAACTTTTCCTTTTTTTTTTTAAAACAAATAATGTCCAGTTAGTGGAGAAATAAAGGGAGTGGAAGGAAAGGATCTAGTTTTTTTGTAAAAATAAGCACAATTGGGAGTCAAGGGTACCTGTCTGTCATACATTTCAGAGATAAGATTTTCTAAGTTTTTCCAGTTTTTCCACTACCCGCAGTTCCACAAGCATTGTCTTGGATAAATAGGTTATATAATGCATACTATATGTGGAACTAGATATCACATATTAGTTGTCGTACTGAGAGTGACGGCAACTGGGGCTTGCACATGCTGCAATGAGCGCCATAGTAGCTCATCGCAAGGCCCACACGACTCACACTACAGCGGGGAATGGGTGTTCCCTTAACGACTGGGGAGGGAGAGAGAGGACAAATAGAGACAGGAGAGCAAGAGAGGGGGCAAAGAGAGACAGGGGAGAGAGTGAGAGTGAAAAGAGAGACAGGGGAGGGAGAGAGGGGAAAATAAAGACTGGGTAGAGAGAGAGAGGGGGCAAAGAGAGACTGGGGAGGGAGAGAAGGGTGAAATAGAGACTAGGGAGGGAGACAGGGGGCAAAGAGAGACAGGGGAAGGAGAGGAGGCAAAGACAGACAGCAGATGGAGAGGGGGGCAAAGAGAGACTGGGGAGGGAGAGAGGGGGGAAAAGACAGAGGGGAGGGAGACGGGAGATGAGACACAGGGGAGAGAGAGGGTCAGTGGGAAAATAATTTATAAAACTCCATCATGCAGTTATTTTTGAAGGGCAAGTCGCTAATATTCTAGATACTCTGTGCAATAAATTGAGGTTAGATTATATTCTAATGTAGTTGCTTATGCTGTTGCCAATATGCTTAAAGCAGTTTTCTAGCACTTATCTTAATCTCTTTGTTTTATTTTTTCATTCACTTACCGTATTTTTCTGTGTATGTATAAGACGACAGCTAAATGATTATGGAGAATATTACAACTTCAGTTGACTTCCTTCACTACAAGTTTATCCTATGCTCCTAACCCTATGCCTTCAATCTTCCCAAACATTCCTACTTCTCCACATTAACATAAATTTTGGTTTCCAACCCGAAATGATTGTTTGCCACACTCAATACTCTTTTCTGCCTTTCCCCACCTACTGCCCAATCCTGTCTCAAAACTGGAGACTTTCCTAGCCCCGTTAATAGTAAAATTAAAAATATTCATAATTAACTCTCCTCTCAAAGTGGCCATATCACACCTTCCCCTGAACAAATAAATAGCATCCTGCTTTCATACTTATAAAAACCTATATCCATTATGAACTCCATTGACCCTGTAAATGAGGATGAAGTCTCTATTCTTCTTTTAACCTTTCATCTTACAACTTGTCCACATGATCCTATTCCATCACAGCTAATCTCTCTCCTCTCTTCCACATTTATCCCAGCTTTCAAACATCTGTTCAACCTTTCCTTAAACACTGGCCAGTTTCCACCACCTTTAAAACATGTCATAAATCCAGAATTACTTTCTAAATTAAAGTCTTTGGAGAAACCCAATTGTTTTCAGGGTTTACCTGTAGTAGGTTCCTTTATTCATATCTGGTGAAACTGCCCAAAATTCTAATACATTTGGCAAAATATTATGTGCTTTGCTTCAGAAATATTTTAAGTTCAACTTAATTCCTCTTATGAATATCTCCTCTAGTCAAATTTAAAAGGACTCTATTTAAACACACAGCATATTTTTTTACAGAAGTTTTTAGTTAGTGATCTTCTATCCAAAAGCAAGGTCTTCACTAACTAAAAACTTCTGCAAATAAAATATGCTGTGTACTTAAATAGAGCCCTTTTAAATTTACCAAATCACAATTTAATAAGGCTGTTATTTTATGTAGCATACAGCCTTATTAAATTGCAATTTGGCTTATTGAATAGGGCTCTATATAAGCACAGAGCATATTTTTTTACAGAAGTTTTTAGTTAGTGAACTTCTATTCAAAAGCAAGGTCTTCACTAACTAAACACTTCTGTAAAAAAAATATGCTCTGTGCTTATATAAAGCCTTTTTCAATTGGCAGAATTGCAATTTAATAAGGCTGTTATTAATCTAGATATATATATACCATGTTATGTCTCTTCTCTCAATAAAATTGATTGGAATAAAAAAAATGTGCCATTATTACATTCATTCTTAAGAAATTCGCATCTGCTTCTGAATCTAACTACCATCCTATCTTTCTACTTCTCCTGGGCCCCTATTATATTGTCCAAATTGTAGTTACTGTATCCTGTAACCTAGCCTGCAAAGTTACTGCTATTAAATTGGTCGGCGGGTTGCAGGCTGAAAATCCCTATGGTTATCAAAATAATAACTCCGACCTATTTAAGCCTTTAATCTTTCAAGCCAGCAATCGATACAATCGCAAATCGCTATTAAATTGCTACAATTCCTCAAGCCTGCAATTGTTTTTGCACCGGTAAATCGCAAATGTAGCCAAACATTCTTTGAGTACTAGATAGGACTCACGAGGGGGTTAAACACCCGTTCATAGCACTGTAAAAGCAAATACAAAATCAATACTGCACTTTAAAAGACGGCGAAAGTGATGTAAGACATTATAATTAATTGCACAACAGTCTGAAGCTCGCAAATATGAAGTAAAAAAAATAATGTATGTGTAATTTCTGTTATATCGATCCCGGCATGGGTTAATAGATATCATTGAACTCACATGGACTAGAATAGTAAATTTACAGATTTGTTTAGATTGCAACATTTCTGGATTGCGTGTCCGATCGCAAATCAGACTTCTAAACACTAATTGATTGTTGTTTAACCTCCATGTTTTACTGACACCATGATCACGGTCTCATTTACTACTGGCTGTTTCTAAATTGGTAGTTACGGGCTTGCTTAATTGATCTCGATCATGCTCTGAAATGCTACGTACAGGTGCATGGTTTACGCTTTTGGCTTTCAGCCATGTAGTTGTGGGCTTGTTCAATTTAAATCGCTCTGTAACTGCTGCAAATTTCAAGAATTCAAGAATTTAATAGGGGCCATTGTTTTCAGTATAAAGTGGTCCTTTATAAACCAGGGAGTCACATGTGTTTTCCAAATGTAGATCACACTGGGTTATTTAGTTATGCCATTAAATAGTCAAATACAATGAGACTTTAGTTTTTGAGCTTCATCTCTGTTTTACATAAAATTTACATATCCAGAAATTTTACAGCTGACCTCTCCTGAGACACCTTAATTGGAATATTAGACAAGCCGCCCCATTAAATTCCAAACCTGTAGTGGAAAAGGCACACCCGCATTCCACCAGGCCGCGTCCAACGGACCAGAGATGCAAACCCGTAAACCATGCTTGCGCACGTGTCATGTGTGGCTGGGAACATGATCAATTAGTAAAACCCGTAGTTACGGGATTAGATGGAGCCAATGGCAAAAGAGATCGTCATCATTACGTCATTGAAAAATGGAGGATAGATTTCAAAGCCTTACGAATTTCAATTATCAGTTTCGATAGGACCCGCATTCCAGAAATAATGTAGTATTAATAAATCAGTAAATATGATATTCTAGTCCATGCAAGTTCCATTATATGTATTAACACATTGATTGCTGGAATCGATATAACACAGAAATTAAACTTTAAAAAAGTATTTTATATTGCAGATTTGCGAGCTTGAGAATGTTGTGCTATTAATGTTCATACCTAACATCACTTTCCCATTAATTAGTAGTGTGTTGATATTTGCATTTACAGTGCTATGGATAGGACTTTAACCCCCTTGCAGGTCCTCTCTAGTACCCGTTGGCTTTTTGGCTCCATTTGCGGGTTACAGGTTTGTACGCCAGTCGATTTGTAGTAATTTAATTCCGATCTTAGAACGTAACAGTTACGGGCTTGACAGATCAAAGTCTTTACACATGTAACCATGTAATCATTTTCAGGTAGTTTACGAGGCAAATGTAATAGTTGTAAGTCTTGCAGGCTCCGTTACGGGCTCCGTTTTTATACGTTGGGGGAATTTAATAGGGCTGATGGTGTGTTGTTATTGATTCATTTTAAAAAGGGACATTTTCATCTGTTGATATAGTTTTAGCCATGCTTCCACAAGTTTCCATGGCAACACCTGAAATCTTATCAAGTGTGTATAGTAAAATTGATGTAAACCTCTCCGGGGGTGACATTTTCAGCATCTGATTTTTAGCAGAAATAATAGCAGCATTTTATCGAGGTTGGACTGCTTGTAGCCAAAGCTAAAGCACTTTACAATGATGTGGAGCATGCATTCCTTCTGCAGAGGCTTCACAAACTACAGGCATTGTCTGATGTTCCTGATTTTTCCTTTTGGACACTATTAGTTGTAGTCAATACACTTTATAGATCTAGAACACAAATAAATTGGTTTTAGAGACTCTTTATGAAGTATTTTCCTATCGTCACACACTGCTGTTCCCAATGGCTCAATATCACTAAATGCAACTTGTGCACTTGGCAAATGTTGCCAGCTTCTCTCTGCTCGTTGTTGTTGCTTTTTTACTAAGAAAGGACTTCTTTAGTGAGGGGTAATATTTATTTTGATCATCATTGTGTGGAATCTGTAAGCAGGTAGAGGACCTCAATGGGTGTTCCACCAGTTTAACATTCCTGGATGGAGATATATTTAAAGAGATCAGTGAGATGGTAGTGAGGCTTATTTTTTATCCATGATTGTCCAATCATTCTATTGCACAATCTGCATAATGAAAACTAAACTTTGTATGAAAACAGAATTAACAAGTTTTTAGAGACATTTCTATTTGTAGTTAGTTTTACATCTCTTCTAAAATACATACACAAAATTATTAATAAGAAATAACTTGAAGCATTTATAACAATTCAAATTATATATAATATGTGGCATGGACTTAGACATTAAATATTTGCAAATCTGTTTGTTGCTGCTATTGAAGCAAATTAGAGAAACCAGTGTAAATTTGTGATGTCATGACACAATTTACTGTTACAGTTTTTAATGAATAAACTCATATAACATGCACCAAATAAATTAGTAGTGAGCCAAGAAAGCAGCAAGTGAATGGCCAGAGCATGACTCACTGCTCCTTTCACCTATACTGAATCCCTGACAATATGTTAAGGTCAATCATGATTGGTTATATTGAAGAGATAGAAAATTGTTAATTAGCCCTTGTCAAAGAGAGTATTTATTATAAAATATTTAATTAACATATTGTGATCTGTCTTACTGCAAGCAAGTCCCACAAACAGGGATATTTTTTGAAGGTTTTGTGATTTAATTATAACTTCTATTCCCCTCAGTACAACTGTCTCTTGTATACAGAGCTGCTAATGGATCCTGTAGGACCCTGAGATCTAGACACAGCCCCAAATCCTCCATGTGAGCAGGTGTGTTTCTAACTGAAGTTCTTTATTGAGACATGCTATGTATTGTCTATAGGCCAGGGCTTTGACACAGGTAGGCCTCATGTTGTCTTGTATATGTTCCTTTACATTAGTTTTCCAATGTATTTTGATCTTGTAGTAGATTTTGTATTATGTTCAGGTTATACAGGTTTGTGAGATTTCAAGTTATCAGCATCAGCACTTCAGTTCTAGTGTTTGTCTGTAAGAGTATCATTGCCTCTGGGACAAATGACCAGTAAATCTTTGCATTGTCAGTATAACAATACATAAATCTCTAAGATCCAGAGATCAATAAAATAACTTATAAATAGTGATATCACGAACAGTTCGCCCGCGGATAGTGATGTCGCAAACATCAAATTTTAGGTTCGCGAATAGCGGACGCGAACTTCCATCAAATGTTCGCGAACGGGCGAACCCGACCAACCAGCATGGTATTCAATGGGCAGGCGAATTTCAAAACCCACAGGGACTCTTTCTGGCCACAATAGTGATGGGAAAGTTGTTTCAAGGGGACTAACACCTGAACTGTGGCATGCCGGAGGGGGATCCATGGCAAAACTCCCAAGGAAAATTACATAGTTGATGCAGAGTCAAGTTTTAAACCATAAAGGACATAAATCACCTAACATTCCTAAATTGTTTGGAATAACATGCTTTAAAACATCAGGTATGATGTTGTATCGATAAGGTAGTGTAAGGGTTACACCCGCTTCACAGTAACAGACCAATCTCCCCGGTTAAGGCACCGAAAACAGTCCCTTTGCACAACCGCAAGCTCAAGGTTTGCACAAGGTTGGATACCAAGCTAGCCATGTCCCGTTCCTTGTCCTCACTTATGTCATTGAAGGTCTCTTCCTCCACCCAGCCACCAAGGGTCCCCGAAAGGTGACAACAAGCCCCCTGGGACGCCTGCTGTGTTTGGTCTTCCCCCTCTTCAAAGCCACCTTCCTCCTCTGACTCCTCTTCTTCAGACTCCTCTCTCTGCGTTGCCTCTGTCTGCGTTATTATAAGGTGTGTACTGTTAAGTAGTACTATTCCTATCGGTTTAATCCCTGTTACGTCCACTATTAGGGGACGTGTATATGGCATTGATTTTTGGAACAGGGAGATTGAAAAAGATGCTTAGTCGGACCTCCTACTTCAAATTAGGGGCACCGCGCGTGCAATCTAAGGTGCCACCAGATATGAGTGTCACTGTGCACTGGCAAAAGTTGGCAGAGTAGATGCAATAGGCTTCAAACACACGCCTGTAGGCAGGCAATTGCTATTCAATCTATTACAGTCAAAAAAGTGTTGTTTTTTGTCATGGTACACTACGGTCGCACCAGATATGACGTATCTCTGTGCACTGGCATAAGTTGGCAGAGTAGATGCAATAGGCTTCACACACACGCCTGTAGGCAGGCAATTGCTATTCAATCTATTACAGTCAAAAAAGTGTTGTTTTATTTCACTGAGCACAATATAAGCTGTGAGCCTGACACAGGCAGGCAACTGAAATTAGATTACAGGAAATAAATAGTTGTTTTCAATGTAATCTCCAGCAGCTACACTATCTGTCCTCTCACAACAAATGCAGCTTCAGAATGATTCTAAAATGTATGGTGTCCTTCAGATGGAAGGCCCTGGAAGGGAGTGTATGCTGCTGATTGGCTGGAATGTGTCTGCTAACTGTGAGGTGCAGGGTCAAAGTTTCCTCAATGATAAAGAATAGGAGGCAAACCGAAAAGCGCATTTGTTCGCCGTCCGATGCGAACGCGAACATGCCAAAATCGCTGCGAATAGTCCGCGGGCGAACTGCGACATGTCTATCTGCGGACTATTCGCGGCGATTTTGGCATGTTCGCGCTCGCAGCGAACGGCGAACATATGCGCTTTTCGGTTCGCCCCCTATTCTTTATCATTGAGGAAACTTTGACCCTGCACCTCACAGTCAGCACACACATTCCAGCCAATCAGCAGCATACACTCCCTTCCAGAGCCTTCCATCTGAAGGACAGCAACCCAAAAAGCCATTTTTAGGGCTAGAACATCATTTATTTTATTTTATAATTTTTTTCTGTGTAATCTAATTGCATATGGCTGCCTGCCATCGTGTGTGTGTGACAGGCTAACACCTAACAGCTTATATTGTGCTCAGTGAAATAAAACAACACTTTTTTGACTGTAATAGATTGAATAGCAATTGCCTGACTACAGGCGTGTGTGTGAAGCCTATTGCATCTACTCTGCCAACTTTTGCCAGTGCACAGTGATACGTCATATCTGGTGCAATCGTAGTGTACAGTGACATAAAACAACACTTTTTTGACTGTAATAGATTTAATAGCAATTGCCTGCCTACAGGCATGTGTGTGAAGCCTATTGCATCTACTCTGCCAACTTTTGCCAGTGCACAGTGATACGTCATATCTGGTGCAACCGTAGTGTACAGTGACATAAAACAACACTTTTTTGACTGTAATCGATTGAATATCAATTGCCTGCCTACAGGCATGTGTGTGAAGCCTATTGCATCTACTCTGCCAACTTTTGCCAGTGCACAGTGATACGTCATATCTGGTGCAACCGTAGTGTACAGTGATAAAACAACACTTTTTTGACTGTAATCGATTGAATAGCAATTGCCGGCCTACAGGCATGTGTGTGAAGCTTATTGCATCTACTCTGCCAACTTTTGCCAGTGCACAGTGATACGTCATATCTGGTGCAACCGTAGTGTACAGTGACATAAAACAACACTTTTTTGACTGTAATCAATTGAATATCAGTTGCCTGCCTACAGGCGTGTGTGTGAAGCCTATTGCATCTACTCTGCCAACTTTTGCCAGTGCACAGTGATACGTCATATCTGGTGCAATCGTAGTGTACAGTGACATAAAACAACACTTGTTTGACTGTAATCGATTGAATATCAGTTGCCTGCCTACAGGCGTGTGTGTGAAGCCTATTGCATCTACTCCGCCAACTTTTGCCAGTGCACATTGACACTCATATCTGGTGGCACCTTAGATTGCACGCGCAATGCCCCAAATTTGAAGTGGGAGGACTGACCAAGCATCTTTTTCCATCTCCCGCTTCCAAAAATCCATGCCATATACACGTCCCCTGATAGTGAACGTATCATGGATTAAACCGATAGGAATAGTACTACTTAACAGTACACACCTTATAATAACGCAGACAGAGGCAATGCGTATAATCTTCCATGCTGTGCAGTGGAAGCCCCCAGACTCTGACCTGTGTATAATATTTCATGCTGGGCAGTGAAAGCCCCCAGACTCTGACCTGTGTATAATCTTCCATGCTGGGCAGTGGAAGCCCCCAGACTCTGACCTGTGTATAATCTTCCATGCTGGGCAGTGGATGCCCCCAGACTCTGACCTGTGTATAATCTTCCATGCTGGGCAGTGGAAGCCCCCAGACTCTGACCTGTGTATAATCTTCCATGCTGGGCAGTGGAAGCCCCCAGACTCTGACCTGTGTACAATATTCCATGCTGGGCAGTGGAAGCCCCCAGACTCTGGGAGTCTGAAGAAGAGGAATCAGAGGAGGAAGATGGCTTTGAGGAGGTGGAAGACCAAACATAGGAGGCGTCCCAGGGGGCTTGTTGTCACCTTTCGGGCTGGGTGGAGGAAGAGACCTTTAATGACATCAGTGAGGACAAGGAACATGGCTAGCTTGGTATCCAACCATGTGCAAATGGGGAGTTTGCAGTTGTGCAAAGGGACTGTTTGTGGTTGTTTGCGGTGCATTAAACGGGGAGATTGGTCTGTTACTGTGAAGTGGGTGTAACCCTTACACTACCTGATCGATACAACATCATACCTGATGTTTTAAAGCATGTTATTCCAAACAATTTAGGAATGTTAGGTGATTTATGCCCTTTATGGCTTAAAACCAGACTCTATGTGATTTTCCATGGGAGTTTTGCCATGGATCCCCCTCCGGCATGCCACAGTCCACGTGTTAGTTCCCTTGAAACAACTTTCCCATCACTATTGTGGCCAGAAAGAGTCCCTGTGGGTTTTGAAATTCGCCTGCCCATTGAAGTCTATGGCAGTTCGCCGATGTTTGCCCGTTCGCGAACATTTGATAAAGTTTGCGTCCGCTGTTCGCAAACCCAAAATTTGATGTTCGCGACATCACTACTTATAAACACATATCTATGAATTCTTTAAAATAATTATACAACCACCTACAATCTTAACAGAATCCAGTTGGAACACAATTATCACCAATAGTTTTCTTTATTAAAACTGCAGAGAAATGAGTTGGTCCGTAACTCAAGGGGCACCTGTTACATTTTTATTTTGGTGATTGGAGCTATTCTGTGGGCAGATATGTATGTCCATGTTATGATTTTTCTGCTATGTCTGTAACAGCCAAGACCATTGTGTGTGTGTGTGTCTGTGCTGTCCCAGAATGCACATGGAGTTGAAAATCATGTCAGAATAAGCAAACGGTCATGCATTATTAAGTAGATACTTGGCAGATGATATAAGTCCAGATATAAAGGTGGTGCAATTTACCCAGTTAAATAATTACTGCCATGAAGTTATACAGGAAATGAAAATCACTTTACATATTTCACTAAGTTGTCACTTATTATTCATGAAAAAGCAGTACTCAATGTCTAATTTTTCACTGAATACTTGGAGGACCACCTCACAAACAGGTCTTCACAAACCACCTCATGATTTTCCTGACTGCTTCTTAATAATTATAATGCACAGTGTTATAAAGGAATACAGCCTATGCAGTTATTATCCATACAAGCTAGTATTTTATCATTTCTGTTTTTCTTGTTTTCATCCTTATTACATTTATTAATATTGTTTGATAATATTTGTAATCTCAGGTGTACAGAGGGAATCTCTGGTATAAAACATGCTATTTTAAAGGTTCAAACAAAATATTGTGACTACAGTATCATTTGAAGTGCCATTTTTTAAGCAAACTTAAATATTTCAAAGAGTCTTGGGTTATTATAATGCCACAGCATTGCTTAATTCATGTGGGCAATAGTGTCTTCAAAATAAAGATGTTGTTTGACAAATTTTGTACTATTTGTTTCTGAACAAGTCTATCTTCAATACAGACACACATTATTGTTCTGACACACTGAGAATACAATTCTGGTAAAACAATGTTTATAACATTCAACATAACAAGAGGTCAAGATGAACGCAAGATGGAGAGAAACTGGAAGTAATCATCACAAATAGCACCCACTTTACATTGAATGCCTGTGAGTTGTTTATTCTCTGTCTCGTTTGTGTGATTATTTTCCACTTTCCAATGCACAGTTATTTAAATCAGACAGATGCCTGTTAGGTTTAAAATACACCATTCAATAGGTTGTTATGTTTATGAAAATATAAGGAATTATTTTAATCTCTAGTAGATCAGATCATATTATTAAACAAATGCTGAAGGTTAAATTTGAGTTGACGTTAATGGGTAATTAATTAGGCAAGCACTGTTGTTAATGGTGGAATTTACTGTACCATATGGTAACTTTGGTATCAATATGATGAGTTCTAGCATAAGGGCAACTGAAAGATTGCTAAGTTAATGTGATTAGTTCTATACCCTTCCTTAATTATGAGCAGGGATTAATAATGACAGACTCATTGGGCAAACGTTTCTTCTACATTTATATGCATTTCTGTATTGCTATTAAAACATCTATGAAGCAGTGCTTTTAATAAGAGATAATGTCTGTGTGAAAATCATCAGGAATTATGTATTTGGGGCTTCATAATGAACATCTTTTACACAAAACCCAATGTAAATGTTTGATTTTGTATATCATAAAACAGTGGCGTATTTATGAGGTCCGTAAGACCCAGCTGTAGGTCAGCACCTTTTCAGGCAGGCCTGCTGTATTGTCACCCACAGTATATCTGTACATATAGAATTGTCTACATGCAGTGACATGTCAGGTTGTAAGTGCAATTGTTGACATAAACACAGACATTATATATTTTTCTCTTTCTCACTCACAAATTACTTTAGTAAAATTGTGTGTGCTTTTAAGTTACATATGGTTGTATTGCTTAGGACGTGGTGCCTCTAAAAACATATATACATGGGCTAAGGAGCCCAAAGAATTCTGAAGGGAATGCATATATATATATATATATATATATATATATATATATATATATATACATATATACTAGCGACTTGCCTGTCAAAAAATTACGGTCAATAAAATTTTAAAGCTGGAAATGCTGTTTGTGACACAATGTGATTCTCTAACACACTGAATATTTTTCTTATCTACAAAGAAGTACAAATATGAATCCTATTTTTTTAAAACATTTTTAACAATGTACTGTTAAACCATGTCAAACTTTTTAATTGTCTTGTATCGAATAATAATATAACAATCCATAACATTTCTCAGAATACGTATTGTGAAGGTTTCTAATATGCAACTTATATTGTTAAAAGTGGGTAATGATTTTTTTTAACAATACTAACATGAAATCGTTGAACTTTTTCTAAATGAGTGTCTTCAACCATGACAGAATGCCTATTAACATACAACTTCTATTTAAACTCCTGGTAAAGCACATAGGTATTTAATCCAGAGGAAGGCAAACAGTAAAAACCCCCATTGCAACTAAACCAATTGTTTCAAAAGGGGAAACAAATTAATTCCTTCCTGACCCCATTAAATGGCAAGCGGATTACTCCCTGGATGAATCCTTTCTTTTGAATTATACATTGAATTTTGTTAACAAATGTTTCTTCCGCAAATGACATAAATCTTTAGTAACATTCAATAAATTAACTTCTCAAACTTTTTAACATACAATGATAACAATGCAAACATTAACATAAGATAATAACATTTAACCTGAATTTATTTTAAACTATAGTGATCTTAAATATTGAATCCAGAGGAAGGCAAATGTCAAAAAATACATTTTTAACTTACTAAATTTGTTGAAAGTGTTGTTAAAAAATAATTCCTTCCTGACTCCATTAACTGGCAATCGGATTCGTCCCTGGATCAATAATCTATATATCATGAAACATTTTTTGCTTCCACAAATGATGATGCTGCTACTAACATTAAACCTTAATTACATATAGTGCAACAACTTATCAGTCCTTTTCAAACAGAATTTTAAGATTACAAATCTGAAAGAAACATATTAAATTGTAAACAGTAAAGGTAATACAATGCAAGCTGTTTTGTGGGGTCTTTTAAAGAGCACAGCAGACTTTTATTAGTGTCTATGGGATGTAACCCCTGTTTTTTTTTCTTGTTTTCCGTTCTTCCTTTTTTGTTTTTTATTACTGTATTTTTCAGAAATTGTAGATATAGTTTTGTAACTGAAATAGTGTTCCTCTAAGAAGAGGCCAAGTAACCTTCAATTTCTTTTTTTAAAAGGAAACCACTATTCTCTCTGATTACAAAACGTCATAGTACACAATGTTTTTTGTAAAAATACGATTCACTGTCTTTATCGTCAGCCAGAACTGAATCTGCCCTGTAATAATTCTTTTGTGCTGCATTGATGAATTTTAAAATGTTGTTATTTAGATTCAAGGCATCTATTTTTTTGTTTGCAATGTCAGAGTAATCGTCATTATTCAAAGTGTTTAGAATGATTTCTGATATGAGTGATTCCTTGCAAACCATTGTTTATGGAATTTCAATGGTATCATTGGGTAAATCATATCTTTGTGGATGTTTTCCTTCTCTAATTTGAATGAGCCAATCATTAAATTCGTTTTGGCCTTCAGATCTCATATTTATTGCTAATTTGAGGTGTGTAAATATCTTCCACAGTTTACTTCTCTTGATACATGTTTCAATTATATCAGTTCTATTTCCATGTGGCATTAGGTAATATTTGCCTAACATCTCCTCCTAACAACATCACCTTTCCACCAAATGGCAAATTATTATCCATCACTTCTTTTAAGAATCTATCAATACATTACAAAGCATGACATGACATCATTGTTGCCTCATCTATGATAATTAATTTACTTTTTTGAAATGTTTTGGCTTGTAAAGAATTCAGTCAAATATCTGACACTGATGTTTCTAAAATGGGAACTGGCAGTTTAAATCCACTATGCACAGTTCTACCACCTTCTAACAAAAGTGCTGCAATTCCAGGTGTTGCAAATGACATTGCTATTTGACCCTGTGCTCGAATGTAACTCATCAAACAATTGTACAGATACATTTTTCCTGATCCACCAGGACCATCTAGATAGAAATAATGGTCTTTGACCATTTCATCATCTGTAGCATTTGTGATGGCATTAAATGCTTGCAATTGTAAAGTATTTACAGTTGCCAGTTTTTCTTCTGTTTTTTGTTTTTGTAGCTCAGTGTCATACTCATTAAAGTTGATGTCATTTAAGTCCTGGATGAAGCAAATTAAAACTTGCACAATTTAATCCATGAGCAATAAATATTTCTTGAATTTCCATTAAAGTTTTTAACAGTGCTATTGGCTCATTGTAACATTTCAAGAAGTCTTCAGACATATTTAATTTAAATGTTTCCCACAAAGTAAATGCATCAGGTAGATTGCAAAAGATGCAAATGAACGCAAATTGTTGTCTTATTTGCTTTGGCATTTGACATAGTACTGCTTCTTCCAGACACCTCTCCCATTTTGTATCATCTGATATGAAGTTTTGATGTCTTGCAGCTAATAGGAAAGTCTCATAAACTATGTCATTCACTGTGTGTAGATGTTCAAAACTTTGTGCACCAGGAACATGTAAAAGAAGTAATCTTAAACTGAAACGTTCAATGTCTCTTGGACTGACGGTATACATTTGTGGAATAATTTTATGCGTATCTCTTTTCCGTTGTCACCATAGACCCTTTACAAATACATAGTCATATGGAATCTCAATGTCTAAACATTGTCTGGCCTGCGTGTCCTGGCAGTTTAATTTAAACCATGCAGTAAGTGTTGTATCTCTGTGTTCACTTTGAGCTAAGGCAATTCTTCCATTGCCTGCAGTAAAGCAAACAAACTGACTTTGTGACAAATGTACAGCAAATCAGTACACAGCATGTGACCGATCATGCATCTCCAATTTCAGAAGCCGCCACATTGCTTCCGGAGCACTGACATAGCAACCATCTAAATAATTAGAAAGTTCGCCATGTAAAATTGGATTTTACTTTTCGTTTGCTGCACCTTGCACAACAACAGTTGCTGCATCATATCCTTTTTATATGTATTTATACACATATTTAATAGAAGTGCAAGCTTCAACATTTATGTGTGCATTGTACTTCATGAGCAAATGTGGATTGTATGGAACGACATATGTATTATCAGCCTTTTGTCAACGGATAATAGCTCATAGTCCTTGTCTTCTTTTATACAAAGGGCATCCATCACAATTAGTATAAGTTTTAATTAGAAATTGTTTTGGAAATTGTTTCGTACATTTTTTATTTTTCATACATGGTGAATTTGGATTCATTTTCTCCACATGGCCCATGAATCATTCTGTGTGCCACAATCTCAAATAGTTTGGAATTTTTTTCTGGATCTGGCAATTCAGCAGTAATGACTGAATCCACTCTCTCTGCAGTATTCAACTTATCTTTTTCCTGCATGATTAAAAGTACAGTGGATATAAAAAGTCTACACACCCCTGTTAAAATGTCAGGTTTCTGTGCTGTAAAAAAATTAGACAAATATAAATAATTTCAGAACTTTTTCCACCTTTAATGTGACCTATAAACTGTACAACTCAATTGAAAAACAAACTGATATCTTTTAGGTAGACGGAAGAAAAAATATAAAAATAAAATTATATGGTTGCATAAATATGCACAACCTTAAACTAATACTATTTTGAAGCACCTTTTGATTTTATTACAGCAAGTGGGGATGTAGCTGTGTTCAGAATTAAGCAATCACATTCCAAATTGTGTTAAATAGGAGTCAGCATACACCTGCCATCATTTAAAGTGCCTGTGATTAACCCCAAATAAAATTCAGCTGCTCTAATTGGTCTTTCCTGAAATGTTCTCAGTCGCATCCCACAGCAAAATCCATGGTCCACAGAGATCTTCCAAAGCATCAGAGGGATCTCATTGTTAAAAGGTATCAGTCAGGAGAAGGGTACAAAAGAATTTCCAAGGCATTAGATATACCATGGAACACAGTGAAGATAGTCATCATCAAGTGGAGAAAATATGGCACAACAGTGACATTACCAAGAACTAGAGCTCCCTCCAAAATTTATGAAAAAATGAGAAGAAAACTGGTCTTGGAGGCTACCAAGAGGCCTATAGCAACATTAAAGGTGCTGCAGGAATATCTGGCAAGTACTGGCTGTGTGGTACATGTGACAACAATCTCCCATATTCTTCATATTTTTGGGCTATGGGATAGAGTAGCAAGACGAAAGCCTTTTCTTACAAAGAAAAACATCCAAGCTGGGCTACATTTTGCAAAAACACATCTTTAGTCTCCCAAAAACATGTGGGAAAAGGTGTTATGGTCTGATGAAATCAAGGTTGAACTTTTTGGCCATAATTCCAAAAGATATGTTTGGCGCAAAAACAACACTGCACATCACCAAAAGAACACCATACCCACAGTGAAGCATTGTGGTGGCAGCATCATGCTTTTCTTCAGCTGGAACTGGGGCCTTAGTTAAGATAGAGGGAATTATGAACAGTTCCAAATACCAGTCAATATTGGCACAAAACCTTCAGGCTTCTGCTAGAAAGCTGAACATGAAGAGGAACTTCATCTTTCAGCATGACAAAGACCCAAAGCATACATCCAAATCAACAAAGGAATGGCTTCACCAGAAGAAGATTAAAGTTTTGGAATGGCCCAGCCAGAGCCCAGACCTGAATCCGATTGAAAATCTGTGGGGTGATCTGAAGAGGGCTGTGCACAGGAGATGCCCTCGCAATCTGACAGATTTGGAGTGTTTTTGAAAAGAATAGTGGGAAAATCTTGCCAAGTCAAAATGTGCCATGCTGATAGACTCATTCTCAAAAAGACTGAGTGCTGTAATAAAATCAAAAGGTGCTTCAACAAAGTATTAGTTTAAGGGTGTGCATACTTATGCAACCATATAATTTTATTTTTATATTTTTTCTTTCCTCTACCTAAAAGATTTCAGTTTGTTTTTTCAATTGAGTTGTACAGTTTATAGGTCACATTAAAGGTGGAAAAAGTTCTGAAATGATTTATCTTTGTCTCATTTTTTTACAGCACAGAAACCTGACATTTTAACAGGGGTGTGTAGAGTTTTTATATCCACTGTATGTGAGCACGTGGCAGTACTCTTTTTTAAAATTCAATGGTATAAACAAAAGCCACACATTTTCCAAATAACTGTACCTTAGTTATATCATGTATTAATGAATTGAGTTTGATTTTGAATACTCTTGCCACAAAATTTGGTCGGTCAGAAGTAGTTTGTCCCAGATTCAAATTTTCCTTGATCTCCGACCATTGTGGATTACATGTGAATGTAATGAATAAATCTGGTTTTACAAATTTTGTGACAATAGCCATGGCATCATTATATCTTTCTCGAATATTGCAAGGAGATCCTTGGAAAGTGGATGTCAAAATGTTTGCTCTTCCAGCTGGGATGTTTCTGTTGGTAGCTAATTCAGCAACATAATCCATCAATCCACATTACTGTTCTACTCAAAGCTTATTTTGTCGAAATTGTATACAATTTAGATTATTTGCTTCGACTTGTAGATAGGAATCAATAATCCATTGTTGTGTGAGTTTTCCCCCACATAAAATTGGATTAAAAGAATCCCGAATAGCAGTTTTTGCCACTTTATATTCCAGCATAGAAATATTGCATCTAACACAAACTTTACTATTGGGATAACTTTGCAATTGTATTTTTAGTTCCCATGCAGATTCACCATTTGGAAAGAAAACAGGATATGTAATTGGATCTAAATTACAACTTAATATATTTATGTTTATAAGAGGTTGTTCTTCATTGAGTGGATATATTCTAATATCCCGCTGAAAAGTTGATTCACCATCTTCATTTTTAAAGACAATGGCAACTTCATTTACTGTTGGTAAATTATATCGTCTTTGATCAGTGTTGCAATCTCTTTTTAACACCATATTTACTCTTGGCAATTGATGTCTTTGAGCATGTTGCTGTTGTTCTTTTTCAATGTGCTATTTGTTTGTATGCTTGACTGTATGGGTTGTTGGCCATAATTGTATCCAGCTGTTCAAAGACTATGCACAAACACTGTTTATTTTCTGGAAGCGTCATTCTTTGTTCAACAGCTTGTATCTAAAACATGAAACTGTGCAAATGTCCTTTCCTTTCCTTCTTGTGGGTGTAAATGTGAAGTTCGGTGCAAAATTGGTCCTTGAACTCTAAAACAGTAAGTGGGACATTTTCTGCAAATGTAGAACCTATTGAAGCAAATAAAATTGCACTGTTATAAGACCTTATATTTTTTTTAAATTGGTATAATTTGGAAATGTTAGATCGCTCATGATACTTTGTAAGTAATCTGGAAATGTGTGTCTTTGTGGAAGTCTTACCTTTCCTTTCTGTCAACAACTAATGAAGTCTCCGTCAGTTGGTCTTTCCTTGAGAAAATGATAGGCCCCAAAAAACTGACAAACAAATTGAGTAATCCACAATAATGTGATTGTTAGTGCTCTAATAAATGCATTATCCTGAGCTTCCTCAACATAGATATCACTACAATTTTCTATATCTACATTGGTGTCATGTGTCTGAACATTGGTGTCAATAGGCAATATTGTATCATTGGGCAATGGTCCACAGACATGTTTTTGATTACTTTTTTGTTTCTTTGAAGCTCCAGCACACTCACTTTGTGCTTTCTTACTCCTTTTTCTTTTATTCTCTGTCAGTCTTCTTCTCATAAGCGTGGGAAGTTTCAGGTGACTGTGCATCTCTCCACCTTTGCTTCCTTTCCCTTGCCGCTCTTCATTTGTGTTCAACGGTGTCTTCTCCATTATCCGCCATTGTAATCTGTAATTTTAAATACAAGTGTAAGATGTAATGTTTTTTTTGTGTGCATATTGTTTGTAGCTGCTCTCAATCCAAAGGTAAATAGCATTAATTAAAGAATGCAAAGATCATTTTTATTTTTTCTCTGCAATAAATGAAACAATTTTTTGGTTGTTTTATTGGCATACATTAAAAAACCAAAGCACTGCACATATATATATATATATATATATATATATATATATATATATATATATATATATATATATACTGTATATAATATATGTTACTGAATTAACCAAAAACTGAGATCAATGGTAAACCTAAAAAGTTAATTTTATTGTCGTAAAGAAAATCAAACAGAAACAGCTATTATCAAAGTATAGATGTGGCCTAAAATAATGTTCAATTTTCTTAACGATGCAATTCATTTATTTATGATGTCTAATTTAGGTGCTAGAAATCATTTGTAATATTTGGCTTCATCCCTATCAGGCAATCAGCAGCAACACAGATATATTGGCATAGATGCATAAAAGCATATTCATCAATGTATTGTTAAATGAAACCTTTTTTTTTGTACTGATTCCTAATTAGTAATTAATTAATAAATTAATATATGTTAATTAATCAATAAGTGTCATCAATTCCAAATCAAAAAAGTTTAATTCTTTTTTTTACCTTTAACAACATAATTTAATGATATACCTGTAAAGATGATCCTTATGCTGTTGAAATGCTTCAAATGTCACTCTCTGTGTTGAGTCAGTTGTAGGGACTGAAACTGTCAACAAAGATGGAAAGCATTTGTAATATTTTGCTTCATCCCTATCAGGCAATCAGCAGCCACACAGATCTATTAGCATAGATGCAAAGCATAAAAGCATACTCCTCAATGTATTGTTAAATCAAACCATTTTTTTGTTCCTGATTACTAATTATTCATTAATTAATATACGTTAATTAATCAATAACTGTCATCAATTCCAACTGAAAAGACTTTAATCCTTTTTTTTTTAACAAAATAACATAATTTGATGTTATACCTGTAAAGGTGATGTTTATGGTATTGAAAGGCTGAAAACATCATTCTCTGTGTTGAGTCAGCTGCAGCGACACTTTATTTTTTTTTTATTTTTAATATTACAAATTACATTTTACTAAATTAATGTACGTTAATAATCAATGAATCACTGACTAAATGTATTGTAAAGAGCTAAGCATTAATATATTCCTAAACTAAAGGAATTGTTAAATCTCCTATATTTTTTTCCCTAATGATTACAAATAATTAATTAATAAAATAATGTACATTAATAATCAATGAATCAATGTGTAAATGTCTTCTAAATGTTTTTTGCATTAATTAACTTTAATTTTTTTTTCTTAATGATTACTTATTAATAATTAAGAAATTGAAGTACATTATTAATTAATTATTCAATTAATTAATATAATACAAACAGCTAAGCATGAAATTATTGCTGAACTAAATCAAGCGTAAATTCTTGTTTGCTCAATTTTTTTTAACTAATCATTTTTTTATTAATAATTAATTAATTAATTATTGATTAATGAATATTAATATCTTGTACCTTTTTGTATTTCATATTCATCAATCAGTATCCTGAAGAGATAACAATCTCTTTTGATTTTCCGGCCGCAGAAAATGTCCAGTCAGACTGTCATCACCTGAGGAGAAAGTGCCAGTTCTGTGGCAAGTGTGCCCTATATATAGGCTGCATGCTTGAAACAAAACCATTGGTTTAGGCGGGAAATGCGCCATTTCCCAATGCGAATGTTTAAATGTGTAAGTTAGTATTGTAAAATGGCGATGTTAGTCTATGTTTTCCGCTCATTTTACATCCTTCCTATAAGTACTTTTTCTACTGCGTACGTCGTTGGCTGTGATTTGCACGGTTCTGGGGTCAGGGTTTTATGATTTTAAGCAGCCATTTTTCCCCCGCTTAGTTGAAACTACCTAAATTCGCGTTTCACCTCAATTCCAGAAGTCCTGGCTGTTCTCCCGTGCTATCGGTGACCTTTTTGTTGTATTTTATGTTTTATTTTTTGTGTTTTTGTTGTATTTTTGTTTGCGTGGTTCGACGGTTAACTTGGTATTTTTGGTAGGTTGTATTTTTTTTTCTAAATCCTGCGTCTTGTATTTTTTTTACGTCCCGCGTCTCGTATTTTTTTTTCTGAGTCCCGCATTCATCATCTACTACTTTCAGCCTAAGGCTGTTTGTATGTAGGCTAATTTGTTTGTAGGCTAAGTCCCCCATTGCTCGTCTCGCTGCACGAGGTTTGCAGGCAATGAGCGCCGAAGGCCCTCATTGCCTAAGTGCTCCAAGTTTAATGTCTCGACTCGCTACGCAAGGCTCGCCGGCGATGAGCGCCTGCGGTGCTCATTACCAAGTTGCACGCACCACCACGTCTCGTAGTTAGACAATTATAATATGTGATGTGTGTGTGTAATCACACATGACTCGCAGGACCTCCACGCTTTGGAAGTGCCACCGGTTAGGTCCTCATGATGGACTGGTAAGTTTTTCCTCAGTGACTGTGTATCAAAGTACAGAGCTTTTTCTTGGAAAGTAGAGGAATTCTAGCCACAGAAGCTTCCCAAAATAATGAGATACATCTCACAATCCTGAATTTGTAAACAAGTCATTAACTATGTTTATAAAATCAAAGTTGAAGTGACGAGTATCTTAATTGCTTAAAATGTACCATATACAGTGTTTTTATAAAGCATGGGAATAAATTCACTTAAGTGCAATGTTTGGAAATGTGAGGATTGTTGCTTAGTAATTGCAATGCACATCACTGCATTATAATAAAGTCAATAATGGGCAGCAGTTTACAAGCACTTCACAATAAAGGTCCAAATGCTGTGTGACAAGTTTCCAGTCTTCTCTGGGTTTGTGCCCGTGTTTCAGGCACTTTGATGGAGGAACACAATAAAATAGACTGTACTAAAATTTTAGCCAGTAATAAAAAATAACAAACTAAATTGTGGCAGAACATGGAACACATCCCCCTGCAGTTGCCTCATTACTGTAACAGGTAATAAAGTTTGGACCATTATGTATTTGTCTCATTCAGTCATGTCTTACTCTCCATGACCTCATGGACTGGAACATCAATATGTCCGTGGTCATGCTGATCCACTTGGGTTTCATGGCAGAGATACTGGAGTGGGTTACCAGTTCCTTCTTCAGTGGCCACAGCATACAGCCCTGATATTCCAAGGTGGTCTCCCATCAAAGTACTTACCAGACCCAACCCTGCTTGGCTTCAGGGTGGTGTTACCTCTTGGTTCCTTGATTGGAATCGAACCCAGGTTGCATCCGTGAAAGCACTGAATCCTAACCACTGGACTATTATAATGCCCCTTTTAAGTTAAATGATATACTCAGTACATTTCTTTTTGTGAATATAAATCTTACCCCATGCTACTGAAGTTGTGCATATTTCATTAGTTACAAATATTAGGATATATCTGTAAAACTATCTGTCATTCAGTGTAATGCAGAGGCTAAGTGTACCAGTTGAACAAAAAACTGTCTCTTTGCTTGTTCTACCACTGTTATAAATATATGACAAATTTACCAATTGTGTAGCTAGAATGACCCATGGCAATGGAGTGATTAATGTGCAAGGTCAACTGATTTCAAAGATTCCTCCCAACAAACACAGTTGTTCAGGAGGTATTGTCTATCACAAGAAACAATGGAAGGAGCCTTCTCTATCTGACACTCCACTGGTGAACAAACACCAAATGGTCTTTACCAAGCAGGCCTCAGTGGTGGAGTTGCATTATAGACACAATGCTGGGAAAAACAGTCACCCAAAAAGACTAAAGGTCAAGTAAAATTGAAATTAAATATTTCTTGGACTACAGTAACATCTATTGGCCATTTACTGTTGGAATTTACCAGGGATGACTGGACATAAAGCCAAGAGTGCATTGGCTAGGACAATCTTCAAGGTGAGGTCATGTTGGGTCTTAAAGGACAAGATCTACCTCTCAAGAGCTTGATTCAATTGAGCTCTTGCTCTATCCATTAAAATTAGACATAACTATTCAATTGCAAAAATCGCTCAAAACCGCAAATGCCAAATGGCAGCCCCAAGCTTACAGGTTCCAAATAGGACCTGCAAATGGTTTACAGACTTGTTTGTAACACTGCAAATGACAATATAAAGACACCAATGCATTTTAAAACATTGGTAAAGCAATGGAAGGCATTGTAATAACATGCACAACTCCCAAATATAATTTTCCTCATAGGTTGTAACGGTCATGCATATGCCAATATGAAAAGCCATGATGCAACAAGCTAAAAGATATTAACGTCACATTACCTCATTACATTGCAACACAAATATATTCAAATGGCTGACATATTAACCCTTTCTCACTCACAGAGGCTCTAATGTGGACCCTAGAATTACAAAGCTCATTTTATATATATTTCACTTATCACATCTACATTGGGACAACAAATAGTGGACAAATTACACCGCCACATGGCACATATCAAGTACCAGGGAAACATTTCACATATGATTGTTTGGTCCCTCAGTTGTGTCCAACTCTTTGTGACTCTATGGACTGCAGCACACCTACAAATGTCTCTGTCTGTGCGTATCCACAAAGTTTGCATGCTAAAGATACTGGAATGTGTTACCAGTTCCTTCTCTAGTGGACTGTGATTTGTCTGACCTCTTTGCTATGAGCTGTCCACCTATAGTAGCCCTACATTGAATAGATCCCAGCTTCATTCAGGTACACAAGCCCCTTCACCACCACCACTTTGCAAACCACAAGGGGACCAAGGAAACCATTAATGTGCATAGCACTTACAACTTGTCTAGATCTGCTTAATGAAACAGATGATTCAACCTCTGGACTGTGTAATCCAATCCAGTTTCACACATAGAGTGTGGTGCCAAAAAAAAAAAATCTGAAAAAAGTGGTCAACTAAAAAAATTCAACATGCATGTACAGTACAGTGTTAAATACTGTAACTGTAACAATATACTAACTATTAGCTAGGTGTCTGGATAATCAGAAATATGGGAAAATACCCAATAATATGGAGAGGACAAAAAGGTCAGCAGCCAGATTCACTGCTACTTACATCAGACCCAAGGATCTCTTCTCAGACTGATAATGAGGTCAGGATCACATGCTTCACTAGTGCATATATGATTACTGGCTGTCATTAACATGCCTTTGTGAGACTATACAAGTCCACTGCCATAGTGGTATCAGTCTACATTTCAGCTAACAACAATCATGTCTTAGATATCTGGCTATATGATAGATTTAAGATTGTGGGAGCTACATGTTAGCTGTCGTTGAAGGAATGTCTACCTGAGAGGTACCGTGAAAACCTTACACCTCATACATTTCCTTCACAATGCTTGCAGATGCAGAAGATGCCATCATGGACCTGTATTGTACCTAAAACAAAACAAAAAAACATAAAAAACTACAAAACCTACAAAATAAGGCCTTAAAAAAGTATAGGGACTGCAGCATCTATTCTCAACAGCATTCCTCAGTGACCATCAATTAGTGACATGTTCAACAGAATCTTACCTGTCCACAAAGAAGAGGATTATGGACCATGTGATAGGAGGTAGCCATCTGCATACAAAATATCACCATCACATAGGCCAAGATCCAAGACTCTGTAGCCAGGCTAGATTAGGTTAACATTGTGACCAATAAATTGTCACTGGAGTCCTCCTCCACCTAGGCCCAGGGCCCAATTCACAGTGGTGGTGGCCAGTCCAGCCCACTGATGTGGGGGGGGGGGTGAGGTGGCCAGCTGGTGTCCTCACTCCAGTTGGAGGGCCCTAGCCTCAGTCTCTAGTCTCTACAGTTGGGTCGGATCCCGGTGGTGTGGCCGGAGGTCCTGATGGTCACCCCACCAGCCATATTACATCCTCCTCCTCTGAACAAGGGCTCTCAGGTCCGCTTCTCTTCTCCTCCCCCTGTGCCAGTGCCTTGTGGGCGGGGGCTGGCTAGTCCCCTTCCTGCTCTGATCATGCCATTGCCCCCACCTCTGGCTCACAACTGGACTCAGACTTTCTTGATGCTGAAAGAATGAAAAGAAAGGTATATGTCATTAGTATGATAAAAATAATATAAATAAATAATATATAGTTTTGTATGCATTCCTAACTATCTGACATATAGACATGAACCGAGATGATACTCCTAATTGTAACTCAGATTAGATATAATTTGTTAGATGTGATATATTCTTTGGTTCTTGGTCTTAATCGTTCTTGGCTCCTAAAGCTATCTTTATTCCATCTGTGGTCTTTAACTGCAAAGGCTGCAGTGGGCACACCAATACATGGAATATGTATTGGTTGACTACTGTTGTTGTGCCTAGGAATGACAGTGATTTGTCAGCTTTATATATTTAATCACACATTTATCTTTCCATTGTAAATTCCATAGGGCTGACATTTCAGTGCCCTTAGTTTAATGGGGGTTGTTGGTGATGTCACTAATAGGAGACTACTTTTTAGTAATCAAGGAAAAGTGAATCTTTAATAGATTTATCACTTGATATGTTACAGAAGGTACCTATATGGCCAGCAATGTAAATTATAGATTAACAATAGAGAGAGGATAGAAAGACATCTTTAAGTTCTGACCATTAGTTTATCTCCCCTTATCAACCAGGAATTATTTTACTATATTGATTATAATAAGAGAAAACGATGACCAACTCTAATTAGAATGTAATAAAATATAACATTTATTAAGTTGAAAATTTAAAACAGTCACAGTGAAACGAAAATATTATGCCGAAAAAGAATACAATACAAATTATAGATACTGTCCAACAGTCTGCAAAGAGTTTCAGTCACAGAAGCAGTATTATGTCAATAACTTGAAAGTCTTCTATAATTCAAATATAGTAATACTTTACCACAACTATTTCATCTTTAATGACAGATTTTACCTACAAATACAAAGTACGGCCAAGGGATCTGCATGTGCACCGCAAACCTTTACTTAGGATGGTGGTAGAAGGAATTCAACGACTAAACCGTGATGTTCACTGAACATGTATTACTATGGCTCAGGTACATTGATGACATTTTCATCATATGGGATGATTCTCGTGAGAGATTTGAGATGTTCATTAACTCACTGAACAACAATAATCTGAACCTAAGACTGACAAATAACATAGAACCTGTGAAAGTAGACTTCCAGATATCACCATCTTGAAGGATGAGAAAAGCAACATCAAAACAGATCTCTACAGAAAACCGACAGCAACGAACAGTACCTTACACTGAAGGAGATCCCATTTCCCTCCAACACTAAAAGCCATAATGATAGGTGAATTTCTAAGAATAAGGAGAAACTGTTCCGACACAACAACCTTCAAAAAGAGGTCAGAAAAACTAAGAAACAGCTTAAAAACCAGAGGCTACAACAATCTTGCAGTAAAAAGATCATATTAGGGGGCTTTGCATGCACCAAGAGATCAGCTATTGCACCCGACACCAAGAACAAGGAATAAAGGACCAGTGAGATTCATTGGTACTTATATTGAAGACTGGAAAAACGTCACACTCATTCTTAACAAGCACATCAATATCCTGAAAATGGATACAGCTGTCAAATAAATTATAGGTGATGAAATACTGGAGAAGGTCTAAAAACATCAAGGACACGCTTGTACAGAGTCACTATATAAGAGGCAATAAGAAGTTGCAGTCCCTACCAAATGGAACCTTTGGGTGTGGGCACTGCAAATTCTGACCACACATGACCAGAAAGTTGGAGATGATTGATAGAACTGGAAGAACCATATGCCTAAATGATATCTTCAACTGCGGGACTCAAGGAGTTGTATACTGTTTGGAATACCCATGTTCCCACAAATATGTGGGTATCACATCAAGAGAATTGAAACAAAGACTTGGCGAACACATGTAATATACGTAATAGCCCAAGAGACCAAACCAGCGACAAAGAATTTACATTGGTGACTAGGCACTAGAATGAGTGTCATAACTCAAAACCCAATAAAAAGTGCTGTGTTCTACAAAAAGTATCCCTGGGAATCAGAAAAGGCAAATTAGAATTAGGATTTCTAAAAAGCAGAGACTCTGTGGATAGCCATTCTAGACACACTCTCTCCCAATGGAACGAATGAACATAACAACTTCAGCGTGTATCTCTAAACACATCAGACCTATTCTCCACCTCATAAAAGTGTCCGGGCCTATATAGCAAAAATCATAGCTTATATATTGAATAATTGAACTCTGTGATCCATCCTTAAGGGAATATACTCATCCCTCATATCGAAGGAGTTATATTTTGAAGACATATATATTAAACATAGCCCCATAGTGACATGTGACCAATAATAACCTGTATTAGTACAATATTACCTCCTTTTCATATTGGGACGTGCAATCAGAATAAAGAATATTGAAAGAATATAATTCTAGAAACCATCCATCATGCACTGTAATTCAAAGGGAGGGGCACTATACAGTACTAACCCACTTTTGTCTATGAAAGTTATTGTATGACAGTTTCCTGATCTGTCTATTTAGTTTCCCTCCTAAAATTATCTGTTTCTGTGGGTTATTTAATCAGTAAATTAAGTTTATTTGCACTTTACATTACTAATATTGTTATTTTCTAATTGAATAGCAACTAATATATCCTCCAGTCATTCATTCTTGCCCACACTCTTTAAAGGTTCTGATCATAAACTCACATTTTCGTAGGGACTTTATAATGTAAATGTTTGTGTTCAAAGCTAGCTAATATGAGCACTGAATTAGATGTGGTTTATTAACAAGTTTGATTATAATTTATAACTCACTTCTTGTTGCTCTCTTATAAGATCCAACACGGTTAATATATATGCGAATAAATGGTAACACTATCATAACGATATATAATCACTATCTTTGTCAAAACTCATCACTGTGACATTATCTAACAATCGAGTAGCAGTGGTATATTGGTGTATAGTTATCTGCTGCTCATTTGAATGTTTTGCTAAAAAACACAAAAGTAATACATGTTTTTTAAACTGTTGTATTTATTGTAGCTAAGCATATAATTAGAAGAATACAGTAAATTACCCCTGTTGGATTTAAAAAAACACTTATCTGCTTACTGACACCAGTGGGTTTAAATAGCCACTTATAAGTTAATTGATCCAATTGTATGTTAACAGTCACAGTAACTGCTAATTACAAATTTGTTCTCAAATCCCAATGGATAAGCAAGTTCTGCAAATATCATAATCCCAGATATTAACACCTCTTCTACTGCATTCCAATAGGATCCAATGTCAGATGAATTACCTGCAATTAAAAAACAAAGAGTTAATACAATGATTATCAGACCAAACTACTTACCCTATAAGAACATGCAATGCTCCTAAAATGAAACTGATCCCTGTTGAAGCCAGACGCAAAACATGCACATCGGATCAGTACCTTCATCTGTCCAAGTCTGATGACGTCACATTGTTGGCTCCACACTGCCTGAGACTACTTACTCTATGCCATGAACAATGTCGTCTGAGCACCAGTAACTTGACAGAAGTTAACAGAGGTAAGTGGAAACACAGGGAATTAGTTCCAGATAGTTCAGGATAGGACTTAGATCTGTTTTTCAGTCCAGGGAAAGAGGATAAGTACTGGGTCACCATAGAATTCACCAGGGCAACACCACTACAACCTATATATATATATATAGGTAAGCTTCCATATGCCCTGTATTTTCCACCTCTGCTGAATAAGAGCATCTACTATTTTATAGAAATGCACACTAGCTGATTAATATCTCCGAATGAAGCTTGGAAAAAAAAGTATTTGCTTTAGTGTTACTTCGAAATAGCGCAGAAGCCTATATGAACAGAATGACTATCATTTTGATACGTTGCGGTCAGGACATACATTTGATATTTACTATGTAAAGTATTACTATATTTGAATTATAGAAGACTTTCAAGTTATTGACATAAAACTGCTTCTGTGACATAAACACTTTGCAGACTATTATACAGTATATATATTTTTATTGTATACTTAATCGCCGTAATCTTTTGATTTTACTGAGACTGTTTTACATTTTCAACATAATAAATGTTATATTTTAATACCTTATAATTAGTGTTGGTCATCATTTTCTCTTACTTACTCTCCTCCACCACTCCTCACCTCCTCCTCCTCCTCTTCACCACTACTCCCCAGGGCCACCTCTCTCTCCTCTCTCTCCTCGCTCTTCTCCTATCCTATTCTCCTCCTCCCCACCTCTCCATTCCTCTCCCCTCCTCTCTCGGCCTTCCATATCAATCCAAAAAATTATACAATAATAAATGAAAATAAGTGTTCATGGAAATATACTGTATGATGAAAAAAAAATGTGTGTATTATGAGCAATTAATAACTGTTGGGGAATGGGGTGTGGGGGATGGAATGGGGGGAGGGGGTGTATGGAGTGACCTAGCTCTATATGTCTCTATGTGTGTTAAAATATGTTTATTGCAATTATGTGTAACCTGTAAATATGTGTAATCAATGATTAAGTGTAAAATAGTAAATAGTATAAGATAAGGATTCTTTGCAAGTGGATTTTCCTTTTGCAAGTAAAGGCTGATAAATTGCAGAGTGCACTAATTCTGCCCAGGTGAGAGGGGTGTGGCTTGACTGTGTTAAACTAGTATAAAAGGTTTTTGAGCTGTTTGGGGCTGTTTGCAGTGGATTTTCCTTTTGCAAGTAAAGGCTGATAAATTGCAGAGTGCACTAATTGTGTCCAGGTGAGAAGTTAATATAAACAGGAGAAGAGGCGAAATTATGAGCTTGCAAACATTTCTAGTATAAGTGCCATTCTAGTAAAAGTGTAGGAGTTTAAATAAAAGGAGGGAGTGGCATTCTAGTAAAAGTGTAGGAGTTTAAATAAAAGAAGGGAGTTCAAAGAAAAGAGGGGAAAGAAAAAAATATATATACACATTTTTCTTTTTAACTTTATACAAATATATTATTTTATAATCTTTTTTCCCCCCACTGATTTTTTGTAGAAAATAATATTTAAGTATGAGTCAGTCCAGTGACTGCCTCACTCAGTGTACATCCTGTCATATGTATGCAATAATGGAACAGCTGATCAAGGGTCCATACCTCTGTAGCAGGTGTGAGCATGTTGCCTCTCTGGAAGCTCAAATTGGAGAACTGGAGAGGTGAATCGCAGCAATTAGTGATATTGCTCCACTGGAAAGGGAGTTGGTTCTCACTGAGCACAGTTTAGCTGGGCCTATCATGGAGGGTGGAGCTGGGGCTAGTGAGGATGTCCAGGGAGGTAGCTGGGTTACAGCTTGAAGGGGAAGCAGGGGGAACAGGAGGAGGAAGGCTAGTTCTGAGTTGGCAAACACCAACAGATTTGCCAGATTGAGTGAAACTGTTGGGGATGTCCATTCAGGAATGGCAATGCCAGATAGAGCTGTTCCCTCTAACAGCCGGGAGAAAAGCTCTACTGGGGGAGAGGGAGGGCAGAATAGGCAGAGTAAGAGACAGGTTTTGGTTGTAGTGGACTCTATTATTAGGAAGATAGACAGGGTGATTTGTCACCCAGATCCCAGCAATTGAACAGTTCGCTGTCTCCCGGGTGCTCGGGTTTGTCATGTTGTGGATCGGGTAGACAAATTATTGGGAGGGGCTGGAAATGAAGCGGCGGTCTTAGTACATATTGGTACCATTGACAAAGTGGAAGATGGAGTGTCCTAAAGAATGATTTTAGAGAACTAGGTAATAAGCTGAAGGCAAGGACCTCCAAGTTAGTATTTTCTGAGATACTACCAGTGCCATGTGCTAGCCCAGGGAGGCAGAAGGAGCTTAGCGAGGTTAATGTGTGGCTAAAGATGTGGTGCACTAAGGAGGGGTTTGGGTTTTTAGCGCACTGGGCTGACTTCTCACTTCGGTACAATCTCTAGAGCAGGGATAGATTGCACCTTAATGATGAAAGAGCTTTTGTGCTAGGGGATAGGATGGTAGAAAGGCTGGAGGAGTTTTTAAACTAGTAGGTGGGGGGGGGGGGACTAGATATAAGTAATGGGGTAGAAAGTGTAGAGGATATAAGGGATTAATTAACAACTCATAGGGGATGAGATGGGGAGAGGGGTAGTATAGTCAATAGGGTGGTAGTACTAAGTAATTCAAGTACAGTGGCAGGCACTTCAGAACTACAGACTCATAACATAAGGTGTATGCTTGCTAATGCCAGAAGCTTGCCAGGAAAAATGGGAGAGTGAGAATTATTAGCAATTAATGAAAAATGGGATTTAATAGCCATTGCTGAAACGTTGTGGGATGAATCTCATGACTGGACTGTTAATCTGGATGGTTATAACCGATTTAGGAAAGATAGAGGCAATGGTAAAAGAGGAGGAGGGATTTGTCTGTATGTTAAGCCTGAATTTAAGCCTATAGTCAGAGAAGATATTTACAGGGGACATAGACATAAAGTTGAATGTTTGTGGGTAGAGTTAAATAGCGGAGCAGCAAATTCCAAAAGAATATTAGTAGGCATATGCTATAAACCCCCAAATATAGCTGAAAGTGAGGAAACACAATTATTGTGACAGATTGGAAATACATGGGCAAGTTCTAATAGTGGGAGATTTTAATTACCCTGAAATAAACTAGATAAATTAGAACAGCAGTTCAGCTAAGGGGTGTAGGTTCTTGAGTATACTCAGGGATCATTATCTGGCCCAGGTTATACAAGAACCTACTAAAAATGAAGCTATCTTAGATTTAGTCATCACAAATATATAATATCAAATGTTGGAATAGGGGAAACTTTTGGAAACAGTGACCACAACACAGTCTCATTTGAGATTGAATTAAAACATTTTTTTAAGGGGCCAACAAAAACTCTTAATTTTAAAAGGGCAGCAATACAAAGTATAGACTGGGACAGAGAACTGATAGGTATAAAAACTGAACATAAATGGACAACATTTAAATCCTTACTAAATATACATACACATCAGCATATACCATGTGGGAATAAAAGTAAAAGGAGTAAATCCCATCCAATGTGGCTTAACAATGATTTAAAGATCAAGATAAGGACTAAAAAGAAGGCATTTAAATTATACAAACAAGAGGGGACAGAGACTGCTTTACGGGAGTACAAGGAAATCAAAAAGGCTTGCAAAAGCGCTATTAGACTGGCTAAAATAGAAAATAAAAAATTAATTGCAAAAGAGAGTAAGACTAACCCTAAAATATTTTTTAAGTATATTAATGGGAAGAAGGTGATGAAAGAAGCTATTGGAACATTGAATGTGAAACAGGCCATCTGAAAATTAGTGACCAGGAAAAGGCAGATGAGCTAAATAGGTTATTTTCTTCGGTATACACAAGGGACACTGCGACATAATGGGGCTACACTACCTTTGCCAAATAATTGGTTAACACAGGAAGTAATCCAAAAGAGGTTTTAAAAAATAAATGTTAATAAATCCACGGGTCCTGATGGAATACATCCACGGGTACTGAGGGAACTGGGTTCTTTAATAGCCAAATCTTTATATTTAATTTTTCAAGATTCACTCAACACAAGGTCTCTACGAGATGACTATAGAAAAGCAGATGTGATACCTATATTTAAAAAGGGACCAAGAGCAAATCAGGGGAATTATAGACCAGTGAGCCTCACTTCTTGTAGTGGGGAAGCTTTTAGAAGGGTTAATAAGGGATAATATACAAGAATATATCTATTTGAACAGGATTATAAGTAGGAGTCAATGTGGATTTATGAGGGATAGGTCATGTCAAACAAATCTAATTAGTTTCTATGAGGAGGTTAGTAGGAACCTGGATCAAGGCAACTCAGTGAATCTAGTCTTTTTGGATTTTGCAAAGGCTTTTGATACAGTGCCACATGGGAGACTATTGTGCGGACTAAGAGATACAGGTATTGCAGTAAATATCTGCTCATGGATTGAGAGCTGCCTAAAAGACAGGAAGCAAAGGGTTGTTGTAAATGGAACATACTCTGATTGGACTAATTTGGTAAGTGGGGTTCCTCAGAGTTCAATAGTAGGTCCTCTCCTTTTTAACATATTTATTAATGACTTAGAGGTAAGATTGGAGTGTGGTGTCTCCATTTTAGCTGATGACATAAAGGGATTTACATAAAATTGAGGAATGGGCATCTAAATGGCAGATGAGATTTAATATGAATAAATGTAAAGTTATGCATCTGGGAAGGAAAATAGCCATGCAATTTATAATCTTAATGGAGCAAATCTAGGTGTACCAGATATTGAAAGGGATTTGGGAGTGCTTGTGGACAACCATCTAGGTAACAGTGCTTAAAGCCAAGCAGCAGCTGCAAAGGCAAATAAAATATTAGCATGTATTAAGAAGGATATAGAAGCAAGGGAGCAAATATAATTCTGCCACTATACAAATCCCTAGTACGCCCTCATTTGTAATATGGAGTACAATTTTGGGCACCACTTAATAAAAAAGACATTTTAGAGCTGGAAATTGTACAGAGGAGGGCAACAAAACTAATAAGGGCATTGGAGGGGCTAAATTAAGAAGAAAGACTAACCAAATTAAACATATTTTTTTCTAGAAAAAAGGCGTCTAAGAGGAGATATGATTACCTTATATAAATACATCCAGGGTCGGTATAAAGATTTGTCAAGGGAGCTTTTTGTGCCAAGAGGTTTTCAACTGACAAGAGGACATCCCTTGAGGTTAGAAGTAAAACGATTCCACCTTAAAGAAAGAAAAGCGTTTTTCACAGTAAGGGTGGTTAATCTGTGGAATTATCTACCAGAGGTGGTGGTGACAGCGGATTTGATAGATAACTTTAAAAGGGGACTGGATTTATTTCTAATTAAAAAGGGAATGCAGGGTTATCATGGATAATTAGAGAGACAGTATTGATCCAGGGAGAAATCCGATCACCAGTATCTGGGGTCAGGAAGGATTTTTTTTTTCTCCTTTTGAGACGACTGGCTAAGTCTTACTTGGTTTTTTTTTTTCTGTTTGCCTTCCTCTGGATTAATAATTTAACAAAAAAATAATAATTAAATAATTGATTAATTATAAATTAACAACTAAGTAATTAATATTTAATCTGCATATTGCAGATCAGAGGAGATCATAAAAGGTTGAACTTGATGGACTAAAAGTCTTTTTTCAACCTTAATTACTATGTAACTATGTAACTATATCAGAGATAAAACTTGGCTTGCATTGACAAACATAAAAATTACAAATAGTGTCATCAACATATGACTTATAACAAGACAAAGTCTCTGATATAGAGTATTTGGGGTGACTGCTTGGGAGAGAAAACTATAAATACTGGATGACATGGTAAGGGATTAACGCAAGAAACACATAACTATTTACAAGGGGTAACATATATGACAAAGGACAAGACAAACATTCTGACACATAAGGAACTGACGACCCTGTTCCTTAGAGCTTACAGTCTAAAGGATATGGGGAAGTGACACAAGAGTGTGAGAGAGTATCTATATCCAATTTGTCATGCTTCTAAAAAGCAACACCTGTGCGTTTTGCGGGTGAAGAAGTTATATATCGTTCAGCTTTAAGGAGAGAGTTTGAACTCCAACTTACTCCAAACTACTCTACCATTAAATATAGCATTAAGTTTGAGATATCTGGTCATGGATGAAACCCTATCTCTACAATATTATTAAATCAGTGATGATTTGCAGTTAGTTGATGTTCTATAAAAAGAGTTTCATTTCATTTTCTTCTAATACAAAATAATTGCTTGATATCTGCTTTTATTTATCTGGAAAAAGAAACCAATTTAAAAGTAAAATGAGTGCCTCAATAAACCAAATGACAGTAATATAATTCAGAAATTGAGCTGTAACATAGTAATTGCTGTTTGCATGTGTGATTGCTAATGTTAAGAAAATGTCAAATTAGGAACACTAGCAGGATATATGACAATTAACAAATAATACCCATGCTTTATTCCCTAGAAAATGATAAGTAGATGATTGATTTCCTGCAGCAATTTTCAGTCAAAGGAAACAACAATACAAATACACGTTATTCCACAATTCCTTAATATTATCAATAAATGTATTCTTACATATAAGAGGCTGAATACCTAAAAGAGTTATTTTTTTTTTGTAACCTCGTGTATCTCTAGGCTATAAGACTTAGAGGAACATTTGTATAATATGTAGAAAAATATTTTAATATTACTGTGAAGCTGTCTCATATGAAATAACTTAATACTTGTGCAAATATGGAAGGTCAGATAAGCACAATAAAAAAATAATAAGGTCACAACGACTTGTTCTATTGAGAATTGGCACATTTTAGAGCATCTTCTTTGAGATAAACTCTGCCATACAAACAGTAATGTCCTGGGGTTCAACATTATGTTCCTATCTAAAAGAATGGACCAGTCCCAAAATATCACACTATTCTAACCTGAATGGAATAACATACTAATAAAAGATGTATAAATTGTCATTTTTGGTTCCTGTTAGTGTTAGGTTCAGTGAGCAAGGAGTTAAATCAAGTCCACAAATTATTTTTCTAAGGTTGCATAATACATGGAGGTAAACCTATTTTAGTTCAACAGTAGCATAATATTAAGTAGTGTACTTAATATATACCTAATATATATATATATACCTAATATAGTGAGGATTATATCAAAACTCCCACTTATTGGGCTCCTTTGGGCTTGTGGTGTATGTATTCAGTCCTGACAAATCAAACAACTCAAGTGTAATAATAATCATATAGTAATGTTTATTATACTTATCTCTGTCTGTTCAAGCATAAAGGCTGAGGGACCCCACCAAATCAATCTGCTCAGAGATATAGGAAACACAGAACCAGGCACAATTAAGTTCAAAGTAGAAGTCACTGACCATAAGGCATGGTCCCCATATTGATAGCAAAGCATAAACCGAAAGTTATAGTGATGGTTATACAATTTCTGTTAAAGAAACAAGCCTCAGTTGTCATGACAGAGTGTGACAGTTTGACAAGGCACTTTTCTTGCGGCAAACTCACAAGCAGTACACCAGTTAGTTGTACAATTCCCAGTTTCCCCCATCTACTTTGGTACTTTGCAATGATCACCTCATCGCGAATGCGCTCATCGCAAATCTCTCGGGCCTTCACTTTGTGAGGGCCGCAGTTGCGGACTGCAATGAGTGCCTTCACTATGTGAGCCCCCCAAGCGTGACAACAACTCGCAGATTGACAACTATTATAGTTGATTCAAAACAAAATGTTAAGCATATGAGGATATTTTTTTATGAAGACAGTATATACATTCTACACCACTCCATGCAGGTTTCCATGTCCAGGCATGTTTTATACTGATGAGCCTTCAACACTGGCTCAAAACTGTCAGGGAAAAGAAAATACTTTTATAGAAAGCCATCAGGGGATGATGTTAACAGACAGTAATGAAAATGTCATGCACTACATACAATAGGTAATCCATTAAAGGCTACTTCTGCCCATGTACTATATCCTTTTCTAAATATGAGCCGTAAGTGTCCAATTAATTCATTATTCAGTTAAGATGTATTCCTCCTATCAACAAATGATCTGAACCAATCTGCTCAAAATAGATACCGGGTGCAGGAAATACAGGCACCAAACCTGCCCTGCAAAATATAGCGAGAATCGATTATTTTTGCACAGCTAAAACACAAAGAACAAATAAAACTAACTGCAATATTTTTTCACCTCGTCCAAACATAATTTCATCTGTAGCTCTGGACACAGCCAGTGTTCCCTTGTTCGACAAAACACCTCTATAATACGAGATATCACTCAAACTACTAGTTGCAATATTGATTCTGGCAAAGCAAGTTCATAGTTTTTTTACACAGCTGAAGTTCAGAGCTTTTAAAACCTCATTTGTATTTTGTTTTTAAGGCATACAAATTCACATTGTTTAATAAACCATTATGTTAGATGAAATACATTTTAAAACTGTTATTATAAAAAATATTTGATTTGGGTCGGTAACAGGACATTTGTACAGAATAGTACAGAAAGCTGGTAGATGCTCAGGAGCACTGACACATGTTGATGGCAAGAAGAAACAGGTTGTAGAGCAGGCAGCACAGGTGCTGGGTGAGACTGTAGGCACTCAGAAACTGGAGACCTGGTGGAAATTGGAGGTACTAAGAAACTGGAGAGCTGGTTGAGATTGGTGGAGCTTGCACCTGAAGCACTGGCAGATGGTGTTTCAGAAGAGGAAAGAGACACTTGGGCCCCTATTTAATTGTCCAAATTGCAATTACTGGAGCCCATAATGGAGCCCATAAATATTACTGATATTCAATTTGCTACATTTTGCTACTAGCAATCCATTTGCAAGTTACAGGCTTAAGATCACTGCTGTTGTCAAAAAAGTAACTCTGTCCTATCTCCTTTGATGTTTCAAGCCCGTAAATGTTACAAGTGCTAAAGACGCAAAATACATATTTAATTTCAACAATTCAACAAGCTCACATTTGCCTTCAAACCTATAAATGGCAAATGTATTAAAAAATCCATGAGTAGTAGAGAGGACTTGCAAGTGAGTTAAACACCTGTTTGTAAAACTGCAAAAGCAAATAAGAATATGCTACTGTTCTTTAAAATACTGGGAAAGCAATGAAAGGCATTAGAATTCAATAAACAATAGTCTTAAACCTGCAAATTTGCATTAACAAATCATTTATTTATTTCAATAAATGTTATTAGACAGATAGTTATATAAACATCACAGATATTTAAGCAACAAATGAATAGAAATACAATACACAGTGTGATCTTATGATATAACATTTATAGTTATCTGTCTTCCTCTCCATCTTTTCTTCTTTCTATCTGAGGGTTAAATGGTGATTATTTGTAATATCGACATTATCTAAGTATATCTTACTAGCTTTTTCGTATTTGTTAATTTTTTCCTAAAGTAAAATGAATTTGTATGACTATGTTATCTTGTTCGTATTGATTGCATAGCCCATTTGGTTCCTCTAAATTAAACTAAACATCTTCAAACAAAACAAATAATAACAATTTTGTTCATACAGTATATATATATATATATACTAGCGACTTGCCCGTCAAAAAATGACGGCAATGAAATTGTAAGGTAGCTAATGTTGTTTGGTGTATAACAATGAAAGATATAATACATTAATAAATGAATATCTAATGCTGTTTGGTGTGTAATATTAAAATATATAATACATTAATAAATGAAGATACTTTACCTATTTTGAAGCATTGTGTCGAAGAGCTGTCAATGTGTTTTGAGGTTGCTGCAGCATTAGTGGTGTGGAGCTGCTGTGTAAGCGTGGTGAATGTGTGCAGTGTAATACTGTGCGTACGCGAGATGAAACCGTTAGCATAGTGGTGTACTTCCGCATTGGCGTAAAATGGCTGGTTATCTGTGGTATGCGTCTTTGCGGATTATACGTCGGTGCTTCGTGGTGTTTTTCGAGTTTCGTGTGGTGTTTTACGTGTTGAGAGTGCTTCGTTTTGTTCGGCGGCCATTTTTTCTCTCGCTTATCAAATTTTTTAGTGTCTAAACTCTTTTATTTTGAGTGAAATGAAGGTGTAAGTTGCATTTTTGAGGTCCTGGATGCTACCTCTTGCTGTAGGTAACCTTTTTATGTATGTGCTGTGTGTATGTATTGTGTTTTGAAATTTGTAATGTTCGCAAGTTGCGTCCGAGTGTTGCGAGGCCGTAATGTGTGTTAAAGTGTGTCGTATGTTGTTTGCGTTGCTCGTAAAATTTAGCGAGTGTCGTAATTGGTGTGTCGTGTAGTTTGCGTTGCGACGTGAAGTTTGCGAGGGTCGCAGTTGCAGCAACTGCGGTCCTCAGTTGCTGTCAAGGAGCGCCTGCGGCGCTCCATGCCAGCAACTGAGACCCTCGCCCACTGCCCTCGCTTCGCAACAACTCGCATGCTCACAACTATATATGTCATATATATATATATATATATATATATATATACATATAATTCAAACTTTGTCAAAGGGATTTCTCCTCTAGAAATAAAGGGTCTCTTTTCCAGGTTCCAGGCCCCCATTCTGAGCGTAGAGCCCTGTCCCCCTCCATGCCAAGATATGTTAATTGTGTGAATGCAAGGGTTGTCCCTCTCTACTCTCTAGCCACAGACCCCAAACCTCCATGTACTAAGGAATAGAGTCTTCCAGTGTGTGAGTAATAGTTTTGTTTATTGCTATATAGATCATTTGGTTTTTAACCGTTCACAGATCAATAGCCACATTAAATTCCAAGCCCGTAAGTGCAATGTGAGACCCGCAACGGCTGTGGACTTGAAATTTAGCTGAGTTACAGAGCTATTAATTTCGAGCAGGGCGCAAGTTACAGGCTTGAGATGCAAACCTGTAAACCATTTGTCGAACGTTGGATACGGGGTCGGGAACGTGATCAATTAGTCAATCCCTTTACGTTACTGAAAAATGGAGGTGGGATTTCAAAGTCTTATGGGTTTTAAATATGAGTTATGATCGGACTCACATTCCAGAAAAAATGCAATATTGATAAAGCCATAAATATGATAGTCTAGTCCATGCGAGTTCCATTATAGGTATTAACACATTGATTACCAGGATTGATATAACACAGAAATTACACATAAAGATAAAGTATTTCACATTGCTGATTTTCAAGCTTGAGAATGTTGTGCTATTGCGGGTCCTCTCTATCACCCGTAGGCTTTTTAGCTCCATTTGTGGATTACGGGCTTGAACCCCAGTGAATTTGTTGCAATTTAATAGAGCAATGGGAATGTTACAGTTACAGGATCTAAAGAACAAAGGAATTGCGGGCGCGCAATTCAAATTTTCACCACCCATAGGGTTTTCTCACCCCTACCCTGCATGTCATTGGTCGGTTGCTTTACGAGACCAATTTAATAGTCGTAAGTCTTGCAGGCTAAGTTATGGGCTGCGGTTTTCAATGTTTAGGGAATTTAATGCAGCTACAAGTTTATCAGATTTCCAGTTATTTGGTATATGGCTCTTGGTAGCTAAATAGAAGAATTGTAGGAGCTTGTTTTGAGGGTCCGTAAGAGTTTTACTGGGGTGCAGAGCAACTCTGTATCTAGTTGTGAAACAGCTCTCCATAGCTGTTGGTCCTTGGGACAAAGCCACCACATATGGATAAAGGACCCTGTAACCTGGCAGCCCCTAAAGCAGTATGGGCTTTCTGTCGTTTTCCCCTTGGAAAACTTTTCTGGTGTTATATATGTTCAGTGCAGTAACTTTAATGCAGTTTCCAGTAAGTTGTGCAGCCTTATAGAATTTTATCAGGTCCGGGCAGGGCAAGCTCCCCTTAGTTTTGTGTTTATACATAGTAGTGTTACTGATTCTTAACAGATGAACCTAAATCCTTACTCTGAAAACCCTTCAAATCCTTCATATTCACCGAAACTGGGAGAGTTCTAAACAAATATAATAGTTTCGGAAGGGTATTCATCTTAAATTAATTAATCCTCACTAGCCAGGAAATAGGGTATCAAGACCATTTTCTTATGTCTTCACTCAGAGACTTAAAGAGGGAATGTAATTCACCTTATATACGGTGTCCAAGCAGGCAGTGATTTTCAGGCCTAGATATTGTATAAACTCTTTAGCCCATAGGAACTGATAATCCTCCTGCAATGAATCCTTACCCTGTGTTGGTAGGTCTATCGCTAACACTTCTGTTTTATCTTTATTAATAACTAGCCCCGAGATTAATCCATATTTGTGTAGGGCTTGCATTAATTTGGGTATGGAATGGGTCGGATTTGTGAACAGTATATCGTCTGTCAAGAGGCTAATTTTAAAATGATGATGACTTATGACTAACCCTGTGATTCTGATGTTTTAGTTCCGTGTTGATCCCAGGAATCAAGGAGTTAATACATATCAGGCCACCAACATAAACTAGAAAAGATTATTTATAAATTATTATGGATTTTTACATTTCTGGATTGTGAGTCCGATTGCACTATTTAATTGTAGTCTAAAACCATGTTTTACTGATGTCATGGTGACGGTCTCATTTACTATTGGCTCTGTCTTAATAGTAACTTATGGACTTGCTTACTTGATCATGGGCAAGCCCTGAAATAATGCATGGAGTTCACCAGAGCTTCACAGGTTTCCACTGGAGTCCTCTTCCACTCCTCCAAAATTGACATCACGGAGCGGGTGGATGTTAGAGACATTGCACTTCCCAACCTTCCATTTGAGGATGCCCCACAGATGCTCAATAGGGTTTAGATCTGGTGACATGCTTGGCCAGTCCATTACCTTTACCTTCAGCTTCTTTAGCAAGGCAGTGGTCATTTTGGAGGTGTGTTTCAGGTTGTTATCATGTAATCGAAAAATAATAAAAACTAAATAAAAACACACTCACACACACCACAGGGGGAGAGCTAGGAAGCCTGGGAGTGAGGTTGCAAGCAAATTTGACTCATATTTGGGGGTTTTCATCAATCCAAAAAACAAGGAATAAAATGGAGGACGAAAAACTTAAAAAAATCTGAAACTGCATGAAAATGAGGCTGCGCAAAGCCATGCATGTGGGACTTACACTAACACTTACATGAACAACACCTTAAGCTGCAAACAGTTGAGAAACACAGAATCTCGGGGGGGATTCCGACCTAAGTAAAATACGAATTTAACGGCCAAAGCGCAGTAATCAAAAAACACGAAAAACAAGAACAATTATAAAAAATAAATAAGAACACACTCACACACAGCACAGGGGGAGAGCCAGGAAGCCTGGGAGTGAGGATGCAAGCAAAAACTTTGAAAATAAAAAAAAGTTTTTGCCACGCAAACATCCAGCCGACACACAGAGAAGAAACACACAGGGAAGGTACATGGGGGAGATGGTGGAATGAGACACATGGCCTTCCCAAGCACAAAACTGCCAGATTAATGGACCCTGCAGTGACCCCTACAGTAGGCAGGAGGAAAGGTTTTCAATGAGCGCCAAAGGCTCTCAACTCGGAGCTTGCAATGAGCGCAAAAAGTGCTCAGAGGAGATATCAGTATCCAATGTCAGTATCTGAGGTTAGGAAGGAATTTATTTTTTTCCCCTTTTGAGACAATTGCAAGTTTCACTAGGGGTTTTTACTGTTTGCGTCCTTTGCACGCTGGACACCAGTGCGCCATCATCAGAGCACAGAGAACTGCGCTCTGATGACTCTCTGCTCTCCAGCCTGCCAAAAGGCTGCCAAGGCTAAGGCAAGGGGCTATATATTTGTGGGGCAGTGGGACTGGCATGTGTAACACCCTTACCTTAGCCTTGGCAGCCTCCAGTAAATATGAGATGGGGGCCTCTGTAGCAGATGGGATGCAGGCTGGCATTCTATTTATCCTACTCCGAACTGCTGGCCGGAGCGCAGATTGTCATCAGGGTGCAGTTCTCTGCGCCCTGATGACAGCACTGGTGTCCAGAGTGACATAGACGTGCCACCAGATCAATTAATAATTAATCCGCATATTACACGGATCAGAGGGGATCTAAAAAGGTTGAACTTGATGGACTTAAAAGTCTTTTTTCATCTTCAGTTACTATGTAATTATGTAACTATGCATAGCAGGTCCAAAGTGACCCCTAGAAGGAGAATGATGAGTAATTAAATTTAAGGCAATTTCTAATTATTTTTTTTTACATACAACAATTTTCCAAAATACTCACAAAGTGAATTACTGTTAAGATAAAGGGAAACACTATGTTGTAAATATGTACAAGGCTGCACCTATAAGCAGACATGTATTCTCGGTCTCTGATAAATTTAGTTCTTACCGACCGCTGAGTATGTTTGGAGGGAAATTCTCTGTATAAAGATGTTTCCAATATTAATTTCCAAAGTGTGATCAGATAAAGTACCAGTGGTGTCATGGTGTTTATCATCGTGAGTTACATGATAAGTAAGTCAGAAAACAGAGAGACTCCAAGCAAAAAAACTGAACAAATCAGCAATAAGGAAGGCAGCTTTTCATTATAATGCAATACATGTCACATTAATCCCTACATACACAGTCTCTAAATATATTGTATTGAAATGTTTAAATACAATTAACTAATTTTGTATACCTTGTTTATTAAATTGAAAATTGTTTAGAGAATTGAACATTTAACTGAAATTTTATATGTGGTGTCCTGAGGATATCTGCAGCATGATAAGAAGGGCTATCCTAATGTATTCCTCTCGTACCACTTGTGGAGTCCAGTGATTAATGGACAATCTCTGTGCCAGACAGACATTTTCTGAATGTTAAACTTCTCACTTTTTATCTACATGGACCTTACAGACAATTTTCTTGACAGTAAAGTGGAGTAGAAATGTTTAAATATTATGTTTTGTAGAATTGTGGAAGTTTCTTGTCTAGATGTTGGTGATTAGTGAAGCCTAATAGAAGGAAATAGCAGGTAACCGGGGATATAGAAAGTACAACACATAAACTGATGCACCTGTTGTATTGGCCATTATCAGTGTTGTTATCTCTACCAAAAATATGTCATGGTTGTCATATAATGTGACAGAAAAATGTGCCATTTTGCATTTTATTCACATTTTACTTACATGACAAAAATGTTAAATGCATTTATCTGTATATATCTCAGTGGAGATGGATATCAGTTTTAGATATCATGTTGGTGAAAATATGGCAAGTAAGCTTTAGTACAAACACACAAAAATATATTTAAGATCAAAAAATCTGTCTGTGGATAGGTCTCCTAACTCATGCATAATCCATCCTATGTTTCAAAGCTATGTTAAACAGCAGCCCAAATTCTGAGCACAAAATAAGTGTTTTAACTTATTTGTAGATGTCTAAATGTGAACACAAATGCACTATTTATTTACTGTACTCAGTTTGGTGGAGGGCTTCTATCACTCTTTTCTATCACATTATATATACTTGTGTTTGCATGTTTAATAAATATATAAAGGTTTTACAGCCATCAATCAAAAACTCAAAACTGTAAAACTAGAATGTTAAATTAAAATGACTTTACACTGTTCCTGACCTCATTGGCAATCCTCAGGTGCAGAGCATCATCTCAAGACTCATAGCATCATTCTTCTACCGTTTTATGTTTTCATGCATTTAAAATACACATTAAGAAAGGTCAGAAAGCAGTTACAGTTGGAAAAATTCATGAACCCATTTAAATTCAGGACAACAGGTTAATGAAAAATGTTTAGGGACGTTGGACACTCTATTACATCTCTATTTTATAACCCCTATGTGATGAATGTACTTCTTGAAAAAGTTTACTAATCATGACATCATAAAAAACATTTTTGCTTGATGAGATAAATCAGAGTATTATGAAATTTGCAGCTGTGAGTCATGAGAATGTCTATCACTGGAGAGGTTAGACTGAATGAAGAGAAAATGTGTATAGAAATGATTTCTTTCAGTTTAGAATAAACATAACACTTACTTTTCATTGCATGATTTTAGGGGTATGCTAAACAGATAGATGTTTTAAGTAGTAATTATTTTAAACTGTTTATACGTAGATTAAGACAGTCTGATAACTACACACAATAGCATATGGCAAACTCCAAAACTGAATTTACACAGTCATTTCTCAAGGTGCTATTTATAAAAGCCTACAGTGCCTTGCAAAAGTATTCACCCCCTGGACTTTTTACCTATTTTGTTACATTACAGCCTTAATTTCAATGTTTTGCTAATCTGAATTGTATGTGATGGATCAGAACACAATAGTCTAAGCTGGTAAAGTGAAATGAGGAAAATATACAAATAAAACTATTTTTTATAAATAGAAAACGGAAAATTGGCATGTGCGTATGTATTCACGCCCTTTGTTATGAAGCCTATAAAAAGCTCTGGTGCAACTAATTACCTTCAGAAGTCACATAATTAGTGAAATGATGATTTTTGAAAGGCCCCAGAGGCTGCAACACCTAAGCAAGAGGTACAACTAACCAAACACTGCCTTTAAGACCAAGGAACTCTCCAAACAAGTAGGGGACAATGTTGTTGAGAAGTACAAGTCAGACTCACCAAAACTCATGGACAAGGAGGGCAAGGAGGGCATTAATCAGAGAGGCAGCACAGAGACCTAAGGTAACACTGGAGGAGCTGCAGAGTTCCACAGCAGAGACTGGAGTATCTGTACATAGGATGACAATTAACCCTACTCTCCATAGAGTTCGGCTTTATGGCAGAGTGGCCAGAGGAAAGCAATTACTCTCAGCAAAAAGCAAAATGGCATGTTTTGAGTTTGCAAAAAGGCACGTGGGAGACTCCCAAAATGTATGGAGGAAGGTGCTCTGGTCTGAGGAGACTAATATTGAACTTTTCGGCCATCAAAGAAAACCCTATGTCTGGCGCAAACCCAACACATCACATCACCCAAAGAACACCATACCCACAGTGAAACAAGGTGGTGGCAACATCATGCTGTGGGGATGTTTTTCAGCAGCCGGGACTGGGAAACTGGTCAAAGTTGAGGGAAAGATGGATGGTGCTAAATACAGGGATATTCTTCAGCAAAACCTGTACCACTCTGTGTGTGATTTGAGGCTAGAACGGAGGTTCACCTTCCAGCAGGACAATGACCCCAAACACACTGCTAAAACAACACTTTAGTGGTTTAAGGGGAAACATGTAAATGTGTTGGAATAGCCTAGTCAAAGCACAGACCTCAATCCAATAGAAAATCTGTGGTCAGACTTAAAGATTGCTGTTCACAAGCTCAAAACATCCAACTTGAAGGAGCTGAGCAGTTTTGAAAGGAGGAATGGGCAAAAATCCCAATGGTAAGATGTTGCAAGCTCATACAGTCTTATCCAATGCAACCCGGAGCTGTGATTGCTGCAAAAGGTGGCTCTACAAAGTATTAACTTTAGGGGGGTGAGTAGTTATGCACCTTGACTTTTCTGTTATTTTGTCCTATTTGTTGTATGCTTTACAATAAAAAAAAACACATCTTCAAAGTTGTGGGCATGTTCTGTAAAATAAATTATGTAAACCTCAACCGATCCATGTTAATTCCAGGTTGTGAGGCAACAAAACATGAAAAAGGCCAAGGTGGGTGAATACTTTTGCAAGGCACTGTAACTTCATGTAGAGAGAAAACCTTGTTGCAACAGGTATGTTTTAGCAGACTAAGAAAAATCAGAGCCGGAATAAAAGATCATACCTGGAGAGAAGCAAATGCTTATGGATTTAGTACCAGACTTCTCAACCAAGAAAGTTATTATCCGATTCTTTGAAGCATATCATGTGAGGTGCACACCTTAAGCACTGAAAAAATCTTGAGTTATGGTCTATCCTAAAGATTGATAATCATATTATCCTCAAAAAAAGTTTTTTACACAAATTCTGAGACACATGAACACATTAGTTGCAGAACCCATTAGTTCCCTAATGCATGGCCATTGCTTTTCAGAGGAAGATGAAGAATGCTTCTCTCTTGTGCTATTGTGGTGAGGATTCTATAAAAATTTCCACCAACTGAGTTCCTTTTGGCTTATGGTTTATGTATTCAATCTCGACAAATCAAACAACACAAGTGTGATAATAATCATTTAACAAAGTGCATTATACTTAGCTTTGGCTCTTCAATCACAGAAGGCGTAGGGACCCCAACAAATCTATTGGATCAGCAGGATGGAAAGAGATAGAAAACACAGATGCTGGTACAATCACATCCAAGGTAGAACTCACCGCCCGTTAGGAAATATTCCCATAAACAAAAAGTTATAGTGATGATTATGGCACATTTTTATAAAAATGTTCAAGTCTCCAAGGCCATTAGATGGTGTGGCAGTTGAACAAGGCATGTTTATTGCTATAAACCCACACCTTCGTATCCCAGTCCCATTCATCCATGATTAATTTCCCTTTATAGAAGTAGAGACAGTATCCATACTAGTTCTGTCAGTAAAACATGGTAACAGTTATACTAATTTTAAATATTCACCACCCCTCCCATGTCCATATGATTAGCCTTGCACCATTATTCTATCCATGGCATATGGTTTTGTGTAATTACAGTATATGATGCTTAGCCCTTTCTGGATCGCTACCTTGTGGCATTGAAGCAGCTTGTGTGCCTCAATGAAGCTGTGAGCTATCTAGGGTGACCCAAGATTTACAGGTTATGGCATAGAGGTAATGACACTGGAAATGGAACTGGCAACCCACTCCAGTATCTTTGCTAAGAAATACTTATGTATAAAGGCTCACAGAGAATTGGGCATGACTGAATTACTGAACAACAGTAAAGCTTAGACCAGAGAGCATTAAACAATTGTAACATGTCAACATATGTACTAAGATGAGTTAATTAAAGGAATGGTACAAACAGAAAATATATAAAAAGAGGAAGTATAGATGGATTTAATGTTGGATACTGTCAGGATTGGGGACTTACATTTTATTATGGACTCACAAACATTATACAAAAAAATGGGATAAATGCATACAAAAATGAAGGTAATTTTATTAAGTAAATGACAGCGGCGTCTTTAAAAACAGGGAATGTTTAAAATACTGACACAGGGAATAAAAGAGGGCAAAATGTAAGGAATACTAATGAACCATGAAGCACTAGTATTGTGCAATGTATAACTCTTAAGTGAGTGGGTATTACTATTCGCACCTAGCGGGCGAGCCAAAATAGTTACAAAGAAGAACAAAGGCAGAAAAGCCCTATTGTTTCACAAAGGATATATATATAAAGCACCCTTGTGCCTAAATAAATGTCCTCCAAATGTCTAGGAGGTACATTCAACAGAGCAGTGAATTTGCATAAAGATGAAATATAGGTCACTGTATGTCTTACTGACACCCCTTTTTGTATTATGAATTAGGGTACCCAGAATTAGTACCTATATAATTCAGATTTAAAGGGAGCTCCACCTAAAATACAGACAAAATCATTGCAACAGCTATATGTTACACAGCATAGAATCCAAGCTGTGTCTATATACATTTATCGACATCTGACTCTGGTATGGCACAAAAAGTGTCTAAAGCTGTATCTACAAGGCAAAGGCTGTTCCCCAACTATTAGGGTAATAAAGGTGATATCAGATTTGTGCAGACATAATATAAGACTCGTAGGGTATAAGGGGCTTTAAACTAGGCCGTAATTTTAACAAATTCGTGGTTCCTAGAGAGCTCGACCGCCAGGTTTGCAACGCACATGCGCACGCCTAACGTGATGACATGCGCAGCGTCGTTGCTAGGAGCCTGACACGTTTCGACGTACCACGTCTTTGTCAAAGGGAAATTGTATAACGCTGTCTCCAAGAGCTATATATAGGGAGCTGTCACCTAGGCAACATGGAAATAGCGAATATATTGCCCATAACAGGCCTGGAGAAAATAAGAGAGATTAAGAATAATATATACAATATATACAAGGGGCAAATGCGAAATTTATACAATAGAGTAGGGACGACATAGATATGTGCCCTAATGCACTTATTGTGAATATCTATGCATAGACCATATAAAGGAACTTAAAGAATTGGTGATAAGTTAAAGGGGAAAAATACATATGAGAGGTGAAATAACTGTTCCTCTATATAGTGAAAGAATGCCAAAAAAGGCAGGATAAAAACAGAACGTGAGCAAATAATTACCATGTGTAAGAGACCGTTATATAAAGGGGGAACAGCCCCATTATATAACTCAGAAGTATATATCAGGAGACTAGTGATCCATAACTATAAATCATACAGGGGTGTGAACACAGAAAAAATTAGAGAGTACTCAGGGACTCTACACTGTGTGATAACCAAGGTGACAAACACCTGTAATAGGTTATGCGTGTATCAATAGACTAAAAAGGTGAGTGCTGATGCACTTAAGGTCCATCCAGATAGGATGAACATGGTAGTGAGAAAATTATACTCACTGGAGTGAATATATATGAATGTAAAAAACAAGGAAAGATGGGATTAAAAATAATAGGAGAAAAAGGGGGGAGTGTCTATGTGACAGGAGAAGGTCCAGCATAAATATGAAAGATAACACATATCATAAAAAGAGAGGAGAACCAAGTATTAAATGAAAGGCATGAAAGTGACCCCCTCATTGAGTCCATTAGGTACTTGGGCCTTCAATTGGTATATCCAGCGTGCCTCACATTGTAGTAATTTTTTCTCCAAGTCGCCCTGTCTTGGGCCTATGTGTACCTGGTCTATTGCACAAAAAGATAAGACTTCACTTTTATTGTTGTGACAGTATTTGACATGGCGAGCAATTGGTGTATCCAATGCATTCTTGATACTGTAAATATGTTCGCCAATCCTACGGCGCAACTGGCGCCTCATTTTTCCTACATAGATCTTTCTGCAAACACAGGTGGCCACATAGACAACCGCCGTAGAACAACAATTCATGAATTCTTTTGTTTTAAATTTTTCCCCAGTAATAGGATTTTCATATATTTTTAAAGGTGTAACATACCTACAAAATTTACATTTGCTACATTTGAAACATCCTGTTAGAGGTTTTAACCAGGTCCCAGGTTTCTGCTCTTTAAAAGAACTATGGACCAACCTATCTTTAAGATTTTTGCCCCTGCGGTATGTAATAGAGGCCTTAGGCGTTAGAACATCTTTTAGATCCTCGTCACTCCTCAAAAGATGCCAATGTCTGGATAGAATGTCTCTAACAGCATCAGAGTCATAGCCAAAAGTCATAATACAGCGGGATAGTTTGTTTCCCTTATCTGCATTTTTGTTAAGGCCATTCAGAAGTTCAGATCTCTTGCAGTTAGATGCATAATTAAAAGCAGATTTGAGACATTTATTAGAGTAACCTCTGTCTCTAAATCTATTCCTTAGTTTATCTGCTTCTAGTTTGAACTCTGCATCAGAACTGCAGTTCCTTCTTATTCGAAGGTATTGACCTCTCGGTATCCCCCTTTTAAGGGGTTCAAAATGCTGGCTGTCCCAGGTCAATAAAGAATTTGTGGCTGTATCCTTCCTATAAGTAGTGGTTGATATTTTTCCTTCCACATCTTTTGTTATCAGCAAGTCTAAGAATGTAATGGAGGATAGGTTTAGCTCATATGTAAATTTAAGGCCCAAATTGTTGATGTTAAGGTCAGACATGAATTGTTCAAATTCAGGCTTAGTGCCTGTCCAGACTACTAACACATCATCAATATAGCGCCGCCATATTAATGCGTGTTCAGAGAGTGAAGGTGTAGATTCTTGGAAAACAAATTTCTCCTCCCACCAACCCAGGAACAGATTGGCATAACTGGGGGCACATGGTGTACCCATGGCTGTCCCTTTTTGCTGGTGGTACCACTTGTTATTGTGTGTGAAGTAATTGTGCTTTAACACAAATTCCAGCAGTTCCAGTAGAAGTCCATTAAATTTGGTGTGAATAACACCTTTCATACTTAAAAAGTAACCAAGGGCCTCTATACCGCATTCATACGGTATACTGCTGTACAAAGACTCTACATCAATAGAGGCTAGCCATGCTGATTTAGGTATATAGAGGTCATCCAACTGCTTTAAAATGTCATTGGTGTCTTTGACATAAGAGAGTAGACTCTCCACCAGTTCTCGCAGATAGTGGTCAATAAATATACTGGCATTGTGGGACAGGTTATCAGTGCCGGATACAATCGGTCTACCAGGTATAGGTGATTTCTTTTTATGAATTTTCGGGAGAGAATAGAAAATTGAGATAGTAGGAAATTTGGGGTATAAAAACCTATAGGTTTGCTCATCAATAAGGCCCTCTTTCATTGCATTATCCAAGATAGTTTTCAAGAGTTTCTTATACTCGTTAGTTAAATTTTTTTGGACCACCTTATAAGTGCTATTGTCACCCAAAATTCTGTTACACATATCTCTATATTCCTCATTATTCATAATGACAATATTACCTCCCTTATCGGCAGGCTTGATTTGTATCTCCTTACACTTCTCCAATTCTTTTAATGCTATGAATTCATAACTAGTCAAATTGAATTTCTTTTTCAGTTTGTAATAGTCTATGTTCTCAATATCTAAAGTGGTCTGCTGAAGAAAGACCCAGATATTGGCATAGTCTTTCATTCCTGGTGTAAAAGTGCTCTTATTTCTCCAGGTTTTAGATTTGACTTTACTCATAGGATCAACTGGTTCGTTCTCTTTTAGTAAAGACAACAGGGATTGTAAAGTTTCTATATCTTCCTTTCCCACACCCAGGTTCATACATTCTCTCTCCTCTTTCAATTTATAGAATTTGTGCAGTGCTAACTTGCGGGCGAAGAGGTTCAAATCTTTAATATGTGTAAATGTATCTGATCTGGATGTTGGGACAAATGTCAAACCTTTCTGTAACACTGAGGTATGATGTATATTAAGGGGAAAGTTGGACAAATGGACAAATTGACTATCTGTGAATTCATAGCTAGAGAGTTAGAGGGGTTAGGAGTCAAGCATTCCTGTTTCCCTTGGATCTGAGTGTCCTCTCTGGTCCCTTCACAGGGATCCTGCCTCTCTCTAAAAAAAGTTGTTGTTGTTCAGTAAATCTAGGGTTCTCCCTGGTCTGAAGATTTGCTCTTAGTTCATAATTCTCTCTTTTCTGATGATAATTTCCTCCTCTGGTCCTGGTGTTGTAAGGATGAAAGTCATCATTATCAGAGTTCTCAAACTCTGAAGAGCTAATATCAGAACTTCTTTGGTTAGCATTCAATTTTGGGAATCTTCTAAATATCCTGCCTGTTTTAAAATCAGTTTGATCCCTCCAAAATTTCTTTTGTTTGCGTTCTTTAATCTCTTTCTTAAACCTGTCTATATTATCATTCAACCTCGTGCAAAACATATTGTACTCAGATGCTTCACTGAATTTACCGAACTCTTGTTGTTATAGTGCCAACTTTGGTTTGATAATTTCTAAGTTCTGTTGTTCGGTCTCAATTATAAGGGACATAAGCTCAAATGAGCATTTTAACAGTATTTCTTGCCACTTCTTTGTTAATGTTTCATTTGACAGGTTACTTGCTGGACTTATATTTATTCTAAGTCCTCTAGGAACAATTTGATTTTTTAGGCTTTTCTGCCTTTGTTCTTCTTTGTAACTATTTTGGCTCGCCCGCTAGGTGCGAATAGTAATACCCACTCACTTAAGAGTTATACATTGCACAATACTAGTGCTTCATGGTTCATTACAAGTCCTTACATTTTGCCCTCTTTTATTCCCTGTGTCAGTATTTTAAACATTCCCTGTTTTTAAAGACGCCGCTGTCATTTACTTAATAAAATTACCTTCATTTTTGTATGCATTTATCCCATTTTTTTTGTATACTGTATATTGGGGTGGCAAACACCCAGGGAAATCCAAATCCTCACTTTTCTTTTCTTGGACTCACAAACATCCAGAAAGCAGAAAAATATTGCTTTCTCGCATTAAAATCACTAAGAGAATGTTATTCAAGTGTGATGCAAGCTGTGCGAGAAAGGTCAGTTTCTCACATTAAGGGTTAAATTGTAAGAAGGTAATACAGGTGTAAAAACATGAGTTGTGTTTTTATCAAATACCTGCATGAAAGCATAAATGTGCAATAATTATCATATTTACAAAGGCTAAATAGAATAGGAGATTTGTGTAATAGAAGTAAACATCAGAGTGTAATAGTGTATTTTTGATTACAATATTTAGATCATGTAGTTATTTTGTTACATTTGTAAGATTTTTTTAGTTTTTTAGGTTACTTTTTAACATTGATTTTTATTAAAGTCATAAGATACAGCATAAAAAGCATCAGATAAGTTTATATTGTCTTCTTCAATAGAGCTTATCATTTTAACTACTGACAAACAGCCTCATTAAATTTGAGCCCAGTAACTACAACGTAAGTACCCCTGCGGCAACTAACATTAACCCCCTATGCTGCGGGGTCCCCATCGGGACCCCCAGAGGATACCCACATTAACCCTTGCTGCGGTGGTCCTGATCGGGACCCCTGCAGCATTGAAAATTTTAAATTAGCGATGTGGAGATCCTTAAAAGAACTGCTCTAAATAAAACAATTAACTTCTGCCAAGGGGGTACACCTAAAATTAACCCCATCCTCATAGGGGTCTATATAGTCCCTTATAGGACACTATTAACCCCTAGGTTAACACTATGGACCCTCATGACACAAAGTCTAAGCACTACACTATTAACCCTAACTGTACCCCATTAACCCATTAACCAAAAACGAAACCCCATCAACCCCAATGTCCCCCTTTAACCCTAACTGTGCCTATGTAACCCCATCTACATCTTATGATTGGCTGCTGTAACTGTCAATCAGATTGCAGCCAATCAGAAAGCGCAGATGCCTTCAGCCAATCAGAATGGGATACATCCTGTGGGGGTGTATCCCATTCTGATTGCCTGAAGGCAATAGCGTCTTATGATTGGATAAGAAAAGATTGACAGGTCCATTAGCCAATTAGAATGGGATATATGGGGTGTATCCCATTCTGATTGGCTCACAGCCTGGCACCTTCTGGTTGGCTGAAATATGATTGACAACGTCTTCAGCCAAACAGAAGGCGCCATTTCCAATTTTTTACCGGAACAAGCGCTACAAGCCTCATTTGCGGGTGAGGAGCTCCTTCACGGAGGAGCTCCATTAGATTTTTATTTTTTTTTAGCTCAAGGGGCCCTGTAGATAGTGGTTTTATTCTATGTAGTTGGGGGTATTAATGTATGTAGTTAGATGCATTATTCAATGTAGTTAAGGGTCTAATTCTAACTTTTATTGCTGGGTGTGGGTTTTTGTTTTATTGTAATGCAAATGTTTATCTGTTCTTGTATTTTGTTTTTTATGTGAGTAGTTCTTTATTATTTTCTGTATTGGTGCTTTTTTATTTTGTTTAATTTAGGTTTTGTTATTTTTTGTAATGGCACTTTTTTATTTTCTGTAATTTAGGTTTTGTTATTTTTTGTAATTGGTAAGGTGTTGGGGGGTTTAATAGGATATTAGGTGGGTAGTGTAGGTGTTAATAGGTAAGGTTCGGTGTTAGGAAGGTAGGGAAGGGGTTAATAGGCTAGGGTAGAGGGGGGTTAATAGGATAGGGAGGCGGGGATTCATTAGTTAGATGGTCGTTGGTTTATATATATTGGTTTATTGGGGGGATAGTGTCGTTTAGTGTAGTGTTTGTACTTAGTGTCATGAGGGTCCTGAAGGACCCTCATGGCACTTATAAGGTTAATGTTAGGGTTCTTATTCTCTCATAAGGTTTTTTTTTTAGACCTTTATGGGACTGATGAGGTTACATAGATGTTTATGGGGGTCTGTATAGACCCACATTAAAGATGGGGTTAAATAGAACTACACTGGGTTAAATAGGACTAGATGGGGTTAAATAGGCACAGTTAAGGTTAAAGGGGGACAGTCAGGGTTGATGGTGTTTAGTTAGGGTTAATGGGTTAATGGGGTATGGTTAGGGTTAATAGTGTAGTGTAGTGCTTAGACTTTGTGTCATGAGGGATATGGAGGACCCTCATGGCACTTATAGTGTTAACCTAGATTTAATAGTGTCCTGTAGGGACTTATACAGACACCTATTGGACTGAGGGGGTTAATTTTAGTCTCATGAGGGTACATATTGACCCCCATGAGTGATTGGGTTAATTTTAGGTGATGTGGGTACTTATAGAACCCCCGTGGCAGGGGTTAATTTTTTTATTTAGCTCAGGCACTTTAAGGACCTCTTCAGTGCCAATTTAAAATTTTCAATGCTGCAGGGGTCCTGATCTGCAACAAGGGTTAATGTGGGGACCCTCCGGGGGTCCTGATGGGAACCCAGCAGCATAGGGCTGTTAATGTTAGTTGTACAGTACCCCTGCGGCATGGGGGTAACCATCAGTGTGCCGCTTTCCCTTTAAGGACCCGCGGCAGGGAATTTAAAATATTTCAATGCTGCAGGGGTCTCAATCGGGACCCCTGCATTATGGGGTTAATGTGGGGACACCAGCAGCCAGGTTTGCGCAATAGTGTGCTGCAGGCCTTTTAAGGACCCGCGGTGGGAAATTTGAATTTTTAAATGCAGTGGGGGTCCCAATTGGGACCCCCGCTGCAAGGGTTAATGTAGGGACACAGCAGGGGTGATACTTGGCCATGGTTAACTTTTTTTTAGCTGCGAGGGTCCCGATTAGGACCCCTGCAGTATGGGGATGTAATGGGGGAGCAGGGGGAGCTTTAGGGGCCAGAGGGAAGTTCGGGGGCAGGAGCGGGGGTCTCTTCTGCTGCTTACGCAGCAAACCTAAGGGCTTTAGCAGCCTTTGCGACTCCTTCCCAGCACTCTTTGGGCTTTGGGCTCCATTGGTGCGTTATAAGTTAGCTCGTGGGGACCTTTTGGCAATTTAATAGCATAATTGGAAAGTAGCAGGACAGATCAAAGAGTTGCATGCTGCAATATTCCACGTTGCACTAAACGTAGGCATTTTCCGGCTATCCTGCATTGGCAACGTAAAGGTTTACGAGGCTAATTTAATAGCCTCTAGCCCTACTTTTTTCACTACAGGCTGCTTTTTAAAACGTAGCCCTAATTTAATGAGGCTGTATGTCTTTTCTTTTTATATTTTTTATTATAAGTATAACCAAAACCGTAAAGGAGAAAATCATTGAGAATAACAATGATATAGTAGAAATAAGGTAAAAAAACAAACAAAAAAAAAAAACAAGAAAGAAAACAATCCACTTAAAGCAACAAAAAAAAACAACATGTGGAGAGTTGCAAAAAGAAAAAAGCTTCAGGGTGTAAGTACCTTATATACAGTCCCCAGGCCTGCCTGATGGATCCAGAACTGGGTCTCCTCCGCCTTGAGCAATACCCCCATTGTCAGAGCAATGTAAATTAAGAGTCAAGCCAAAGAGGTAATGAATGGGGAATCCAGCCGAGGGTCCCAGATTTTCTGGAACTGGGGAATTCTATCTAAAATGCTATGGGTTACTTGCTCATATATGAGCAAATAATTTAACTTTCAAATTAAGTTGAAAATTCAGTGTCAGTGTTTTCCAGCTACTGGCTATTTGTGCCTTGACCGCAATAGCCTAGTTTACTAGTTCATATTTTCCTTTATTTATTTTAAGAAATCTATTTTAAGAAAATAACTCACCACTGGTTTATGAGATTAATTAGGGTTATATGATGGAATATCATTGAGTATATGTTTACATAAGAATATTAACATAAATATTATTGAAGATATTATATACTAGCGAATTGCCCGTCAAAAAATGACGGCAATGTTATTGTAACTGAGCTAATGTTGTTTTGTGTATAATAGTAAACATGTAATAAATTAATAAATTAATATACTTTACCTATTTTGAACCTTGTTTGATGTTGGTGCAGCATTAGTGTTGTGGACCTGCTGTATAAGCGTGGTGAATGTGTGCAGTGTAATACTGTGCGTGCGCGAGTCTAAACCGTTAGCGTAGTGGTGTACTTCCGCATTTGCGTAAAATGGCAGTTTTTCTGTGTTGTCCGTCTTAGCGGATTTTACGTTGGTGCCTCGTAGTGTTTTTCGAGTTTCGTGTGGTGTTTTGCGAGTGTGTTGTGGTGTTTTACGTGTGGAGAGTGCTGTAGCCTCGTTTTCGTTTTGTCCGTCGGCCATTTTTTTTCTCGCCTAGCGATTTTCTTAGTGTGTAAAGTGTTTTATTTGTATTTAAATGAAGGTGTAACTTGTTTTTTGGAGGTGCTGGATGGTTCCTCTTGCTGTAGGTAAGCTTTTTATGTGTGTGTTGTGTGTATTTATTGTGTTTTAAATGTTTGTATGTCGGCATGTTTGCGAGGTCGTAATGTGTCGTAACGTGTCTCGTATGGTGTTTGCGTGTGTAGCCTCGTTTTCGTTGTGTTCGGCGGCCATTGTTTCTCTCGCTTAGCAAATATTTTTGTGTGTAAACTCTTTTATTTGTAGTGAAATGAAGGTGTGAGTTGCATTTTTGAGGTCCTGGATGTTACCTCTTGCTGTAGGTAAGTTTTGTATGTATGTGCTGTGTGTATGTATTGTGTTTTTAATTTTGTAATGTTCGCGAGTAGCGTCCGAGTGTTGCGAGGCCGTAATGTGTGTGAACGTGTGTCGTATGTTAGTTGCGAGTGTCGTAATGTGTGTGTCGTGGTGTTAATGTGTGTCGTATGTTGTTTGCGAGTGTCGTAATGTGTTTGTCGTGGAGTTTGGTTTGCGGCGTGAATTTTGCGAGGGTGCGCCTTCGGCGCTCCATGCCAGCAACTGATGCCCTCACTTTGCAAGGTCCTCAGGTCATGTTTTTACTTGTTTTCATTAATGAAAATAGAATTGCTTTACTAATTAAAATTTTGGAAAGAAACAGTTATGTTGTTTACACTTTTTATTTTAAAATTTGGGGCTCATGGCCTACCTATTTGAAGTTATAAATATTCGGCCTTATTAAATTGCGATTCTGCAAATTTAAATGGGCTCTATTTACGCACACAACATATTTTTTTTACAGAAGTTTTTAGTTAGTGAACTTCTATCCAAAAGCAAGGCCTTCATTAACTAAAAACTTCTGTAAAAAAATATGCTGTGTGCTTAAATAGAGCACTTTTAAATTTGCTGAATCGCAATTTAATAAGGCTGATTATGTTAATTTAGATTATGGAAGTATCCAACTATAATGAGTACAACTAGCAAAATAAAATCTTATTGGTAGCAAAATGGTTGATTACTTTGAAATAGAAAAAATCGGCATTAGCCTCATGGAATTAAATAATAACTGTTGTTAATCGAAACAGACAAATCAAAATAGATTTTCTTGTCTCAGAAAAAGAAAAAAAGGATAAATGTAATCAAAGATGGTAATTATGGGAGCAATACATATCCCAAGGTGAATCATATAAACTAGCTGGATCTGCCTCTTTCTCCATCTTCACTTGTGACTTGAGTTGTATTTTTCTTTTTATAGGCTCTGGCCCTCATTCAATTGCAATTTGGCCAATTGAATAGTGCTCTAAATAAGCACATAACATATATTTTTTATAGAAGTTTTTAGTTAGAAAACATCTATCTAAAAGCAAGGTTTTCACTAACTAAAAACTTCTTTAAAAAAAATATGCTATATGCTTATTTAGACCCCTATTCAATTGGCCAAATCACAACTGAATGAGGCCCTCTGCATTTTGTGTATTGTCTTGTCAAATTAAGGTTTTCCATTATTCTCTATTTTTCTTATAAAAAAAGATTATATAGGGAATTGTAATGAATGCTCATATGTATTTGTGTATGAATATTGTGTTATATTTAAAAAAATAAAAAAATATATTCACAGTAACAAAAAAAGTCAAACTATTTATTGTCCTGAAAAACTGAAAACTGAAGTTAAATTAGTTTTTTCCTGTCTTGTTGGTGAGAAATATAAGGCATATATAGATATTAACAGGATAAACAGCACAGGAAGAGAAAATAATCTGGTTACTATTCTTCTCACCCCTGACCTACGGGAATATAAAACCAACCACATTATCACATAGTCAGATACACTATATCAGCATGAGAGATGGTCACACTGATTTCCATTTACTGTGTTATTGGGAAAGCGATCGGTTTGACAGGTATCATGAAAAATGATAGAATAACGATTTGCAATATTATCCTGCTAACCCTTAACTGTATGACTAACACAGAATAACTAAATAATGAGAAATAGATCGTCCTCAGCAAATGGCCTAGGCCAGCAATTAACAAAGAGGAGTTGAAAGGAAGCGTAAACTGAGATATCGGAAGTTAATGAGAAATTGATTGTTTTTGACATCACTATGTGCAAGAATAATGAAAGAGCTTTTATACTGGAGATGACTTATATTGCCTTAGTTGGGTTTTTGTTTGAAAAACTAATCTCTCCGACAGTTTTCATTGTGTCTCATGTATTGTATGTAAGATGTGTCGGAGCTTATTTACATGGCATCCATATTGGCTGTTCCAGTGATTTCAGTAGAGAGATGCGTGTTTCAGTTTGGTGTTTTATTGCTGCTTTTGATCCATAGACCTCCACATCCATCTGGAGTCAACATAAGCCACTAAAAATAGAGGAACCAATGTAATATAGCAAAAACAAACCATTTTAAAAGAATTTGAAAAATGTCTGAATTTTACTTGGTATATAATATACCTGTGTATATATTTACACATAAGCTCTGCTTTACTGTCTAAAATCAAACAAATGGTTCCTGTATGGGTAAGTAGACAGGGACTGTGTAGGGCTGGATGTGTAGTGTCCAAGCCTATTAGGGATCATGTCTCAGCAGCATGTTGCAGAATTTATTGAGATTTGATCACTGATTGGCTTATATAAGACACATCACATCAAGTATTACAGATGAGATGCAGAGGGTAAAATTAGTTTCAGCTCAAACCCCCATGAGTTTCAATGTCCTATTATTTCCAGTAACATGTCAGGATACAGGAGAATATTTCCACATAGAAAATAGATATTGCATCCTTAATTTATCTGCACCACAACCCTTGCAAAGCTTAGTGAATCTGGAGTCAATCTAGGTGAGTACTAAACCTGCATCACAACTGGAACAGAAATTATAATTTAACATTATGCAAAATGAAGAACCAGCAAAGCTCCATACCTACAGTAGACTGTTTTGAAGAACTGCACCTAAGAATGTGGGGCTGTGTAACCCTCTTAGGTTTCCTGGGTTTGGGGGAGGAATCCCTTAAGTCGGCAGGACTGGGAGATGTAGAGGAAGTTGCTAGCTAAAGTCGGACCCTTTTATAGGTATGATTAGTGCCATTTGACAATTCTGCCCCATCTAGCCATGAGAGAGGTACCCACCCATCCCTGAAGGAATAAAGAGAGGGATTTATTTCTAGTTATGTTGTGTTAGGAGTTATGGCTATGTTTTGATAATGTTATGTAATGCTTTGTTTTAAAAAATATATATAATATAAAAAAGTTTTTTATGTTGTCACAGCAGCGGATGGTGAGGGGGATTGTCAAACCAGTGGTGAAGTGGGTGATTCCCTACCCTTCAGTGGTACGGTTGTATCATCACAGCAGGCCCTGAAAGTGGATTCAGGGTGTGAAGGGTACTTTTTTTCTGGTCTGGCTCCTCCTCTATTTATCTATGTTTCTGTTCATGGTTATCCATCATCTATGTTTCAAGAAACTCAGTGGGTTCATCCAGCAAGCTTTCTGGGTCAGCTACAGTATTATGGCTAACAAATCACTTGAGAAAAATGTTTATTTATTAACTAGTTAGATGCTATATTATTACTAGCGACTTGCCCGTCAAAAAATGATGGCAAAGAGATGTGTATGTTTGTAAATTTGTTTAGTTAGTAATATACGTATTTGAAACTTGTAAAGTTTTAGTTATGTCGAAATAAGTACAATTCTTATATTAAACATGTTTATTTTTGCAACATTTTGTTTTCTTCTTGAGTAAGTGTTAAAGAGTTTTGTAGTAAAAAGTATTAACATTTGAATGTAAGAACAGTTGAACTTTAGATTAATCAGTATTGTAAACTTGAGCTAATGTTTTTTTAACATGCAACTTGTAGCTTAAGAACTGTTAACTTAAATATACGGTACATTGAATCCAGAGGAAGGCAAACAGTAAAAACCCTCTTTGAAACGTAGCTAATTATATCAAAGCGGGAAAAAAATTAATTCCTTCCTGACCCCATTAACTGGCGGTCGGATTACTCCCTGGATTAATGTTTAACATGAACTACAACATTTACATTGTGGCTGAAAACGTGCTTGCGCTCTTAACATGAACTTTGTAATATGTCTAAGTAAGGAACTTGAAAGTATTTTTTGGGAAACTTGAACTTTCTTATCTGTCTAAGTAAGGAATTTTAAAGGATTTTTTGTAAAACTTGTAACGTTATAAACAATAACATAGTTAAATAACATTTGAACAGAATGTTTTAAAATAATGCAAGGCAACTGTTTTGTGGGGCTAATCATGCATAAACAGTACTTCCATGAATTATGACTGAATTCTTTATTTTTTGGTAGTTTTTAATGGTTGACCTCTGTTTGTTGGTGTAGTAATTGTTTTAAAAGGCACATAGAGTTTCCTCTGTGGAAAAGTGGTTCTCTAAAAAGCGAACGCACGACCTTAAAGTTTGTCTGCGATGTGTAACCACTGTTCTCTATGTGTTTTACAATTGTATGTAGTTGAAAATGGAAATATTGTTGGTGTAAAACTAATTTCTGTGGCGTATTAATGATCATTTGAGAGAAACGGACGGTTGTGTGTAATTTTTCAGATTTGTTTGTGGTTATATTGTGTTTTAGTTGATTTTTGAGTTTGGTTTTAAATTGGTTTGGCATGACTTTTGTTTGTTTGATGTAAAGTTACAGTACTTCATAGTAGACATTTGTTTTTTAGTAAAAATGCATCCATCCTCTAATAAATCTCCTTGACTTTCATTGTTTTCAATGTAAACTTAATAGCCTGCGGATTTTTGCACCGTGATAAGGCAACATACAATTGGCCATGTGCAAATACTGGTTGTTTTAAGAAAATACCCACAGATTTGAAAGTTTGTCCTTGTCCTGTTTGTCCTTCTTTGAAGTATAAAAGGGAGACTACTTTCACTTGGTGTTAAATCTATCCTTGGTATGAAAACTCTCTTTCCTCTATGGGTATCATTTAAAATTTCAGCATCTATGAAATGGTCCTTTAATTGTTGAACAATTAATCTTGTCCCTTTGCATAGGCCTTTTTTGAGGTTCATAATTTGCAGTAACATGACAATTGCACCTTTCTTTAGCTGCAAAATATGTGGTTGCACTCCAGAAGGAGTTAATGAGTTTATGAATTCAGTGGAAAAGTTTGCCTGACTTTCTTTGTCATCAGCAAGTACAGAATCATCACTGTGATAATTTATTTGGGGTGCATTAATTTTTTTAAATATTTCATTATTGAGGAGCAATGCATCCTTATTTTTATAGGATAGGATGACTTGTTTGGCAAGTTCTGAATAGTCCTGGTTATTTATTGTACTTTCAAATATAGCCGATATAAGATCTTGGTGACAAATCATATGAGGTGGGATGTGCACAGTGTTGTCAGGTAAATTTTGTATTTTTTCAGTTTTTCCTTCTCCAATTTTAATAAGCCAATCATTGAAATGAGTTTGGCCTTCATATTTTGTTGTAATTAAAGATGGGTAAAATGTTTCCATAGTGTACTTGACTTTATACAGGTTTCGATAATGTCGGTTCGATTTCCATGTACAACGACAGTTAATATTTGTCTAAAATCGCCACCTAACAACATTACCTTTCCACCAAATTGAAAAGTATTATCCATGACTTCACAAAGCAAATGGTCAATACATTGGAGGGCATAGCATGACATCATTGTAGCCTCATCTATTATAATTAATTTACTTTTTTTCAGTTTTTTTGCTTGTTATGATGTCATGCGAATATCTGACACTGATGTTTCTAAAATAGGCACTGACAGTTTAAACCCACTATGTACAGTTCTTCCACCTTCTAACAAAAGTGCAGCAATTCCAGTGGTGACAAATGCGAGTGATATTTGACCTTGTGCTTGTATAAAACTAATTAATAAATTATATAGATATGTTTTTCCTGATCCGCCAGATCCATCAAGATAGAAATAACGCTCTTTGACCATGTCATCATCTAGTGCATTTTTTATGGCATTAAATGCTTGCAATTGTAATGTATTTAAAGTTGCAAGTCTTTCTTCTGTCCTTTGTACTTGTAGTTGAATGTCATAGTCTTCAAAGTTTATGTCATCTATAAGACCTGGATCAGGCAGATTAAAACTTGCACAACTTAATCCATGAGTTAGAAATACTTCTTGGATTTCCATTAATGATTTTAAGTGTGCAATAGGTTCATTGTATCGTTGCATAAAGTCTTCAGCCATATTACTTTTAAATGTGTCCCACAAAGCTAATGCATTTGGAGCATTTGAGAAGATACAAAAATGAATGCAAATTGTTCCCTCATCTGTCGTGGCATTTGACATAGTGCTGCTTCTTCTAAACATCATTCCCATTCTGTATCATCAGCTAGTAAGTTTCTGTGTCTGGCAGCTAAATTAAAGGATTCATATACTATGGGCCTCATTCTATTAGCGGCCGCAGCCGTTGCGGGGCCGCAAGGACCGGCCGCAAGCTATTCGGCTATTCTATTCCCTTACGGCCGGGGGCTCCGGCAGGCTTGCGGCCGGCGCCTTGCTATCCTTTGCGGCCGCTCGCGCCGGAGGAAAGCCTTTGATCTAAAACGGCCGCAAGAGTTTCGGCCGCAAGAAAGCCCCGGTTGCTATTCAATTGCTACGGGAAACCTCTCTGCAAGGCTAAAAGCGAGCCGCAGCTTACTTGCAGCAAACAGGTCCCGCTAGCACCAATTAAGCACATAATAAAGCCCAAATAAAGCCACCCTGCACTCTGATGAGACAATAAAGTGATTGTAGGTGTTAGCAAAAATAGCACAACATTCCCCTATACTCAAATCCGCAATTTTTGTATTTTCAAATTCTTGTCAAATATCCGTGGATAAAGTCCCGAGGGCTTGGAGCACCTCAGACCCGCAAAGGCTGCGGGATTAGCCTCCGTCAAGTCCGGAAATGGGTAAAATAGACCTACGGGTCGTAAAGGGCTAACTTACAAGTCGTAGCATAGAAAAGCCATCCTGTACTTTTATTAAAAGTGAAAGTGATGTTTGGTTTCAGAATTAATAGCTCAACATTCCCCTACTCTCAAATGCGCAAATAAAGATATTTAACTTCATCTATCATGCAAGCCCGCACGAGGCATTGAATAACGAGCTATGGGCTTGGAGGGCAATCATCCGCCAAACCCGTACGTGCTTCACTAAGAAGCTACGGCCAAGTCTCAAGCCCGTAATCCTAAAATCAAACCTGAAATCAATTAACCAATAGGAAGATGACAATCAAGGGCACAAATAGTTTAAAAGGGAGTGAAATTTGGTAATCTGTGACTGTGTTGTATGCTGTGCAAGTGGACACACAGGTCTTGGAGTTGGAGGTTTTGTGAGAGCAAGAGAGATAGAGGAGGAGAGATGGAGGGAGAAGGCAGCGAAGAGAGGTCAGGGAGAGTAGGGCCCCCAGCCACAGGCTGGCCAGCAAGCTGCTGCGGCACGCAAAAGGGCAGCAAACTTTACCATCCAGGAGATCGAAACACTGGTTAGAGGAGTGCAAGCCCGACACTCCATCCTAACCGGGGGGAGTGAAGTGAGGCCCAGGCAGAGGACAGATGCCTGGAAGGAGATCGCGGCTGAGGTCTCCTCGCTGGGGTATGCGAATCGTCCCTGGCAGTCTGTCCAGCACCGGTTTCAAGACTGCCGTATTGCTGTAAAAACGAAGATGGCTGATGAGGCCAAAGCAGCACGTGGAACCGGTGGTGGGCCGCCACAAACGTTCACATACCCCGGTTGGGAGGCCACAGTCCGCGACATGATCCGGCCAGCGTCAGTCGTGGGCCTCCCTAGCCTGGTGGACTCCGGTCGGCCTGAAACCCTGCAATGTGAGTACCATGTACACCTTAACACCCTCATATGTACGCACATGTACCCCACACAGATAGATAACTGACGTTGAATTGCACTGTAAGATATCTGGTTGTGACTACAGATATATGAGGCTGCAAAAATCATGTAAATCCAGTGTAAAGAAATATACTTGTCAGAATTGTTAGCAATGAAATATATGTCCAATACCTCCTCCCACAACTGATTATGATACCGTTTTGCAAATCTATTGATGTTACTGTTATGTTTGCTGTTGGTTCCCAGTGCATATAAAGCATACATGACAACTCCATTGCAATTGTTTGTATATTGCCATGAGTTCCCCTGTCACACTCTACTCCATGTTAAACTGGCCCATCCGTAGCTGTTTGGCTTAACCCTCCTACTGCTTAGAATTCATGTACATTTTGATTATAGGTATAGCGGATGTATCCTGTTTTATGTGGGCATTTCAGTATGTGCTGGAAGAGTGCCGCCGCCGACTCTAGGGATGCGGCTGCGCTTGCGTCCCCATGTAGCCGTCAAAAATAGTTGGTACACCCAAAGCCCCTAACCCTCTAACCCTAACCCCCTAAACCCCACTTTCTAACTCTAACCCATCCCCCCTAACTGTAGCCAGAACCTGAAACCCAAACCACTTACCTGTTCTGCTGGGCTGGCGTAGCTAGAGTCGTTGGCGGGGCACTTCCAGAGATGCGCACATACAACAGGATAGGTCCGGTATAGCTGGTACATCCCCATCAGACTACATGTATGGATGTGCACACTGCAGCATATGCGGATACAGACTCTGATGGACTGCAAGTTTGTGTCGTGTAACAGCATAATCTGGACCATGTTACATTAACATGTTAACTCACATTGCTGAGGATTGGTCACAGATTGGTCTGTCTCACACACTGGCCAACAGATTCAGATGAGCACGTGTCCTAAATAACTGCAGTTGGCACACCGCACCAGCATTACATATAGCCATGGGCCCTTTCCTGTTATCTGACCGTGACTGCTGGTAGCAGCAGTGAGCAGCCTCTACATGTCACAGCATTTTCCTGGAGATTATATAATCATGCATATTTAGTGGGTTATGGTGTTGTTAAGGTAAGGGGTTCGGATAAGTGTGAGGGCTAGTGCTTTTGGACTTCTGTGTAAGTTGAAAATGATGTATACAACAGTGGCAGCGCCATCTATCAGCCACTTGGTCCAACTGCTGCTGCCAGTAGTCGGTGTCACATACCAGGAAAGATCCCAGCCAGGATCCACAATACTAATGATGCAAATCAATTTTGATTGGCGTCAAACATTCACAGCCAATTACAAGTCACTCTGATCTCAGAGATATGGAAACAACAATACTCAAAACAAAATGTTGTCTCATTTCAGTACCATCCAGGCGTCCCCTGCCTCCGCAGGTTCCTGCACCTTCTGAAGATGCAAGACCACCTGCGTCAACTTCACCTGTAGCAGGGCCCTCCTATCAAAGTCCGCCTGGGCCATCCACAAGGTGCCAGCAATTGCCTCCAGCCAGGATAATGGCACCGCCTGGCTCCCAGCCAATGTGGGCTGGCCAAATGTGGGGCCACCCAATGTGGTCCCATTCCGGTTGGGCCCCCAATATGGATTCCCAAACAATGCTGCCCTAGAGCATGGGCCCCCGGCAGGGCATGTGGCCCCCGCAGGACCAGCAGGCCACTGTGGCCACTCCGGCCCAACAGGCCCCGCAGGCCCAGACAGCCGCTGTGGCCACTCAGGACCAACAGGCCCCGCAGGCACAGACAGCCGCTGTTGCCACTCCGGCCCAACAGTCCCCGCAGGCACAGACAGCCACTGTGGCCACTCAGGACCAACAGGCCCCGCAGGCACAGACAACCACTGTGGCCACTCCGGACCAACAGGCCCTGCAGGACCAGCAGGCCCAGCCAGCCACTCCGGCCCCGCAGGCCCAGCAGGCGTCTCCCAGGCAGGACACACCAGTCAGCAGTGCCTCCACCCAGAGGACACAGTGGTCTGGGTTGCTGCCAGTTAGTCCTGCGCTGTCAGCGGCCCAGTGCCCGGATTTCCTGGCTCATCTGCAGCATGAGCGTGAGCAAAATCAACAGTTCATGCTGGAGATGAGACGCCATGATGCCAGGAAGCTCGAGGAGAGGAGACGCAACAACGCCCGGAACTTCCAGGAGAGGAGACGCAACAACGCCCGGAACTTACAGGAGAGGAGACGCAACAACGCCCGGAACTTACAGGAGAGGAGACGCCAGAATGACAGAGTCTTTGCTCAAATGACACTTCAAAATCAGCGGATGTTCCAGGAGGCGAGGCGTCATAATCAGTTAATGGAGGAGTACGCCGAAGGCCTGAAATGGCCCGAGAAGGCCAGCACCAAGACCGGGCTACCCCTTCCAACTCCCCACCTTCCACATCCCCGACCCTGTGCCCAGCATCCAGGCCGGAAGACCCTCCAAACATTAGAAGAGGTCGGGGCCGGCCTAGGGGAACATCTTCAAAAGGCCAGGAGAGCCAAGAAACACACAAGCGGAAGCGTAATAGGTGAGAACATGTTCATGTTGCATATAGAAGCAATTGATGTCCAAGATGTATTGACGTTGAGGTGTTGCAGTCAATGCGTATATTGTTCTAATTGATGTCTTGTTCTTATCTCTTTAGGTTCCAATTTATTGATGTTCCTGATTTTCTGCCTCCCTTTTTTTTTTTTTTGTAAATAATTTTAAAGCATAAGATTAAACATTATGCTCACATTATCATTGTTTGTTTTCGTTTGTACTGTACCATGATTGGTAAACACCACATGAATGCTACACACCAACGTTATTGGATTAGTACATACATCTTCCTTCAATATACCAGCCCTGTGTTAATGTAGGGTTGGGGTAACAGCCACTAGTGCAGCTGAGGGTGGAGGTAATATTCATGAGTTTGATTACAGTAACGGTGATGCATGATATTCATGTTCATGACACATGGATAGATTAATTCAGGGGAAATATCAAAAGTGAGTCCACCACTAAGTGAAATTGGCGATTATTTTGTGTGGCCACCATTATTTTCCTGCACTGACCTAACCCTCATGGGGATGGAGTTCCCCAGAGTTTCACAGGTTGCCACTGGAGTCCTCTTCCACTCCTTCATGATGATATCATGGAGCTGGTGGATGTTAGAGACCTTGCACTCCCTGTAATGGAGTTGGAACACGCAGTCCAATATCTCCGCTGGTATACGGTACAATATCCAAGAAGCACTACAGTCTCACCATTCCCAACCTCCAATATTTGCCCACACTCAATTGGGAGTCAAATGAATACTGACTTTATTTTGTTGCCCAGAAATATATATATACACATCTCTTCCCACAGGCAATACACACATCCCCCATAGTTGGCCACACAATACACATTGAGGGACAACAGGTGGGTCACACCTCCCGGAGACTACCTGGCTACTTTGATACAATCAGACATTGCTTAGATCATCCTTCTTTGTTATGTCTGATAATGAAAACACTTTATACAATAGACTTCCTTATCCTATGATGAGTCTCTGTACTAGGATTATCTATTATGCCAAGGTCTGCAATAGTCTGGGCTAAGATTTTGCCGAGCAGAAACCAACATACATACAGTATAACAGTATGATCATATTTTAACCATAACCATAAAACAGGGTAAAACAGTGATGGGTTCCGTTACACTCCACACCTTCCATTTGAGGAGTACCCCACAGATGCTCAATAGGGTTTAGGTCTGGTGACCTACTTGGCCAGTTCATCAACTTTTGACCTTCAGCTTCTTTAGCCAGGCAGTGGTCGGCTTGGAGGTGTGTTTGTGGTCGTTAGCATGTTGGAATACTGCCCTGCGGTCTGTTCTCCTATCTGAGGGATCATGCTCTTTCTCAGTTTGTCACAGTACATGTTGGCATTCATGGGTTCCCTCAAAGAACTGTAGCTCCTCAGTGCTGGCAGCATGCATGCAGGCCCAGACCAAACATATATGCATGTGTATAGATGTTTTCGCTAATATGTTGTGTGGATTCCCACTATATGCATTTACCTAATGATGTCAGATGCTGCCTCCCCTCTCTCTGCATCACTGTTTTGGTTCAAAATGATGGGTTCATCTCATATCAATGTTTTTGTGTTCGTTGTGACTTATCCATTTATCTCTGGCACTGGGGAGCTACAGTCCATTGAGGGAACCATGAATGAAAACATGTACTGTGACATACTGAAGCAGAACATGATCCCCTCCCTTGGGAGACTGGGCTGCAGGGCAACATAACATAACGACCCTAAACACACCGCTAAGACGACACTGCCTTGCTAAAGAAGGTAAAGGTGATGGACTGGCCAAGCTTGTCGACAGACCAAAACCATATTGAGCATCTGTGGGGCATCCTCAAACTGACGGTGGGGGAGTGCAAGGTCTCTAGCATCAACCAGCTCTGATGTATCATTAAGGAGTGGAAGAGGACTCCAGTGGCAACCTGGGAAGCTCGGGTGAACTCCCTGGCCATGAGGGTTAATGCAGTTCTGGCAAATAATGGTGGCCACACATAATTGACATTTCATGTCAATTTTGACATTTCAAATTAAGGGTGTACTCACTTTTGGTGACAATGGTTTAGACATTAATGGCTGGGTATTGAGTTATTGATGGGTCCGAAAAATTACTTTACATTGTAGCAGAGTGTCATTTCTTCAGTGTTGTCACATGAAAAGATATACTAAAATGTTAACAACAATGTGACGGGTGTACTCATGTTAGATACTGTGGCCCTCATTTAATTGCAATTTGGCCAATTGAATAGGGCTTGAAATAAGCACATAACATATATTCTCTGAAAAATGGTTGAGTTAGTAAACATCTCTACCAAATCAAGGTTTTCACTAACTAAAATCTGTTTGACACAATATATGTTCTGTGCTTATTTTGAGCCCCATTCAATTGGCAAAATCGCAATTGAATGAGGCCCTGTATGTTCACTATTAGGATGTGAGCCACTTACAGAAACCTGTCTCATTTGTCTGTTTCTGCGTCATATAGATTGTTAATACCAACCTTCCCTTATGTTTGAAATCAGTAATGCAAACACACTGTGAGAATTCTATTGACACCCCTAACTGATGGTGCAGAGCACAGATGTGGAGTCTGAAGGTCCTTTTATTGATGTTCCGGAAATGCTATGGTATCAACATTGACGAGGCAGACACAAACAACATCGCAGATAAATCATATTTAATATTTCACGAAATTAACAAGGCAAGCTTGCCACAAAGCCACAGGTTGACTAATCAACACAGGTATGCAAAGGATCATGGTGAAGGGGGGTAGGATACAAAATCCAAGTAACACAGGGAAATAGGGATATGAGAGCAGAATGCAGGCATGGAAAATTACATTGATATGGATGATCAGGGGATGTACAGTATATCAACCAACATTAGGCAATATAATAGATCTCATTATTGTTCCGACATATATATAACAGTCAATAAGGAAACACCATAATAATCCAGAATAAGGTGATATACATATGGGGAGAGCAAAATGTATGCTTGGGTGTTAAACGGACACTCTGATGCCACATCAGAAGTATAAGTGCTCAATCAGTGAATGCTATGAGCCCATAACGTCATTTCTCACGCAACAATAAGCAGCACATAGATAACCTTGGTCAAAAAGATGGTGACCTGACCAGGACCATATCAGTCAAATGTTACTTATTGCAGAGAACTCACAACAGACCAGGCAATATCAGTGATAGTTTGTTCTCTGATTGAGCATCTATACTCACTGTTGTTGAATATGCATAACTGAAGATTAACGTAACCTCCTTAACTGTTAAGTCCCAAGCCTGGATTTACTCTTCCCCATATGCACAGGGAGGGTCACATCAGCACTGAAGAAAAGATCTTGAAGGGTTGGTGCTGCAGGCTTCACAACAGTCCAAGTAGAGGAGAGGATAGAATGTCTAAACCAATAGGTACCTGTGAATCGAGATAGACTATATGAGCATACACATGCTGTGGATATACCAGGAACATCAGCTGACAGATGTCACATCACATCTGCATTGTATATTGAAATTGTCTCGTGACACATATCGGCTATTCAGTCAAGGTCATCAGATATCAAACTGGATCCAACAAAGCAATGAAACGGACACATGCACATACATGAGGACATTGACATGGCCACGGAATGTCAGGATGTTTATCGTCATGCCTTGTTCTGACCGGGATCTGGAATACAAACACACAAATAATATATTAGTGGAAACCTTACATATGCCATATGAGCAGCCACCAACAGATGTAGGTATGTCGGCACACATGTTAGGCATTGGGATCTCGTACAAGCTAACCATCTGTACGATGATAATGATGGCCCAGACTAATTTGTCCTGATGTGGGAATATTAGGCTTAGTCGAATTCTCATTTATTTGTATTGTGCAAACATATTCCGTAACGCTGTACAGGAGAGAAGAACCCGGACATATACAGTATGTAATATTGACAACGCAAGAAAATGGAGGGCCCTGTTTGGAGCGTAAAGTCTGTTGATAAATGATTTGTTCACAAAGGCCCACACAAGATTAGAAAATCACCACTTCCAAGTTAAAGGTAATGGACATGGGGAAGAGTAGATAAGGAATAGCAAGGTTAATAAGTAAGTGAGAGATACATAGGAAGGAGGTTGTGTCAAGTAGAAAGATATGCATTAGTCGGAGAGGAAAGGGATCAGATGTAAAGTGTGATGCACTATTTTGTAATAAGGTATCTGCCCCATGTGGACAGATAATGTAATCTGCAGATGGGACAGTCAGGAGACACATAGTTTAACCACAGCTTGAGTAGGATTAGGTGATGGGTGAATAAAAGGAGAGAGGTGGGCATGAGAGTTGAAATGAAAATGATGCAGACAAAAAGGGGAGAAGTAAAGAAGAGTCTGAGGAAAAGGCAGGGGATGTGAGGAAGAAGACAAGAGAAAACATCGTGGAAAGGGTTAATTGGGATAGTTAGCAGAAGACTTGTGTGACTCAATAAATTAAGGGTAAACAGGGGTGGAGAGAGAGAGAGAGAGAGAGAGAGAGAGACACCAGTGCATCCTGTAATAGAAAGGGAAGATCACAACTATCACACATTGATACATGTTCGGACATCTACATGTGGTTCTCTACCTTGGATAGATCAAGTGGAGTATTTAACGAAGAGATCTGTTCCCCCAGGACACGTCTGCATGGTCCGATAAACATTTCGGACCGCTTCAGCAATACATAGGGGATGTCTTGGGGAAAAAGAAAGTTAGGCCTACATTAATGGAGTTATTAGTCATTTCCTCTCATGCATACATGCACATGTTTCCCGCAAATACTCACTTACAATGTAGACGCCATTGATGTAGCTGATGTTCTGTTGCTGGCAAGGTTGTTTCCCATGTCTGTGTGGGTAAACAATGTGTTGACACACGGCAACAGTTCTGTAATGGCAATATGATGAGATGAGTCACACAATCCATATGATATATTGCACAATGACTCCTAGTTAACACATCCTTGAGACTATTCCTGTTATCTGACTGAGAATGCTTTTACCAGCATTCGCTGACAAAGAACAGGGGACATCCCCTCTTTGCATCACATGAGGTACATTTCTTATGGTTTACAGTATGCTGTTATGTTCATATATCCAGATTGCTAGGAATTGCATTGACCTCCATGGGATGTGGAATAGCATGATCAGACAATGTGAACATTACTGTTCTGGGCAGATGTTTTCAAATACGATTGTGAGGCCTATATACATTGACATTGTGGAATACATCAGACCATCCTTTAGCTTAGCTTCTTGAGGTTGGCAGATATCAATATATATGATGTGTATGGGAATGTGCGCATACTTACCAGTAACGGATATCAGAGCAGGCTGTATTTGATCCAGTATGAAGAATGCGTCACGAGACATATGTTACATCACAAAGCTATCCTCTACTGTGGACTGTTGGATATTCTGGAAGACAATGGGGAAGGAGAAAAGAGATGTATTAGTAACCATAAGCCATGTACATTTGAGTTGGTTGTAATTAGTTTCAGACTTACATGGGAAGTACTCACGAATGACGTGGGCACGTAGTTGTGACCCCTGAACGTTATCCCCACCATCGGGAGGTACTGGACGCTCCGCCGGTTCAAGCGGAGCATCATCAATGTTCCCCAGACAGTTTGCCTGTACTGCTATATTGTGCAGAATACAGCAGGCCATGATGATGTGACAAACCTTCCCTGGTGTATATTGTAGCGCCCCGCCAGTGGAATGTAAACATCTGAAGCGCATCTTCAGGAATCCAAAGGTGCGCTCTATTACATTCCGGGTTCTGGCATGGGCCGCATTGTACCTCTCCTCCCCCTCTGTGCGTGGATTGTTCACAGGGGTCAACGACCACGGCAAACACCTATATCCTGCATCACCTGAAGGAAACAAAAATGGGAGATGTAGATATGAATGGGAGTTTGTGCTGCTCGTTAAAGCATCTGTAAATATACGCAATGATTAATGTGACGTTAGTTTAGGGATCTCTGGCTTGGAACTTCATACTCCTATGACCACGTCACATCGGGTTAGGCACAGCAACAAGCTACGATGCAATGGCTCAGTCGGCACACCTTCTTTATGGCGCAACAATGGAATAACATTACAGTGGAACATTATGTATATTTTAGGGGATCCTTTATGGGTACTCACCCAGTAGCCACCCAGGTGGAGCTTCTCCAGACTCAAAATAACGATGGGTGGATGACTGACGCAGGATATGGGCATCATGAGTACTTCCCGGGAAGCCGGAAACCACATTTTGTATGCGCATGTCTGCATCACAAACAGCCTGTACATTGATGGGATGATAGTGTTTGCGATTTCGGAACATGGCTTCTTGCTCTCTAGGAGGTATCAATGCTACATGTGTACAATCTATAGCACCGAGCACATTGGGGATACCTCCCATTCGAAAGAAATCTGCTTTCACCTTCAAGATCTCTTCCCCAGTGTGGGGAAAACTGATGTATCTGGCAGCCTTCGGAACGATAGCATGGAGGAATGTGCTCAGGCACCTTGAAAGGCTTGCTTGAGACATTCCTCCTACTATGCTAGCAGTGTTCTGAAAAATACCAGATGATAGGATGTGTATGGTGGCTAACATCCGTGTCATGCCTGGGATGGCTCTATTGGTCCGTGAGGAAGGCTCCATGTCCTCCCTCAGGACCGCATAGAGCTCCTCCAGGCTGGCATGGGTTAGCCTAAAACGCTCATACACTTCCACATCAGTTAACCCCTCTAATGTGACTCTCTCCCTGTACACCCTGGGTACACGAAGCCTCCTGGCAGGCTACTGGGCCTGCTCACCCCCCTGTGGGTCTGGCTGTGCAGGAGCCCCCACTTCATGTGCCACACCCTCTAGGGGTCTCTCATCTGGCCCCCCCATCAGCTGATCACCCACATCAAGGTCCTCCTCCCTGTCTGCAGGTGCCCTCATATCCCCCTGTCCCTGTGCCACTGGAGCTCTCTCCCCTAACTGACCCCCCACCATGACCCTAGGCATGTCCTGTGATTAGCCACCTGCCTGGCTTGGTTCCGGACCACCATGGATTGCATCAGCACGCTCACCCACATTCACTCACAGCCGCCCCTCTCTGTCACGCCTCAGCCACTCCATAGTCGCACGCCTGACATCCCGGTTTCCACTCTGCAACATTCGAAACAAATATCCATTCCTACGACGCTGCGCTCTCCTCACATACCTATACGCTGTACTCAGGTTGCTGCTATCCATGATGGTTCAGACTTGCTAATTCATGGATGATGGTGTGGTTATATAGCTTGCTAATTACCCCAGCTGTGATTATCCGGGTTGATTTCACAAATGAAAAGCTCACTGTTGTATCTAAGCTTCATCATGTTATGAAGTTCCCTGATTATGGATTTGTTGAGCCATTTTAATTAGTAACCCCTAATATTCTGGCCCACATTTGAATTTGGGCCCATGCTCCATGATCTATGTAATGTGGCGTGAAAATATATACAATATTTGTGTTCAAAAATCTAGATGTGATAAAAGAGATGTAAATCAGATAATGTTGATATGTTTAGGGGACACATTCTATCCTTTCTGAGTGCTAAAGGGTTAATTTGGCCGCCATTTTGAGGATGTACATGACACCAAAAAAATCTCTTTTATTAACATATTTGATCATTGTGGATTGTTTTTACAGTAATTTGAATGCCTTTTATTGCTTCCTTTACACTTTTAGGGCCCTTTCAGCCCTGTTTCATTACAATGCCGTAAGTGCATCGTGTGGACTTCAACGGATGCGGCCGTAAATTAAATCTAGCCAGGCGTGAATCGCTGCCTTCCGAATGTAGGAAGGCCATGACGTTTATGCGCGCACGCAAGCTGGAAGGGGGACGGACTAGCCGCCCCGGCACGAACCATCCAATAGCGGAATCACGCATCGCGCCACAGGTCGCAAGGCCAATCACTTACGGGATAGAGCATTTGATTGACAGTGGGAGTGAATAAATAGGAATGACACGCACCCACGCCTCGACTGTGTTGTGATTTCGGACGAAGTAGCACGCGGTTCCAGGAGCTAGGTGGTTGAAAGTAGGTAAGTTGCTTTATTATCAAGTCGCGGTTTAAGTTCTTTTTACGGGAATCCGTTACTACATTTACGGATGCCGATGTAAAGAAGTACAATTGTGTTTTTGGCTTGTTTATAGGTGTTTGGAGGTAGTTTGGAGAGTTTGGGAGTTTATATCCGGACCATAGGAGTTTGGAGGGAGGTAAGTTGCATTGTACATGCTTTTCATCCTATCAAGCTGTCTTTTATTTGTATGTTTTGCCAATTTCTATATTTACTGAATACACTGGTGAGAGGTACAATTGTGTTTTTTGCTTCTTTATAGGTGTTTTGAGTATTTTTGGTTGTGTGGGAGTTTGGATCCGGCCCATAGGAGTTTGGAGGGAGGTAAGTTGCATTGTACATGCTTTTCATCCTATAAAGCTGTCTTTTATTTGTATGTTTTGCCAATTTCTATATTTACTGAATACACTGGCGAGAAGTAAAATTGATTTATTTGCTTGTTTATAGGTGTTTGGAGGATTTGGGATCTTTGATCCGGCCCTTAGGGGTTTGGAGGGAGGTAAGTTGCATTGTACATGCTTTTCATCCTATCAAGCTGTCTTTTATTTGTATGTTTTGCCAATTTCTATATTTACTGAATGCACTGGCGAGAAGTACAATTGTGTTTTTTTTGCTGTTGGCCTATAGGTTTGGCGAGTTTGTTTTTGTGGGGAGAGGAGTTTTGTGGAGGGAGGTAAGTTATTTATATTTTTCTGTTTAATATTAGATCTGGCTCTCTCTCTCAAAATCTCTCTCTATCTCTATATATATATATATAGAGAGAGAGAGATTGATTATGAGTTTGAGTTTGATTCTGAGTTTGATTTTGAGTTTGAGATTGAGTTTGAGATTGAGTTTGAGATTGAGTTTGAGATTGAGTGTGATTGAGTTTGATTGATTTTGAGTTTGATTTTGAGTTTGAGATTGAGCTTGATTTTGAGTTTGATTTTGAGTTTGATTTTGAAATTGAGTTTGATTTTGAGATTGAGTTTGATTTTGAGATTGAGTTTGATTTTGAGATTGAGTTTGATTTTGAGATTGATTGAGTTGTAGATTGAATTTCAGTGAGATTTCTACACATATTTGCAATACACATAGGTGTTCCAAACTGCTTCTTCAATGGGGCTTGACAAGAACTTTTTTTCAGCCTAGAACAGCAGGACCATGTAGTTCCTACTACCTCTGGTACAGAGGATGGCTTCAGGATAGGTACCATGCCCATGAATATGTGCAGAATATAATGCAGATAGGATATTAGTGGCCTCAGACATGGTCCACTCCCCACACATGATAGAAGCACACAGTAAATAGCCGCATGCCTTGTATATATGCAAACTGTAACTGACCCTTCCACATTGTTTATGAAAGTATTGATCTAGCGTGTTTCATCAGCGCCTCTCAGGTCCAGAGTGAGAGGTGCTGTACACCCCTCCCACTGCTGTCACAGGCTCTGTCCACTTAAGGTTGATTACTGCAGTTAGTTCCAACATTGATATCCAAGCAGAAATAGTGTTAGAGGCGATCAGAATGGGGGACGAGCGTGGAGCAGGCAAACCCACTAAAACATTTCTTTATTTCTCTTTCTTTTCTTTTCAGGTGGTGATGGAGGGAGAGGAGCAGAGGGTGGAGGAGTGGCAAGGAGTCCCGGGGCGTGGAGGTGGGGAAGAGGAGGGGAGGAGTGAGGAGGAGGTAATAGTTGAGGAGGGGGAGGTAGTGGAGGAGGAGGTAGTGGAGGAGGAGGGAGGAGAGGAGGAGGGAGGAGAGGAGGAGGGAGGAGAGGAGGAGGAAGGAGGAGGGAGGAGAGGAGGAGGGAGGAGAGGAGGAGGGAGGAGAGGAGGAGAAGAAGGCAGGAGAGGAGGAGAAGGAGGGAGGAGAGGAGAGGAGGGAGAAGGGAGGAGAGTAGAGGAAGGAGGGAGGAGAGTAGAGGAAGGAGGGAGGAGAGGAGGAGGGAGAAGGGAGGAGAGTAGAGGAAGGAGGGAGGAGAGGAGAGGAGGGAGAAGGGAGGAGAGGAGAGGAAGGAGGGAGGAGAGTAGAGGAAGGAGGGAGGAGAGGAGAGGTGATGGGAGAAGGGAGGAGAGTAGAGGAAGGAGTGAGGAGAGGAGAGGAGGAGGAGGAAGGAGGAGGAGGAGGGAGAGTGGAGAGGGTCCTCATCCCCAGGCAGAAGAGCAAGAGGCTGGCGGCAGGTCCAGGGCCCACAATTATAGCCAGGAGGAGAACAGGGTCCTCCTGGAGGCCATCCGTGCCCGCCCCGTCATCACCTCGGGGGGTAGGGAAGTAAAGGCTGGGCCCCGTGCTACTGCTTGGCAGCAGGTGGTGGATCTGGTCAATGGTGTGGCGGGCCGTGGACGGAGTCTGCGGTCCATTAAGCACCGGTTTGACGACATCAGGGCCGCGGTGAGGAAGAAGATGGCGCAGGAGGCCGAGGGGCGGAAAGGGTCAAGTACCTTGCCCATGAAGTGATTGCAAGGGCCATGCTTGCACCCTCCGATGCAGCTGGAGCATCAGGCCCGGTGGAGCAGCAGGACCCAGCCTCCATGGCAGGTGAATATGACATACAGCAACATGCCAACACATGTGCATCACACACACTACACATGGCCATGACAATGACATGTCAGCTCCATGAAATAACAAGGGATAGATGGATGCATCCTTAAATTCATGAAGCTGACAAATCACTGTCATTCCTGGTCACCACAACAGTAATCAAGCAATAGAGCAGGTGTGTCCAAACTCGGTCCTGGTGGGCCACACACATGGCTGGATTTGATAACCCTGCTGCGCACAGGTGAGTCAATCGCTTCTTCATTCATCCTGATTGACTCACCAGTGCACAGAAAGGATATCTTCCAATCCGGGAAAGAGTTTGGACACCCCTGTAATACAGAGTCCATGTATTGGTGTGCCCGTTCAGCCTATGCAGTTACAGACAGCAGCCGTAATACAGATAGAGTTGTGAGCCGAGAACCATCCAGAACAGAAACCTAAGAATAGATAACAGCTAGTATAAGATAGCTAATCAGAGTTGCAAAGAGGAGAATCATCCATATTCAAGGCTAGATGTTAGATAATTAGAAATGAACACATATCAATGAGCTAATCAACATACTAATGACATGTACCTTTCTTCTCTATCTCTCAGCATCCAGGAGGAGCTCTGGGTCCTGTGACCATAGCGAGGAGGCGGGGCCATCAGCCCCGTACCAGGATCCTCCAGCACAGGGGGAGGAGGAAAGGAGATCAGAGGGCTCTGGGTCAGAGGAAGGGCTGTTCATTGACCTTGCGGGGTCACCTGCCCCAAGCCCTGGGCCTATGCCCATCCTCGAAAGGCTTGCTCTGGGGCCCTCATCCCCCCAAGGGACAGCACCTCCTTCCCCACAAAGTGTGCTGGCCTGGTCACCACCGGGCACATTCTCCCCACCGGCTCCAGCTATGGACCTCCCCGCATCACCTCACCACGCCCACCTAGCGGTGTCGTCGCCGCAGAGCCAGGCTGTGCAGGTGGAGACACTGGCCGTCCTGAAGGAGCTGCTGGCCAGCTGCCAGAGGATTGAGGCCAACCAGCTCCGGATGGATGCCAGCATCTCTGCCCTCAGGTCACAGATGACCCACAGCCTGGCCAGGCTGTCCAGGGAGGTGAGGAGGCACCACATGACATCGGAGCACCTTCAGGTCAGGCTGCTCAGACATGCCATGGTCCCCAGCCCAGCATCAACGGGGATCTCACAATCCCCCAGCCAAGAGCAGCCTGGCCCCTCCTCTCCTCCCATGTGTCCGCCACCGCCCAGACCACCGCTGCCTGGCACCGCCCGCCCCCCCCGCCCTCCCCCCCACCATCACCACCAGAAGGGAGACGGAGGATGGGCACAGGTGATGTGGGTCCTGGGCCCAAGCGGAGGAGGACATAGGGCCTCATTCAATTGCAATGTGGCCGATTGCTAAGGGATCAATTTGAGCACAGAGCATATTTTCTACAGATGTTTGTAGTTAGTGAACTTCTCTCCAAAAGCAAGGTCTTCACTAACTACAAACGTCTGTAAATAAATATATGCTCTGTGCTTATATAGAGCCCTTTTCAATCGGCCATATCGCAATTGAATGACGCCCATAGGGTCTGCAGACATGTTTTCGCCTTCTCAACAGCACTCCTCAGTGACCATCAATTGGTCACAGGTTAAACACAACACAAAGGGCCTCATTCAAATGTGATTTGGGCAATTGAATAGGGCTCTATATAAGCACATAGCATATTGGTTTTACAGAAGTTTTTAGTTAGTGAAGACCTGGCTTTTGCATAGAAGTTCCCTAACTAAAAACTTGCTTTCAAAAAGATGCTGTGTGCTTATATAGAGCCCTATTCAATTTGTTACATAGCAATTTAATGAGGCTGTTAATTAGTAGTGTGACCAATACATTGTCACTAAGGAGTGCTGTTGAGAAGAGATGCTGCAGGCCCTATGATGTTTTCAGGCCTTATTTTTTAGGTTTTGTCTTTTTTTTTATTTTTTTATTTTAGGTCCATGAAGGCATCTCCTACATCTGCAAGCATTGTGGAGTAATTATGAGGTGGAGGGTTTTCCCAGTGCCTCTCAGGTAGACATGCCTTCAATGGCAGCCCCCTTAACATGTAGCTCCCACAATCTTAAAGCTATCATATAGCCACATATCTCCAACATGATTGTTGGTAGCTTAAATGTAGACTAATACCGCTATGGCGGTGGACTTGCAAAGTCTCACAATGGCATGTTAATAACAGCCAGCATTAATATATGCACTAGTGACGCATGTGATCCTGACCTCAATAGCAGTCTGAGAACAGATCTTTGGGTCTGATGTAAGAAACAGTGAATCTGGCTGCTGACCTTTGTGTCCTCTCCATAATAATGGCTTTTTGCCCATATTTCTGATTATCCACAGACCTAGCTAATAGTTAGTAAAGCTTGCAGATGGGAATCAGGTGAGTTGGTATATTGGTACAGTATTTAGAACTGTACTGTACATACATCGTGATTCTAAATTGTTTTTGACCCTCCTCCGCATTTTTTGATTTGAACACTTCTTTCAGATTTTTGTTTGTTCAACACACTGTATGTGTGAAACTGGATTGGATTACACAGTCCAAAGGTTGAATCATCTGTTTAATTGAGCAGATCTAGTTACAAGTTGTAAGTGCTATGCACATAAATGGTTTCTTCAGTTAAATGAAGAGATTTCTGGTTCCGGTTGCAGCATGTGACCCTGGTAGGTGCTATGCATCATGCTTATTCTAGACTATTAGATTGACCCCTGTAGGTTTCCCCTTTTTTCCAGCCTCTTGCTCTTCAAGGACCCGCCCACACCACACCCATGATATTAATGCAGTTTTGACCACTGCTGATTGTGGTCTGTGTATCAAATAAAACTTTGTTATACTGTTATGTGAATGCACAATCTTGACCACTGCTGATTGTGGTCTGTGTATCAAATAAAGCTTTGTTATACTGTTATGTGAATGCACAATCTTGACCACTGCTGATTGTGGTCTGTGTATCAAATAAAGCTTTGTTATACTGTTATGTGAATGCACAATCTTGACCACTGCTGATTGTGGTCTGTCTATCAAATAAAGCTTTGTTATACTGTTATGTGAATGCACAATCTTGACCAATGCTGATTGTGGTCTGTGTAAAAAATAAAGCTTTGTTAGACCTTTCTGACTGCGTCCATGTGTTATGAATATGTTTGGTTCAGGGAAATCCACATGCATTACATTAGTGTCACATTCCTCTAAATGTAAACTGATGATCCATAGTTAACATGCAATAGATCAATACATGTAAAACTGTTGAGGAGTCAGAATAGCTTGAGATATCATCTGATCCCAAATATCATATCTACTACTAATATAGGGTTAATACCCATGACAAGTCTGATTAGCGATACTGTGGAGTAGGAACATTCCCCTGAGGGCCTACAATGAATAGGACAGGTGACACTGGAGTGCTTTTCCAGTTCCTTCTCTAGTTGATTGGGATTAGTCTGACCTCTCTAATAAGACGTACCCCCCTACACTGGCCCGATGTAGGCTAGCTCACAGCTTCATTGAAGTACACAAACCCCTTCACCCACATCAGTTAGCATATGTGTGAATACAGTTAGTTGCCCAATAATGAACATGCATTGGCTAAATATCCTTTGGTTATCATATGTTGTAATGGTCATGCACATGCCAATCTGACAAACCATGCTGCAACATGCATAATATGATTAAAGCCACACTACCCAATTCAATATCAAGAGTAAAACATGAGTCAGGTCATATGAACCCTTTGCCACGCACATGAGCTCTATTGGGATCCCTTAAATCTCTATCTAATTGCATATACATCTAGCTCATCACATCTACATTAGAGAATACAAATAGTGGCCAAATCAGACCGCCACTTGGCATATATCAAGTACCAGGGAAATATTTCATTATATGTGGTTAAGTTCTTCAGTTGTGTCCGACTCTCTGTGACCCTATGGACTGCAGCACATCCAGCTAGGTCTCTGCCTGTGCTGTTCTCCAAAGTTTGAAGGCCAAAGAGATTGGAGTGGGTTGTCAGTTCCTTCTCAAGTGGATTGGGATTTGTCTGATCTCTCTGCTATGACCTGCCCACCTACAGTAGCTCCCAGCTTCATTCAGGTACACAAGCCCCTTCACACTACTTAGCAATGCTGAAGGGGACCAGGGTAACATGCACCACACATATCTACTCTGACCCATCAGGAAAGGCCGCAAGCTCTGGGATCGACAGCAAACTCACCGCCATCAGGCATAATCTCTGCTACGCCCATCCTGGTGGGAGCCATGTGCCAGGTGTCTAGTTATTCCCATTTGGTGAACTTCCAAACTGTTCTGCTATTTATCAATTTACATGGGTGAGGGTTGCTAAGTGGTGGTGGTGGTGAAGCAGCATGTGTACCTGAATGAAGCTGTGAGCTACTGTAGGTGGGCAGGTCATAGCAGAGAGATCAGACAAATCCCAATCCACTAGAGGAGGAACTGACAACCCACTCCAATCTCTTTGGCCTTCAAACTTTGGAGAACAGCACAGGCAGAGACCTAGCTGAATGTGCTGCAGTCCATAGGGTCACAGAGAGTCGGACACAACTGAAGAACTTAAGCACATATAATGAAATATTCCCCTGGTACTTGATATATGCCAAGTGGTGGTCTGATTTGGCCACTATTTGTATTCTCTAATGTAGATGTGATGAGCGAGATGTGTATTCTATCGTTGATCAACCATATAGCGTGCATCGAATGTGCGCTGTCATCTGCGCACCGACACATGCGCGCATCAACAACAGCAGGCCCGACAGGAGGCTAGCGGATCTCATGATTAGGATTAGGCGGTGGGGTGTAAGGGTTAGGATTAGGCTGCGGCTACAAGGGTTAGAAGGGTTTATGGCATTAGGTCATATCACTTGCGCCCTTTCATCGACGCGCAACAGTCAAAAATATTACAACTGCGCAATGATGTGGGACCGCTCATGTCAGCTACATGTTGTCAAAACACATTTGCTGTGCGCGCCAATATTGGGGTGACATATTCTATTATGGGGCTGTTTTAGAGGCTACAATGGAACCTGTATGTGTGCTGACCAATCAAACATATGAGGAATATTAAACTAATTTGAAGTCTTGTTAATTTGGAGGCTGTAATGCTTGGGCCTCCATTTTAGGGTTACAGGCTTAAACCATGCAGACTGCAAAAAACGTAACAAAATGGATACCTTTAACCTCCAAGCACGTACGGCCTTTAAAAACGAGCTGCGGGCTTGGAGGACAGCCCGCACGGGCTTTAATACGGAGCTACAGGCTTGGTCAGTGAAGTTCGTGTGACTTGTACGGATTTTAAAATCAAAGAACAATTTGGCGATGTGCAAGCTTGAGAATGTTTGGCTAGTAATCCTCATGCCCCCCCGTTATGTTCCCCATCATTTACAGTGCTTTGCAGTGCTGGATTGAATATATATTGGCTATTACAATGCTTGGTTTGCGGCCCTCCATCTCCAAACCCGTACGGGTTTGAACAAGGACCAGCCCGCGGAACTACGGGACGTAAAGTAATCCGTAAATAATATATCAGATTTGGGCTGATGTGCAAGCTTGAGAGGGTGTTGCTATTAATCCTCGTGTCCCCCATTATGATGCCTAGCATTTACGGAGCTTTACAGTGCATTCTCGATTTTATATTTGCATTTTCAGTTTTCGGACTTTGTGGCCGGAAAACAAGCTTTACGGGCGCTGGGAAAAAGCTTCCCGCCGTTTGCATGATATGCGGCCGGCCGGAAGGGGATATCCTTGCGGCGCCGTATAATTGAATTGCAAGGTAAAAGTAGCTCTACACGGGGCCGTAAGATGGCCGCAAGGAATCGCAGCTTTGCGGCCGTTTTACGGCCGATAATAGAATGAGGCCCTATGTCATTAACAGTTCTTAAGTGTTCAAAACTTTGTGCACCAGGAACATTTAAAAGTTTTAGGCTTAAGCAGAAACGTTCAAGGCTTTTGGACTGACCGTGTAAATTCTTGGTAATATTTTATTTCCTCCGGTTTTTCTTGGTCTCTATAATCCATTCACAAAAACGTAGTGATATGGAATTTCAATATATAAGAATTGTGTTGCCTGTGAATCTGCAGAATTTAATTGAAACCAATGCATTAGTTTCATTTCCAGCATGGAAATACACTAAATGTCTTTGTGGCAAATGTACTGCTAATCTATATACTGTATGTGATCTATCGTGCATTTCAAATTTTAAAAGCCACCACATAGCTTCTGGCGCACTGACATAGCGAGCAACTACATGAGATGCAAGTTCATCATGTACTAACTCAGTGCTTTCGTTATTTTCAGCACTTTTGATGACTACAGTAGCTGCATCATAGCCTTTGTAAATATATTTGTAGACATATTTAATGGATTTGATGGAAGTGCAGGCTTCTACATTAATATGTGCATTATACTTCATTAGTAAATGTAGATTGTATGGTACCACATATCTATTGTCGACCTTTTTGCCACAAATAATGGCACTATCTCCCTCTCTTCTTCTATGTAATGGATAGCCATCACAATTAGAATAAGTTTTGTCTCTAAAATCTTTAGGAAATTCTTTTTTTTATTTTTTTATTTGTCTTTATTCAATGCGGATAACATAATACATACATAGGCTTACTTCAAGTATCATAAAACCATGGTTACATGCATTTTGTTGCATTTTTCACTCAATCCATTACATCAGTGTATTAGCAAAGTAGAAAGAAAAATACTTCCTATCTTCCATCCGCCATCTCCATTTTCTGCTATTTTCCTCCTATTATACCTTATAACTCTCTAACTTATATACCATAGCTAGTTGTGCAAAGAATCATAATCCTAATTTTTTTCTTTCTTATCTCGTCCCTCTTGTATATTGATTTTTATACTAACTACTAACCTCCTATTTTCTCCATCCTCCTCCGCGTCTCAGGGTATTCTCCCCCCCCCTCCCGGCTGCTGGAGTCCAGTCTTCATATCTCCCTCCGTTCCTCAGGCCTTACTGATTAGTGTACCAATGTAACACCTGTGTATTCCACCCATGGGCCCCATGTCACAAAGTATTTGGCTATTGTATCTGCCAAAGAGTGCGTCATACGCTCATTTATTGCGATGTAATTAATTTTGGACTTCACAGCGGGGAAGTCTAGCCCTTCAGATTTCCATTGTTTTGCGATAATGCTTTTAGTTGCGAGCGTAATAAAGAAAAGTAATCTGTTTTGTGAGTTGGATAGTGTCTGAAGGGGCCTCCCCAGCAGGCACAATTCAACTGTTAACTTTATGTTGCATTTAAATAGTAACGCCACTAACTCTTGCACCTGTGCCCATAATCTTTGCACTTTCAGACAATCCCACCATATGTGGGTGAAGGAACCCGTGCTATTACATCCTCTGAAACACTCTGGGCTTTCGGCGCTATGCCATTTAGCCATCCGTTCAGGCGTCGCATAAGCCCTATATAGCACTTTGACCGACGTTTCCAAGATGCTATAGTTTAGTGACCCTCGAAAGATGTTTCCCCAAACCTCCTCCCAATCCTTCTTTTCCCACCTAGCATTAAGGTCCTTTTCCCATGCTAGCATGTATTTCTCTGTGGGAAATTCTATTTTTGTGTTCCCTAATATCCCTTTCGTGAGCGGGGCGTTTTGGCATACCCTAGATAGCCAGTTATGTCTAGGTCTGCCTTTGGCTCGCACTAGTGATCTGACGAATTGACTCAGTCTGTACCCATTAAAGTATTCTCTACCAGGGGGGTCTATAGTGTCCCTTATGTCTTCTAATGTAATTAAATTATCCCCCTTCATCCAGTTCCCCAGCCTATCTAACTTATGTGAAGCCCACCAGTGTCTTGAGGTGGCCGCCAGTTCCTTGGGAGCCTGGGGGTGATTGAGGACTGGTGTCATACAATTTGCTTGTGTGAATAGGGATGTATACCTCTTGGCCCATTTCCAACTACCGATGGTGTTCTGGATAATTGGATTCATACATTGGGCAACTTTGTGTGGAGTATTTTCCAGCCATATTAATGCATCCCAGGAGTAAGGGTGCATTGTGTGGTGTTCGATAAATAACCAAGATGGGTGGTGCTCTGGGAAGTGGGCTAAGGGAATGAAGGCCAGTTGGGCTGCCCTGAAGTATAGTTTCAAGTTTGGTAGGGCTAGTCCCCCTTGTTTTTTTGAATTACCTAGTATATTTTTGGAGATTCTGGCAGGCTTGTGTTGCCATACAAATTTAATTATTAATATCTGCAGGTCGGCCAAATCTTTCATATTAATTGCTATAGGGAGGGTTCTAAAGAGATACATCAATCTTGGTAGTAAATTCATTTTTACTGCATTAATCCTCCCAAGCCAGGAAATCTTATATACGTGCCAGGTGTTCAAGTTGGTCTTTAATGTGTTATAAAGCGGTTTGTAGTTAACCTTGTACATGTCGCGTAAGTTGGGGGTCAGGTTGATTCCTAAATATTTTATATGCGTGGGGGCCCATTTAAATTTGTATTCGTCCGCTATCAGCATCTTGTCTTGTGCGGGTAACCCTAACGCTAGGGCCTCTGTTTTGTCCATATTTACATTCAGACCTGATATCTGGCCAAAATTCCCTAATATTTGCAGTAGAGGGGGGATTGATGACTTAGGGTCAGTTAGGGAGCACAGTAGGTCATCCGCGAACAGGGATACTTTGAACTGATGTACTCCTATGGCCACCCCTTTGATGGCCGAGTTTACTCTGATGGCCTGTGCCAAAGGCTCCATGGCCAGTGCAAATAGGAGCGGTGACAGGGGGCAACCCTGCCTCGTTCCCCTATAGATTGGAATTTTTGACCTTTCCTTCCCCGGGAGTTTCAGGGTTGCTGTGGGTGTGTTATAATATGTTTTTATTACCTTCATAAATGCCCCCTTGAAGCCAAATTTTGCCAGTACAGCTTTTAGGAACGGCCATTCTAGGGAATCAAAGGCCTTTTCCACGTCTAAGGCCAGTAGGCATGCTGGAATTTTGTTAGTTTTGGTATGGTTGATCAATTGCATGATTTTCCTAATGTTATCCCCGGCCTGTCTTATCGGGACAAATCCTACTTGATCCTTGTGGATCAGTTTCGGTAGGAATGCCGAGATCCTGTCTGCCAATATTTTAGCCAGTAATTTGATATCACAGTTTAGTAGTGAGATGGGTCTGTAATTTTTTGGTTGAATTGGGTCTTTGCCCTCTTTGGGGAATAATACTATCTCCGCTGAGTTCACTTCCTGTGGCATTTTCCCTCCTAATATTTCATTAATTAATTCAGCTAGGTGTGGGGCCAGACTATCAATGAATGTTTTATAGTAGTGGTTTGAGAACCCGTCTGGGCCCGGGGCCTTCCCTTTTTTAGTGTCTTGTATGGCTCGTCTCACCTCATCTACCTTGATCTTAGCGTTCAGTGAAGTCAAGTTATCTTCCGTAAGAGTGGGGGGAAGGTCCAATGCTTACAGAAAAGCTTGAATCTCATGTTTGTTAACATTAGGGGATGCCTGGTAAAGGTTACTATAGAATCCCTCAAAGGTCTCTTGGATTCTCTTGGGGTTGGCTGTGATTGTCCCTTCTGGGGTTCTAATCTGAAATATTTTTGATTGTGTTTGTTTGGCTTTCAGCTTCCTGGCCAGCCAGGTGTCCGGTTTGTTAACCCGGGTGTAGTATCCATGTTGTGTAATTCTTAAGGCTTTTTCCGTTCACTCAGATAATAGCATGTCTAGCTTCCTTCTCACTTCCTCTATTTGGTCCCTAATTTGGGATGTGGGATTTCTTTGGTTTATGGATTCCAGTCTTTGCAGGTCCCTGTATAGCTGTTGTTCTACTTCCCTATGGTGTTTTTTTCTTTTGGCTGCTATTCTAAGGCATGTACCTCTTATGAACGCCTTATGGGCAAACCAAACCCACCCTATACCTGAGTCCCTTGATTTATTAGCCGCAAAGTGCATGTCTAACTCTTGTGCTATCTGCTCCTGAATTTCGGGAATGGCTAAATGCATGTCGTTGATCCTCCACGTATATGTGGGCCCATTATCTAATTGAAAGTCTATTTCCATTTTAACCATAGCATGGTCCGACCAGGGGCAATGTATAATGTCTGACCATTTTGTTTTTGTTAACAGCTCTGCATCTATCAACAGGTGGTCTAAGTGGGAGTATGTCCCATGTGGGTAAGAAAAGAAGGTGTATTGTCTTTCCCTCTGATGTTGTTCTCTCCATGCGTCTACCATGTTTATGGCAGCTAGGAGGTGTCTAATTTGTCTAAGCTTCTTTGCAAACCGATTGTCCGTTTGTGCCTTCGACCTATCCACTGCTGGGTTAAAAATAAGGTTTAGATCTCCCCCTAATATGATTTTGCCTCCGTCTATTCTTTGTAGTTTTTTAAGTAGGTCAATGAGGGTGTTGTGGGGATTTGTCGTAGGGGTATATAATGACACCAGTGTTACCCTGGCCTCTAACACCTTACCCACTAAGATTACATAATTCCTGTTTGGGTCTATTTTTTTCTGTTCTAGTGTAAATGGGAAATGTCTGTGGAGTAGAATGGCTGCTCCTGCTTTTCTCCTGGCTTGGGAGGCTGTGTAGTATGTTGGATATTGCTTATCCAGATAAGAGGGGGGCCTATCTTTTCTGAAGTGCGTCTCTTGTATGAAAAGTACCGCTGGCTTGTGTTGTTTGTATGTTATAAAGGCTTTGCGTCTCTTACTAGGGCCATTGAATCCCTTGATGTTGTGTGTCAGAAATGTATAATCTAGCGAACCCATTTGTTGTGTATTTGTGTTTGATGTATCTGGCCTCCTACCTTTCGTCTCGTTCTGAGATCAGGAGAGCCCGAGATCCAGGCAGCAGAGAGGGCGCCCCCCTTCTACTTGGGGGAAGAGGAGATATGGAAGCTTTTGCCAATGGAGGATACTGTAGAGAGAGCAATTAATAACGGTATACTTTTCCGATAAATCAATAACTATTTTTAACAACCGAATTGTTCACTGTTCCCCCTACTTTTTTTTTAAACTCCAATTCATGCCTAGGGTCTCGGGCTGTCCCAGAATTATCCCTAGATAAAAAGTGGGTAATGAATTTTTAGAGCGCTACAAGCAGGTAAAAACTTCTTATTAACTACTTGCAAACCTATCCGTTACAAACAGGTAAAACACTTTTTTCTTCTTAACTACTTGCAAAAATAGTCCAAGGTATTTGTGTCCTCTGACACTTCTCAGTCCTCAGAAAATGTTCAGTCACAGTCCCAGGGGGTCCACCCCTTTTTGTCTCAGTCCTGCATTTCAATTTTGTTCCACAATGCCATTTTAAACTGCATTGGCCAGACTCTAATCCTTGTTAGAGGCACTTATAGCTCTTTGGGGCGTTCCTCCCCTCCGCTTGTCTTCTGGGGGCTGGGAAAGCCTCTGGGGGTCTCTGGCTGGTTGATCTGCCTTTGTGTGGTCCTCCCGAACTTGGGTATTCCTTCTTTTCCCCCCCTTTGGGATCTCCGTCCATTGTCTCACCAGGAGGTCCCCAGCGTTCGGTGCTTTCTGCTGCGTACCGGGCCCTTCCTGCAGTAGATTCAGCTTGTGCAGTTGAAGACGACACTCTTCTATGTCATGGGCTCGGTATTACACTCCCCTTACAGTGAATTGGAGCTTAAATGGGAACCCCCATCTATATGCTATCTTGTGATGGGTTAACACTTCTAGCACTGGCCGCATGTCTCTGAGTCGTTGGAGGGTTGCTGGGGCCAGGTCTGCGTATATCTGTATAGGAGCACCATCTGGTCCTAGAATCCGTGTAGCCCTTCTTGTTGTAAATAGTATCTTGTCCATTGCTTGTTGGCGCAGGAAGCAAGCTTTGACGTCTCTTGGCATGGATGCCCTGGCTGGGCCTCCTAGGGCTCTATGTGCCCGCTCAATTTCCATGCCGACCTCTTGGCCTCTAGGCATGATGTGATGCAGGAGTTCTTGGAGATATGGCAGCAGGTCAGTCACTGCATTTGGTATACCCCGGAAGTGTATGTTGTGCCGTCTCGATCTGTTTTTGAGGTCTTCCAGTTTTATCTGTAGGTCTGTAGGTTCTCAATTTGCTCTGCATTGTGGGCGATGTCGGTTCTGTCTTTGTTTTGGGAGCCAATTATGTCATCCACCGTGGTTTCAAGTGTATGGGTCCTTTGGCCCAAATCTTTTAAATCTCTGTGTAGCGGAGCCATTGCTTCGGCCAATCGGGTCTTCAAGAGAGATGCAAACCATGCTTTAGCTCCCTGCGATAGATTGACATCTTGTGTCGTGTCCATCTGCCCCCCTTCGGCGTCTGAGAGGTCTGATGCACACGATAGTGAGTCTATAGGTGAGGGATGTTCCGCCGCTCCTTTAAAATGCTCGAGGATGCTTTTTACTCCCAGGCTCTTTCGTGGTTTAGTTGACTTGCCCATGATGGGCTATCGTCAGTGAGCTTAGTCTTGATAGCTGAGAAGCTGTGTATGTGTAGACCTTGTGGTGTTACTTCTGAGTGCTTTTTAACTTTTTTATTTTTATTGTTGTTGTCTTTACTTTGTTCTTCTTGATCTAGATTAGGGCTTTGTTGAATAGGGCATCTTTATTTTCAAGCATGTGGACCCCCTTTGGGTTTGACTCTTAAGGCATCTCTATCTGCCCCAGCACTTTTTTTTTAAAGGTATTATTCAGACTTTATAATCTCCCCGAGATATTTCAAGAATATCCAGTATTTGTTCCAATGTGGGGTGTCCCCTCCAGCCCAAACTTATCAGTTCACAGCGTCCGGGAGGTCATTCGGTCAGTTCTAGAGACTCATTTGAGGGCTATAAATTAGGGACATTCATTATCAGGAGCAAATTGCCTTATCTGCGCTGCGTCTTCTTGCATTTGGTCTGTAATGTGAGTTTGTGATATATATTTGTATATATTTAAAGCTCCTTTTCAATTTGTATTGATTAACTTCAGCTGTCCTTCCAGCTTTAACTATACTGTGTTTAATATAGTGTGTTTATCCTTGTGCAGTTTTCCAGCCCTTTTTTGTTGTTAGGCTAATTGGATAGCTAATTATATATTTAGCTTTAATATATATTCTATAGGGATTCTTGTCAGCTAAGATGGCCGCCGTTCATTTGGCGGGAAAACTTCCCCTTGTGTTGCAGGGTCTGATCCCTTTATCTCCTCTCAGGCCCATGTCCTTCTAATTGGGCCCGGGCTCCGGGACTCCCCAACGTCCAGGCTGGCCTTCACCACCCGACCACCTCAATGCGCGTGCCGTCCTCTGCCCCTTCTTGCCTGCACCCTTCCAGGGCCCCAGCCAAGGGGGGAAGATGGCCGCTTTCTCCCGGGCGCTCCGTTGCCTCGTCCCTTACCTCCTCACAGCGGTCCTGTCCACCAGTCCCCGCTACTGCTCTCGCACTATGCCTCTGTTCCCGTGAGCTTCGATGGGAGCGTTCGTGTGTGAGGTAAGGTGTCTCTCTGCTCCGTTGTGCCTCTGCAGCGTGGTTCAGGGTTTCCCCTGTGTCACTTCTCTTCACCTCTCTGCTCCCTGCCAACTCCCAGGGTCTTCACTGTGAAAATAGGGACCCGACCCAGTCTCCAGCCTGGGTCCACAGCCGCTCCAAGCTCTTCACAGTCCTTGCACCCTGCTGGGGACCTTGTGGGCCACCCCCTCCATGCAAGGCCCGGCAGTGCAGGCCCCCTTGGTGAGTTGGAGCGCTGCTGGTCGGTCTGCTGGTTTTAATTTAGTTATTTCTTTATTTGGTGCTGTCCGCCCCGTCTCTGGGTGCATATAAACAATCCTCAGGGGGAATTATCTGGGTATCACCCTAGAAAATATATTTATTGCACCTTAAATAGCTCTGGGGCTACGTAGCTGCAGTGATATACATCCTCTCTCTTCTTCAGCTGGACACACACCCAAAATATTTAGGAAATTCTTATGTACATTTATTATTCTCCATACATGGTGATTGTAGATTAAGCTCACCACAGGGTCCATGAATCATCCGATGAGTTACAATCTCATATAGTCTACCATATAGTTCTGGATCTGGTAGTTCAGCAACAAAGACCAAATCCCCTTTGTCACCAGTATCTAATTTATCTTTTTCTTGAAGGATTATCAGAAGATGTGCATGTGGAAGGCCTCTTTTTTTTTAATTCAATTGTATATACATAAGCAAGACATTTGCCAAATAAGTGACTTATAGTGATGTCACGTATTAATTAATTAAATTTAATTTTGAAAACTCTGACTACTAAATCAGGTCTATCGGAAGCAGTTTGGGCAAGAAGTAAATTTTGTGTAATTTCTGGCCATTGAAAATTACATGTAAATGTAATAAATAAATCGGGTTTTCCAAATTTGGTGACAATACATCATTGTATCTTTCTCTCATATTGCGAGGAGATCCCTGGAAAGAAGATGGTAAAATGATGGCTTTGCCAGCTGTCATGTCTCTGCTTGTAGCAACCTGAGCGATATAATCCATTAATCCACAATTCTGTTCTACACGTAGTTTATTTTGTTGATATTTTATGAAGTTTAAATTATTGGCCTCAACTTGCAAATAGGAATCAATAATCCATTGTTGTGTTAGTTTTCCACCACATAAAATTGGATTAAATGTATTTTGAATAGCAATTTGAGCTACTTCAAGCATGGAAATATTATTTCACATTCGGACTTTAGCATTTGGGTAACTCTGAAGGGTTCATTTTGGTTGCCAGCCTGCTTCTCTGTGTGGGAAAAAAATGGGATATGTCATTGGATCTAAATTAGTACTCAAGATACTGATATTAATGAATGGTTGCTCCTCATTTCTGGGATATATTCTAATGTCTCTTTGAAATGGTGGTTCTGCTTCATCATTTTGAAACACCATTGCAACCTCATTTGATGTTGGCAAATTATAACAGCGTTTATCAGTATGTCTATCTCTTTTAAGCACCATATTGACCTTTAAGATTGGTAATTAATGTCTTTCTGCATGAAGTTGTTGTTCATTTTCTACTTCTGTCATTTTTTTATAAGCTTGAGTGTAGGGGTTATTGGACATAATTTTATCTAGCTCTAAAAAAACACTGGGTAAGCATTTTTTATTTTTTTGCAGCTGCATGCATTGGTCAACAGCTTCCATTGTATCTAGGACATATAGTTGAGCAAATTTTTTTTGCTCTTCTTCCTCCGCATGTAAATGGGTAGTACGATGGTATATTTTGCCTTGGACTTTAAAGCAGTAAGGACCATGTCCTGGTACATTAGCAGCTAATGTTGCCCCCATAGATGCAAAGGATATGGCACTATTGTAGGATCTTATTTTTGTTTTGAAATTTTTGTAGTTTGGAAAATTAGGTTCAGTCATAATGTTTTGTAAATATGTTGGGAATTGTTTTCTCTCTGGAAGTTTGACCTTGCCTTTTTGACAGCAACTAATGAACTGTCCATCTCTGGGTCTTTCCTGTTTAAAATGATAAGCCTAACAAAACTGACAGAGAATATTCATGTCACCACAATTATGAACCTCTACTGCTAAAGACTTGAGTAATGGACAATTTGAAGAGCATATATCAGTTTCAGTTTGTAATTCATCATTTGAAATGTTATGTGATGTTTCAGGAACAGGTTCTAAATGCTTTTGTTTTTTAGTTGCTTTTTTGTTTGTAGTTTTTATTTTTTCAGGTAAAACTCTTTTGCTTGCAAGTCTTTTCTGTTCTTTTTCTCATTGAATTTCCTTCTGCTCCGGCGTCTGCTGGCTTGCCCATCTTTGTTGTCGTTCTCTAGCTTGACGTCTTATCTTTTCCTGTTTGGTCTCATTTTCAGCCATCTTAATCTGGAAATGAAAAGAATGTATCATTAGTTTATTTTGTGATGTTAAGTTGGTTTCTAAAATGTTTTTGTTGCAACACTGTTATTATTATAAATTAACTTTGTTTGTATGTGATTATAGGTCATTATAGATGAACTTGCTTTCTATTGTTAAATGAGTCTGTTTCATTTTTTTTGCTGTTACTTTTTATCTTTTAGGTTCTCATTTTTGGCTTAGAGGCATAGCAGACCCAAGGTAATTACATTATATGTTATTGTAGATATAGTAGCTTTATAGTGTTAAATGAGTATGTTATTTGTTTTGTCATTTTTTTGGTTGTTCGGTGGTTTTTATCTTGTAGGTTTGTAGGGTTGGCTTAGAGGCATAGTAAAGGCTAAAAAATGGTAGTAATATATTGCTCTTTAAAATTTGTACTGCAGGTGATTGTTGTAATAGTACCCTTCTATTTTACTTAAAGGCTTATATGGTGTGTGTGTGAAAAGAAGGTTTATATTATTTTTTGTTAGGTGTTAGTAGTATTTGTTGTAGTATTGTATTTTATGTGTCTGTTTAGGTTTTGTGTTTAGTATTGTACGTTAGGGCTCTGAACTTTTTTATGTGTTTTCACTATTTCTTGTACCATGCTGTTTTATCTTGGTCATGTTTTGTTTGATAGATTGAAGTAACGGTTTACTGTTAAAGGTTGTTCTACGTAAAAGCTAATTAGTAGGTAAATAAGAAATGTGTCAGTAATATTTTGTGAAAGCTGGTGATTTGTGAAGCTTATTGTTGTTGGTGTGTTGTTGTTTTATTTTGTTTTTTTCTCTTGACATGGCTGCACAGCAAACATATTCATTTTGTTTTCTCTTTTTTTACTTGTTATACTGTACCTTGTTGGAAGTGTGATTTCAAGATGAATATCCCTGGATCCGCTGTTGGAAATCTTTCTGTGAGAGTCTTGAAGCAGTGTCTTTTGTGAAAGAAAAACATAAATGTTATTTGATTATAATGTATTTTTTATGAATAGCATAGTTTATTTTTTTGCAAAGCAATGTGTTCTGATATTAGCTTTGTTTCTTGTGTGTAAAATGTTATTGATTTGACAGTGTGTGAGAAAGCGTACAGCGCTGGCTGTAATTGATTAGTAATGTGTTTTGTGTAGACCACTGTTGTAATTGTATTATTCTTTTACTGTAGTAGTTTTTTGGTCATGAAACAGGATTTTTTTTTTTTATACTGTATCTGTTATCCTGATTTCTTATGCTATGCTGTTTTTTGTGCACCACTTCAAAATTTTTGATTTTAGTTCTGGGTTACAGTTATATTTTTTGTAGAGTAATCATTAATGTTATTTCCATTTTGTATATGTTAGCAATGTTTGTTGGACTATCCTGTTTTGTGTCCATCACTTTTGGGATGCTGTATTTGGCTTGTGGCTGAGGGTTAAAGGTTGTTGTAGAGTAAAGCTGACTGTGAATTGTATTTTCTCTATGTTAGAACTATTTGCAGTAGTATCCTGTTTAGCGTCCGCCACTTTTGGTATGCTTAATTTGGCTTCTTTGTAAAAGGGGTTGGAGGTTGTTCAACAGTAAACAGGAATGTTAACTTACTTTTGTATATGTTGTGGCGATTTTTTGTACTATCCTGTTTTGTGTGCACCATATTTTGGATGCTCCATTTCCCACTTTTGGTATGCTTAATTTGGCTTCTTTGTGAGGGTTAAAGGGTTGTTAGACAGTAAACAGGAATGTTAATTGACTTTTATATATGTTGTGGCGCTTTTTTGTACTATCCTGTTTTGTGTCCACCACTTTTGGGATGCTCCATTTGGCTTGTGGGTGATGGTTAGAGGTTGTTGTAGAGTAAACAGGAGGAATACTTACTGTATGTTGCTAATGTTTGGTATGCTATCTTGTTGTGTGTCCGCCACTTGTTTTTTCATACTGTGTTGTGTTAACAATTTCTTTTTCTGTGCAAGTGTGTTTATTTGTGAACTGTATATGTGTTTGGAAAGTTTCTTGAAGTGTGGTGTTTTTGTGTTGCTGTAATTTGTATTGAGGCTTGTATTTTTTTGTTTGACTTCTAATATTGGCGGGCACTAAACATGGGATTGGCGGGCACTAAACATGGGATTTGTGTTTCTTTTTTGTACTTGTTATACTATACCTTGATTGAAGTCTTTTTCTTGTCTGAATGACAGAGGGTCCCCTCCTGCTAATCTTAATCAGCCTAATCAGCCAGTCTTCTTGTAGTGTCTGTTTGAAAGAGAAAGGAAAATGGTTAATTGTATATTCATTGTTTTGTTTTTTTCAAAGCATGGTCTTTTTCTGAATGTAATGTATTTTTGTATCTTACCTCTTCTTCTTTCTTTCTGTTCTTTAAAAGTGATACTCTTTCACAGTCCACGCTGCAAATTCTTGAGTGATGCTGTTGATGCAGAGTCTGTTTGAATAGTGAAAAAAACAGGAAAGATTGATCTGCAGGTTAAATATGTATTGGTGTCCTTTTATTTTTTTCTATGAGTTGTTGTGAATTAATGTCACTTGAATATACTTCTTTCATTACTTTGAGTTAAGATTAGCTTGTTGTAGGGGCTAAACACATATATGTGCATTTCAAATGTCACTGTACATGAATGACGTCTTGGTTGGCAATATTTGAAATCTTTCTCTTTTTTTAAAGTTTTTTGGGATTTTTCTTAATAAATGAAATATATTATAGCTTACCTCTCTGTTGGAATTTGTAGATTGTGAAGTTGTAAATTAGGAACTAATTATCTTCTGAAGTAACGGCAGCAGTGATCTATCCAGTCACACTGTTCATCACCTGAGGAGAAATTTAGAATTTTCTGGAAAGTAGGCAGTATTTATAAACTTTTAGGTGCTTGAAACCGTTAGAACGCAATACACATGCGCTATTTGCATTCCAACGTTAAATTTGCGTTCCAGCCGCCATTTTCCAGCCGCAGCTAATAGTTGTGTGTTTCATGTAAAATGGTAGGTAACAGCAGTGTGGTACGTGCCGCATAGTGTGTGTTACGTGGCTCGTGAACTGGACTGGGATGTTTGTTCCGTTTTGTGACTAAGTGTAGTAGTTTTGCGTCCTTAGCCTCATTTTCATTTTGTTTGGCGGCCATTTTTTCTCTTGCTTAGGTGATTTTCGGGTATCTAAACTCAGAAATTTGGACTTAAATCGAGGTGTAACTTCACTTGCAGAAGTCCTGGGTGCCCCCCCTTGCTGTGGGTAAGCTTTTGATTTGTTTGTTTAGTTTTTTTGTGTTTGTAATGTTTTTCGGGTCACGCGGATTGTGTCCTTGTTTTCGGGTCTCTCGTACATCGTTTTCGGAAAATCCGTAGGTGTTTGGTGGTGTTTTGCGTCTTTAGAGTGCTGTAGCCTCGTTTTTGTTTTTTTTCGGCGGCCATTTTTTCTCTCGCTTAGCGGATTTTCGGGTGTCTAAACTCTTTTATTTTGAGTTCAATTGAGGTGTAACTTCAGTTGTCGAGGTCCTTAGTGCCCCCCCTTGCTGTAGGTAAGCTTTTTATGTATTTGTTGTGTGTATTTATTGTGTTTTTCATATTTTCATGTGCGCGGGTTTTGGGCGTCTTTTGCAAGTTCGTAATGGGTCGTAACGCGTGTCATATTTTTGTGTCGTAAGTCCGTTACCTTTGCGAGGTCCGCAGTTGCTGGCATGGAGCGCCTCGGCGCTCCATGCCAGCAACTGAGGTCCCCGCTTCGCGAGGGCTGCAGCATTAGCAATGAGCCGCATGCTCACAACTATATATGTGATAGCCAGGCTTGTCATTGCTTTGATTGTTAACTTGGTTTGTCACCTATGATGTACATTAATGTTCTGATAATGTTTTGGTTGCTGCTGTTGTAAGTTTGCAATCCTTACTGCAAGCACTGTCAGTAGAATAAGTTGAAACCCTATCAGCATTCAAGATTTACGCAGGTAACAAACTAGAAGCCACATTAAATTGCTATGATTTTATGAATCGTAGCTTGTAACGTAGCTTGCAAGACTTTGAGCTATTAAATTGGCCTCTTAAAGCAACCAGCAGACGACTTGTGGGTTAGGACGCAGCAAGGCCAAAAGAAGCCTACGGTACATGGAACATGGAACTTTGGGGCCGCAAATCCTTTGTTTTTTCAAGCCCGTGACCTCTACTTTCCAATTTAGATATTAAATTGCATCAAGATCACTCGTGTTCAAACTCGTAACTCGCATATTGACCCAAGAAGCCAACGAGTGCTGGAGAGGACCCACAAGGGGGGTAAAGTCCAATACGTAGCACTTTAAATGCAAATAAAAACACACTACTGTACTAATATCAAAAGGGAAAGTGATGTTAGGTCTTAGAATTAATAGCACAACATTCTCAAGCTCGCAAATCTGCCCAGAAAAATACATTACTTCATGTATAATATTTTGTGTTATATCGATCCTGGCAATCAATGTGTTACGACATATACTGTAACTCGCATGTGATAGAATATCATTTTTATTGCTTTATTAATATTGCATCACTTCTGGAATGTGTGTCCGATCGTAACTCTTAATTGAAACCCGTAGGACTTTGTAAATCCCACCTCCATTTTTCAGTGACTTAATTCTGACAATCTCTTTTGCCATTGACTCCATCCCAACTCGTAACTACGAGTTAGACTAATTGATCACATTAACGGCCGCACATCCAACAAACGAAAAATGGTTTGCGGGTTTGCCTCTCAAGCCCGTAACTTGCAGCATGTTCTAATTTAATAGCCCAGTAAATCCGAAACTCTTCAAGCTCGCAGCCATTGCGAGTCTCATGTTGCACATACGAGCTTGGAATTGAATGTGGCTGTAGGTCAGCAAGCCAACCAATGTTCACTCCTATTTCATCATCAGTGAATATATTATTTAAAGGTACATGCAAGCACCCTTCTTATTCAGCTGGAAGACATCTGCTCAGATGAACTTTAATGCACATTATATTTATTATATAATTTTTTCTATAGTTTTCTTTCTATTTCCTTCCCACTTTTTTTTTACTTCTTTATCTTGAATACACTTTTCTATCTCAACAGCTTTTCTTCTTTTTGGTCTTCTGTGCTACTTGTAAGAATTTAGCACCAGGCAAACCTCCCTTGGTGCGTGTCAGTGAGTTTTATGGGTTTCTTTTTTTCAGGACCCATTGAATTTTTTCAGAACTCATCTTTCCAAAGTTCCCATAGTTGAGGATCAGCCTTCCTTTTATGGAGCACATGGATTGGTTTCCTTTGTTCGTTTCTTATGAGATCCAAGGAATGGATACCCTAGCCTTTATCCTAGTATGTTAATGCATAATTGCAACACTATATGAGTCTCCTATTTATTGTTTGCTTTATGGAATGAATAGTTTCAACAAATCCCACGAAATATGTATCTACATCCAAGGGATAAATTAAGTATGATAAAACAAAGAGGACTATCCCCACTAAAAAATTGCATGTAATAATAAAGGATACTTTGTTTCCTTTTCTTTTTGTTTTTCTGTCTAAAAAACAAACCAAAATCCCATTACTTATGAAAGGTGGTTCATCACAATGACTTACACTGAATGTGATGTCTTGTTATGGTCCTTTACGTGGCATAGAATATGTTTAGACAGATAATACTCTATATTCTTACCACCTCAAAGATCAGTGAAATAACATATGAAATGTACATATACTGAAGCAGGACTAAATATATGCATGTTTTCTATCATTCATGCCCCATATGTTCCGGTTAATGAACAAGATTGGATACACAATCTATAACATGAAAGCTCAGTTTCAAGGGTCAGTAGCATAAAATGCAAAATAAATAAATATCTGTGTCATTTAATTAATTTTTTGTCTGCATGAAGTTAATTTGTTCAGATACAGAGTTCAACTTCAAAGGATAAAACACAAAGAGGTATATATGGATTACCTTCAATCACTCATATACTTCATCCAGTAGTAATTATCAAAGACAGACTATAAACTGGATCACATTTCAAATTAACAGAAAAGATCTCAGATTGCCAAGAATAGCAATGCAATGAAAGTTAGACCAATATACTGTAATTTTATGGATACATTTAAATGACAAAATTGAGCTACATCTGTGACAATGATAGATAGACAGATAGATAGATAGATTGATAGACAGCTGTTTAATATATAAATTGAGAAATCCAGTATGCTGCAGAGTAAATCGCTTTATATATATATATATATATATATATATAGATATATATATATTTACCTATATACTCGAGTATAAGCCGAGTTTTTCAGACCTTTTTTTAAGGCTAAAAACGGCCCCCTCGGCTTATACTCGAGTCACTCCCCCTAGTGTGTCTCTAACCCCCCCCCCGTGTCTCTCTACCCCCTGTGTCTCTCTAACCCCCCGTGTCTCTCTACCCCATGTCTCTTTCCCTCCCCCCTCCTCCTCATCAACCCCCTCCTCCACCCCCTCCTCACTGTCTCCCCTCTAAATACCTCCCCCTCACTTACCTGCTTCTTCTCCGGCCTATGCTCAGTCTTGATGAGGAGGAGTGGGGTTGATGAGGAGGAGGGGGGTTGAGGTTGAGGGGGGTGAGGAGGGGGTTGATGAGGAGGAGGGAGGTTGAGGGGTGGTTGAGGTTGGGGGGTTGAGGAGGGGGAAGAGGATAGGGGGTTGAGGAGGGGGGTTGAGGATGGGGGGTTGAGGAGGGGGTTGATGAGGAGGAGGGAGGTTGAGGTGGAGGAAGGGGGTTGAGGTTGAGGGGGGTGAGGAGGGGGATGAGGATGGGGGTTGAGGAGGGGGTTGATGAGGAGGAGGGAGGTTGAGGTTGACGAGGGGGGTTGAGGTTGAGGGGGGTGAGGAGGGGGATGAGGATGGAGGGGTTGAGGATGAGGATGGGGGATTGAGGATGGGGGTTGATGATGGAAGGGTTGATGTTGAATAGGGGGGTTGAGGTTGAGGGGGGTTGAGGAGGGGTTTGAGGATAAGGATGGGGGGTTGAGGATGAGGATGGGAGGTTTAGGGGGGAGGATGAGGATAAGGGTTGAGGAGTGAGGTTGAGGGGGGGTTGAGGAGGGAGGATGAGGAGGGGGTTGAGGATGAGGAGCGAGGTTGAGGAGGGAGGTTAAGGATGAGGATGGGGTTGAGGTTGAGGAGGGGGGTTGAGGTTGAGGAGGGAGGTAGAGGATGGGGGGTTGAGGATGGGGGGTTGAGGATGGGGGTTGAGGATGAGGGGGTTGAGGATGAGGGGGAGGTTGAGGATGAGGAAGGAGGTTGAGGATGAGGAGTGGGGTTGAGGAGGGAGGTTGAGGTTGACGAGGGGGGTTGAGGTTGAGGGGGGTGAGGAGGGGGATGAGGATGGAGGGGTTGAGGATGAGGATGGGGGATTGAGGATGGGGGTTGATGATGGAAGGGTTGATGTTGAATAGGGGGGTTGAGGTTGAGGGGGGTTGAGGAGGGGTTTGAGGATAAGGATGGGGGGTTGAGGATGAGGATGGGAGGTTTAGGGGGGAGGATGAGGATAAGGGTTGAGGAGTGAGGTTGAGGGGGGGTTGAGGAGGGAGGATGAGGAGGGGGTTGAGGATGAGGAGTGAGGTTGAGGAGGGAGGTTAAGGATGAGGAGGGGGTTGAGGTTGAGGAGGGGGGTTGAGGTTGAGGAGGGAGGTAGAGGATGGGGGGTTGAGGATGGGGGGTTGAGGATGGGGGTTGAGGATGAGGGGGTTGAGGATGAGGGGGAGGTTGAGGATGAGGAAGGAGGTTGAGGATTAGGAGTGGGGTTGAGGAGGGAGGTTGAGAATGAGGAGGGGGTTGAGGAGGGTGATAAGGGAGGGGGAAAGAGACACAGGGAAGGGAGAGGGGAGAAGAGACACGGGAGAGAGAGGGGGGACACAGGGGGCAGCACATTTCCCACCCTCGGCTAATACTCGAGTTGGTAATTTTACCCAGTATTTTGTGGTAAAATAGGTGCCTCGGCTTATACTTGGGTCGGCTTATACTCGAGTATATACGGTATATATATATATATATATATTTATATGTATATATATATATATATATATATATATATATATATATATATTACCAATTAAATAGATTAAATAAAAGTTCAGCTCTTCCTATGAAGAGTTAGGATTTAATAAATATGAGCTCTATGCTAATTAGGAGGTGTAAACTGAGAGGTTGGCTACGGGAGCATTTTTTGCCGACATTCCATGTTTATGTTAATATTTAGCTCCCCCACATTACTGCCTTGTCCGCAAGAGATTTCAATGTATGATGTACCTAAACCAAGATTTACACATGAGAAATGGCTCTAGGAAACAATAGAGGATGAACATGGTATGAGCTAGGATACCTTCCAATGAAATACCTGCTGGATGGGAATCCCTGGGCATCCCCCTTCCCCCGCTCACTGCCTAATCGCCGCCACCCCTGTTCAAACCCCATGCCACTACTCAATCACCTCATCTACATAACCATTAGGTTAACCCCTGAAAGGGAGTCCTTACAGATTCTGCTTGCAGCTAACATTAACCCCCCATGCTGCAAGGTGTCTGGATTGGGACCCCCTGGCACCTAACATTAACCCCCCATGCTGCAGGGGGTTCTGTTTGTTGTTATTATATGTCAATAATGACATAATGTAAACCATTGCATCTTTGCCAACCACCATTGTGACATTGATGGCCACTGAGCAGAATCTAAAAGCATATCTGAGCTTTCCTTTTTTTTACATGCACTTGAGCCTGTAACAAGGGAAAGAACTGTTAAACAGTACATACATGAGCTACTCTATTCACGATGTGTAAAGGGGTGGATAGAGGGTGGATACATAATGCTATATCCGGTGTTACCATGCCTCATCTCAGAGCAAATTATAACACCTGAGTTTTAATAAATTACATGCAGACTTGAGTAGCACTAATGTGTGATGCTTCGTAGTAGGCTGCACCTTAATATGAGTCCTGTACGCAAATTCCTCTAACTGTGTTTTTCCCTGCAGCAACATGAGACACTGCATTTTTAATGAATAATCAATACATTCTTGAATTCTCTTGACCTCTTCCATTGAAAAGCGGTTTGGCTTATCTACTATTGTTTTAGTATGTAGTTATTTTGCAAACAACTTTAGATTTATCTACACCATTTAATAAAGTACTTCTTGTTTCAGTGGAGGATATCCTTAAAATGTATAGAAAAAATTATTTTGTGGTTAAAGACCAATCAGTGTATACTCAATATTGTTTAATGAAATACAATAAACAAAAAGTTGAATAAACCCTATTCTGAAATAATGATAAAATAAAGTTTTGAAAACATTCCATGACACAATACATACTGATCTTTTTTTAATATAAAGTATGGGTGGATGAGGAATACAGTATGCTTGGATTGAACGGCTAAATATTTATTGAATAGGACCTTTATTTCTTAAAATATGATGGAGTGTCCTTGGAGATCAGATGAAAAGATTTCTTTTTTTATTTACAAAGAATGTTTTTCCATTTCATATTGTTTTTTCATGAATAAAAAATATTCAAAAAGGTACATGTGTATCCCTTGCTTTAACAATAGCTTCTCAGTTTGCTGATTCTGAAGGTAAGTGTGGTGTATTTACATCGACAAATAATAATTGATGTGTTAGCCCTGAAGAAAATTAACTCCATTGAAATTGATAAAATCCTTGATTGAGTTTTCAAACCCCCAATGCTTTACAAGAATGAAACCTATTGAATGTCCAATAAATATACTTGAAGAAACATGATAAAAGTGTTATACATTAGTCTTTGTTCATCACAAGCCTCCAAAACACACTGCCTCCTCCCCTGCAAGTTCTCCTTAGCAGTAAAATCTCATCATATCCTAGGATGCCATGGTGTAATTGTCTGAAAACTGGTAAGAGAAGGGGACAATATGTTTTCAGTGCTTGCACGAAGGCTTTTAGACAGTAAGAGAGCTCTACACTGCACCTAATAAATAATTGAACAAAGACTATTTTTATTTTATTTTGTACCTTCCCACAAATTCTATAGCATATATTATGTACCAGCTCTACACTGATGAGATCCATTTAAGATCAAAACAGAGTCTGTAGGTAGATTCCCTGACTCGTGCTATTCATGAAATCTGTGTTATACAGCAGGCGTATGTAAAATGGAACCATTTATAAAATGGTATTGAATTAAAGAGAAAGGGCATTGTGGACTTATTTGCATATCCCCATCCAGTTTCCCAGAGTGCAGTGCAATAACTATATTTCTCACAATTCTTATCAAGAAATTATTCTTTTAACTTATTTTTAGACATCCAATTGTAAACACAGATGTACCATTTATTTAAATAGCTTTCTAAAAAAATTATATATTTAAGTTCTTCAAACATGCATACATGTATTAGGTTCCAATGGTTTCTCCAACCCTGTCAAATTCTCTGTTACCATGTAAAAAAAATGTGTTGCCTTGTCAAGCAAACATAGGGATCCATGGTGAAAAGACATGATGTGATGTGTGCTTCTAATGGAATTATCACTGTAAAGGAGAACTGGAAGGGAGCAGCACAAGCTATTTTCTCCATCAGCCTTGTGCTTATTTAAAAGGGAAAGAAGATTTATGTTGAGAAGTTGGACATTAAGTGAAACATCCATTATATTTCTCAAATGTAGTATCACAATGCAATACTAATACATACTTGAAATGTAAATTTGAATCAGTACCTATCAGTGCTCTTGAATCAGCGCATTTGTTTAGAAACTTAGGGCCCCATGTTTCTATCATATTGAAACATGCCTTTTGAAAAAAAACATTTCCTTTCACCAATAAAGAGTAAAGAATGTAATCTGTATACTAATACTCTTTTTAGGATCTCCGTGCTATGTAGCGGAGTACAGTAGATGTATTTTACAGGGATGGCTGGTGCATAGGGGCAAATGGGCAACCACCCTTCCAAAATGAATTCACTGACTTATTCCCCCAAACACTAACTTGCTTAATTTAAATAATATAAACATAATTATATCATGTTCAATCTTCTATTTGTTTTTATATCTGTTGCTCTCACTTTAAATTATAAACCCTTTGTGCAGCAGACAATTAAACACACTGATTAATCCCCTTATCACATATGATGACTTAACTAGTGCTACTGATCAGAGCCATGTGAAAATAAAAATAAAAAACAGTTAAAACGCTGCTTTGCCGAACCATGCTCTGATCACCAAAACTGTGCCTGTCTGTAAGCTGCAGCTTCACCCAATCAGAATGACTGGGAGGAGTTTAAGCTGTGGGATCCTGCAAAGACAGTCCCTTCTATTGTCTCCATCCATTTAGGAATGGTAAATTCTCCCAGTATGCAAAGCCTACTGGGAGATGTAATTCAGTGAGAGATGCACATATGGATAGCTGTTCAAGACTGGGTCAGTACAGTCTCTCTCTTTGTCTCTTATTCTCTCTCTCTGTTTCTTGTTCTCTGTCTCTCTGATATTCTCTTTCTCTCTCTTTGTCTTGTATGCACTCTCATATTATCTCTCTCTCTCTTCCCCAGCCATCCTGCATCTAGATGGATAGAGGCAACTTCATAATGAAGCCTAGTAGTTTTGTGATGATAACTTTTAATTTGATATTGAACTGATGGTTTCTATTTAATGCAAAGAATCAATATTTTGGTAACATTTGTGAGTATATAGTTTATATACATTTTTTTAAAAAAAATTAAAATTTATTGAGGGAGTCTGTGTGCTGAAGGAGCAGAATTAGAAATAAATTGTAGAAAATGCTTAATTAACCTCTCTAATATTTTTCATTACAACGTAATAGTAATTATGTACAGGCAGCAGATAAGCTAGATAAATATATATTTTTTAAAAACACATATATTTGTTCAAAATATTTTTTTTCAAAGACAGTCTAAATAGCATGTGGGAGGTTTGAGATGCTTTTCCCACATCCTATTTAAACTATTTTTAAAATGCAGGGAGAAACAAAAATGCACTGAGTAATGCAGAATCAACTTGGGGTGCAACCTTCTTGTTCTGGACTGTTGTTGGTGAATTATCAGCCTGTCCTTCTGTAGGAGGTGCAAGATGTTCCTCCCACATGACATTTATTTAAAAAATCTATTTGCCCATTTAACAAACTAATTATTTATGCAACTTTACTCTTTTTCAGTATAGTGGCTGCAGTCATTGCCTCTCCTTGTATCATTATTGACTCAGTTGTAAAATACCTGACCTCGGCTCAGAGGGATAGATAGAAAGGGACGGATACAGAGAGAGGGGAGATAGAAAGACGAAGGATAAAGAGGGAGTTTGCATAGAGAGAGGGAGAAAATGGATAGAAGGGGAGAAAGTGTTAGGGTATAAAGAGTTTATACGGAGAGAAAGAGTGATAGAAATAAATGGATAGAGGAAGGGATAGAGAGAGGAATAGAAGGAAAGATGGATGGAGAGGGAAAGACGGGGAGAGAGAGGGATAGAAGAAGCATAGGGTCTATTTCTCTCTGTCACGATCCGCTTCTTCATGGGGGCTTGATATGAACCTAGTTCAAACCTACCCCAGCAGAATCATGTAGTTCCTGTTTTCTGTGGCACAAAAGATGGCTTCTAAAGGGGTACAGGCAGAGAATACTGCATATGGGTTATTAGTGGCCCATGGCAAGACCACTCCCCAAGTCAGGATACAACACACAGAAATAGTCTCACACCTTGTATATATGAAAACTATCTCCCAGCCTTTATTGAATGATCAAAACAACATATTTATACTCTCCAATACAACACCCTTGTGTACATTTGTGTATGTGAGATGTCAGACCATCTGGCTTCCAACCTTGGGCTATCAAAGCTCTTGAGATCAAATTCACCAGATATCTATAGCTAGCTAGTGAAAAAAACATTTATGTTAAACTCAAGTGTTTGCTTAGGACTACTTGAAGTACACACATCTCTATTGACCCAAGGTCTTTATGTGTGAGTGTGCAATGATCTGCAGCTAACTTCTATGAAGAGCATTTTTACCAATTCCCCATATGTTCTATATAACATTTTCCCTCTTATAATATATTATAACTAGGATGCATAATAACCATGTACAGGCAACATATAACCACACAATAACACATAATCCCAATGGAACAATACCATCCCTTGGCCATATTCATTAATTACTGGCAATATGAGTCCTTAAACAATTAAATCATGACAATTTCTCCGCCTTTAGTATAGCATGGGAAGTTTATCCTGTTAGATAACTTCCCATCTATACAGGTGGTTACTGGCCCTCTTGATGTGACAGTCCATCCATGTGATAGTCTTAGTGTCTGTCCGGGTACCCTGCCTCCCCCTGTCCAGGGCGAATACTCATTCCTTCTCAGTGGCCTAGTGACCTTCCCCAGCCCCTGGGGAGACTTATAAGACAACTGCCATGGAAGACCCTTCAAGGGGCCCCAGGGAAAACAGTACATCCCAGCTAGTAAGTCCAGCATAAACTTGGGAGGATCCTTACCCAGCAAAGCCCTCTCCTTCCAGGTTAGGGAGACCTCCCATCCTACTGATTATGGACCAGTACTCAGGCCCATGTGTAAAATTGAAGAGTACAAGTTTCCCTTTGTCAGGCCTGAGATTTCTCCTGAATAAACTGGGATGCTGGAGTTGCAACATGGGCTAGGGACATTCTCTGGTGTCATCCATGCTGGATTAATGGGCAGTTCAGACACAAGCCATTGTGGTTCAGTAGCCAACCCCTCTTCCAACAAGCCAGGCCAGTGGCCCCTTCTTTCCAGTGTTGCAGGTACACAACCAGCGCCTTTAGGCAGCTGCAGGGGAGTCAATGTAGGGAGACCAGGAGACAAACTACAATCTGTGGTACCCTCTGGCTCTTTGATCTCTGGATCCTCAGGTGGAACTTCCCGACTCTCTCCTTCTGAGACTGCCTGATGTGTAGTTACAGGCAGCCCTTGAGAAGCAGCTGCTACTGCCTCTTGTTCAGGCTGAAGAGCAGGGCTATTTTCTGTTTCTGCTCCAGGGTCTGTGGTTGACAATGGTCATCCAAGGAACCTCTCCACTATTTTCACAGTCAATTGGTGCCAGACCCAGTGCTCATTAGGTTCTTCTCTTACTCTAGTAGCAGGGTAGCTTTTCCCAGTTCTTCCCCTGGGTCTGGCACTGCTGTGGTTTGGCCCTGTTCCCATGTCTCTAACTGGGTAAAACTCAGCCCCCTAAAGATAGGGACCCGTTCTTCCTCTTCCCATTAAACCCCATAGATGAAGGCATCCTTGTTATTTTGTGGACCATCAGTTAGAGGGTGGGTAATCATGTGAAAAATGTGTTTATATTTTTAAAATTGATCAAGAATTAAATTTTATACTGTCATTTTAGTTTAGCCCTTTATGTCCTTTCACAATAATCTGTATAAATAATAAGACTAGAGTCTGTAACTATTCCCCTTCTGGATTGCTACCTTGTTGTGGTGAAGGGGCATGTGTACCTCAATGAAGGACCTGGCAACCCACTCCAGTATCTTTGCCACAAGCTATGACCTAAAGCCTGTGTATCACAACAAAATGTGACATGCCCTTAAAGAGATGGGAGAACCAGATCATCTCATCCTCCTCATAAAGAATCTGTGTGTCGACCAAGAAGCCAGGGTCAGAACCAAACATGGGACAACAGAATGGTTCAAAATCAGAAAAGGAGTGCGACAAGCTTGTATATTATCACCTTATTTATTCAACAGAATATATGCAGAATATATCATGCATAAGGCTGAAATGGGTGAATCCAAAGCTGGAATCAATATTGCTGGAAGGAATATCAACAAACTCAGATACGCTAACGATATTACTCTGATGGCTGAAAGTGAGGCGCAACTAAAGCAGAGTGCAAAAGTTGGACTTCTGCTCAACGTTAAAAAGACAAAGATCATGGCAAACGGCAATCTTACTTTCTGGCAAATAGATGGGGAAGAAGTGGAGGCAGTGACAGATTTTATTTTTTCTTGCATCCAACATCTCTGCAGATGGTGACTGTAGTCATGAAATTACCAGATGTTTGCTACTGGGGAGGAAAGTTATGGCAAGCTTGGACAAGCTAGTAAAAGGTAAAGATATTAAAATATCAACAAAGGTCTGCATAGTTCGAACTATGGTATTCTCAGTAGTAACATACAGATGTGAGAGCTGGACCAAAAAGAGGTCAGAGAAGACTGGTTAGAGTCCCTTGGACTGCAAGAAGATTCAATAAACGAATACTTCAGGCAATCAAGACAAACTGTTTACTAGAAGGTATAATCATGAGCTGAAACTCAAATATTTTGGCCATATCATTAGACGGCAGATTCCCCAGAAAAGACTCTGATGCTGGGAAAGATTGAAGGCACAAGAAGAAGGGGACGACAGAGGCGGAGATCGATAGATTAGGTCACTGAATCAATGAACCTGAACTTGATGGAGCTCAGAGGGGCAGTGCTGGCGTGCTGTGGTTCATAGAGTCATGGAGAGTCAGATGGGACTGAACGACTAAACAACAACAACAAATTTATGTATAAAAAAATCTATTTACACCCCTGCATCACCGCATCATAAAAAGGAAATTTTAGAGCTGGAAAAAGTACATAGAAGGGCAACAAAACTAATAAGGGGTATTGAGGGCCTAAGTTATGAAGAAAAACTAACTTATTTTCTCTAGCAAAAAGGTGTCTAAGAAGGGATATGATTACCTTATATAAATATATCCAGGGTCAATATAAGGCTTTGTCAAGTGAACTTTCTGTGCCAAGAGGTTTTCAATTGACGAGAGGACATCCTTTGAGGTTAGAAGTAAAAATATTCCACCTTAAAGAAATAAAGTAAATGGTACTTCACAGTAAGTGTGGTTAATCTGCAGAATTCTCTACCAAAGGTGGTGGTGACAGCAGATTCTATAGATAACTTTAAAAAGGGATTGGATATATTTTGAAATAAAAAGGGTATGCAGGGTTATCCTGGATAATTAGAGAGGGAGTATTGATCCAGGGAGAAATCTGATTGCCAATATCTCGGGTAAGGAAGGAATCCCCCCCCCCCCTTTTAAGACGATTGGCTACGTTTCACTTGTTTGTTTGTTTTTCTGTTTGCCTTCCTCCAGATCAGAGAGATATTAAAAGTTTAAACTTGATGGACTAAAATTATTTTTTCAACCTTAATTACTATGTAACTATGTAACTATTAAATTATCTGGCATAATACTTGTAGTCCAGCTTGTGTAACACAGATAAATTGCAGTGTATACTTTATATTTGGAAGAAATAGAAGTGATGCAGAATCTACTAATGTTCATAGCAAGACAAATATGTTTGTGGTCACTTCAGATACAACTTCAGTATTTAATTTTCTCTTTGGATTCTCATCCAAAGCTAAAATATTTATTGCACTGATGCGGTTTAAAATATTTGTTCCTAATAAAAATTAAATTTTACTATTCCAATTCAGGATTGTTATTATTACTGATAAAGACGTTTACAGCACAATGAGAAAATCACATATATAGATGTGAGCAGGGGGATACAGAGAGAGAGAGAATTACAGAGCAAGAGCGCAAACAGACATAGAGGGTGCACAAAGACAGCACACAGAGAGAGAGTGCACAGATAGAGCGCACAGTGAGAGAGTGCACAGATAGAAAGCAGAGAGAGCACACAGACAGAGAGCGCACAGAGTTTGACAAAGAGAGGGAGGGGTACAGAGAGAGAGTGTGCACACAGACAGAGATCACATATAGACAGCAGTGCACACAGAGGGCAGATAGAGAAATCGCACACTCAGAGATCACACAGAGATCCACACAGGGAGGGAGGTGTACAGAGAGAGAGAGAGAGCACACAGACAGCACACAAAGAACAAGACAGAGAGCGCAGACAGAGAGTGCACAGAAAGAGAGAGAGAGTGCACAGATAGAGAGATCACACACAGACAGTGCACACACAGAGAGCAAGAGAGAGCGCAGAGAGAGAGAGAGACCACAGACAGTGCACAGAGAGAGTGCACAGACAGAGAGCAGAGGCAGAAAGTGCACAGAGAGAGAGAGCCACAGAGAGCAGAGTCAGGGAGCACAGAGAGATTGACACACAGAGAGGGAGGGGTACAGAGCGAGAGAGAGCACATAGACAGAAAGAATGCACAGACCGAGGGAGCGCACAGACAGAGAGAGAGTGCACAGACAGAGAGCAGAGAAAGAGAGTGCATAGAGAGAGAGAGAGCCACAGATAGAATGTACACACAGAGAGGGCACAGAGATCAACAGAGAGAGGGTACACAAATACAGCGCACACAAAGAGCGAGAGAGAGAGAGAGCACCCAAGGAGCAGAGACAGAGAGAGCACAGCGAGAGAGTGAGGGACACACAGAGAGTCCACAGATAAAGAGAGCACACACACAGAGAGCAAATAGAAATTGACACAGAGAGGGAGGGGTACAAAGAGAGAGCACACACAGACATCTCACACAGAGAGTGAGAGAGAGCACACAGACAGAGTGCACAGACAGAGAGAGCACAGGCAGAGAGTGAACAGAGAGAGAGAGTGCACAGACAGAGTGCACAGAGAGAGAGTGCACAGACAGCACACACAGAGAGAAAGAGAGAGCCCAGAGAGAGCACACAGAATGAGAGTGCACAGAGAGAGAGGGTGCACAGACAGAGAGTAGAGACAGATAGTGCAGAGAGAGAGAGCCATAGAGAGCAGAGACCGAGAGCACACAGAGAGACAAAGCACACAAGGAGAGAGAGAAAGACACAGAAAAAGCACACAGAGAGACAAAGCACACAAGGAAAGAGAGAGAGACACAGAGAAAGCACTCAGACAGAGAGCACACAGAGATGGACAAACAGAGAGGGAGGGGTACAGAGAGAGAGAGAGTGCACACAGACAGAGAGATCACACACAGACAACGCACACAGAGAGCGCACAGGCAGAAAGAGTGCACAGAGAGAGATATAGTGAACAGAGAGAGAGTGAAGAGAGAGAGTGCACAGACAGAGAGCAGAGAAAGAGAGTACACACATACAGCACACACAAAGAGTGAGAGAGAGAGCGCACAGAGAGAGAGTGCACAGACAGAGACAGAGCACAGAGAGAGGTACACACAGAGAGTGCAAAGATACAGAGAGCGCACACAAAGAGAGAGCACAGAGAAATTGACAGAGAGGGAGCGGTACACAGAGAGAGCACACACACAGCTCACATAGAGAGTGAGAGAAAGCCCACAGAGTGCACAGAAAGAGAGAGAGAGTGCACAGAAAGAGAGTGCACAGAGAGAGAGTGCAATGACAGAGAGAGTGCACAGAGAAAGTGCACAGACAGAGAGCACACAGAGAGAGAGCCACAGAGACAGTGCACAGAGAGAGAGAGTGCACAGAGACAGTTCACAGAGAGAGAGAGAGAACAGAGATCAACACCGAGAGGGAGGGGTACAAAGAGAGAGAGTGCACACAGACAGTGCCTAAACAAACAGCGAGAGAGAGATCGCAGACAGAGAGAGAGAGTGCAGACAGAGAGGGCGCACAGTGAGAGAGAGAGAGAGAGAGCGAGCACACAGCAAGAGAGAGTGCACAGAGAGACAGGGGTACAGAGGGAGAGAGTGCACACAGACAGAGAGCACACACAGAAAGCACACACAGAGAGGGGAGAGAGCACACAGACAGAGTGCACAGACAGAAAGCAAAGAGAGAGAGAGTGCACAGGAAGAAAGCACACAGAAAGACAGAGTGCACAGACAGAAAGCACACAGAGACAATGCAGAGAGCACACAGAAAGAACAAGAGTAGAGAGAGAGAGTGCACAGAAAGAGCTCAATGAGAAAGAGAGTGCACAGAGAGAGAAAGTACAGAGAGAGCGAGAGCATACAGAGCGAGAGAGAGCAAGTGCACCAGGAGCAAGAGAGACAGGTCAGAGACAGAAAGAAATGAGAGCGAGACACACAAGACAGAGAAAAAGAGAGAGAGAGAGACAAGGCCCGTACATGTGGGCCATACCTGACTGGCTTGAGGGGGGAGAGGCTCAAAATGGCTTACGGGTTACAGGCTTCAAAAAAATTACGGATTTATCGGCCGCCATTTTTTTCAAGCCCTTAACTCAGAAGCCATTGGGAGACCACCAAAAGACGCCAATTAATAAGAAAATTAACTTACAACCCCACACAGAGCACAGGGGGGAGACAGGGAGCCTGTAAGTGAGTTTGCAAGCTAGTTTGATATTTAGCTGGTTGAATTTCCCAAGCCCACAAATGGTTTCACACAATGCAAATTCAAACAGGAGCACAGAGGAGAGAGAGGGGGGAGAAAGGGAGAGGGTGAAAAGAGACACAGGGGAGGGAGTGGGGGGGGGGAAGACACAGGGAAGAGAGAGTGGGTAGAGGGTGTAAAGAGACACAAGGCAGAGAGTGGGGTGCAAAGAGACACAGGGAAAGGAGATAAGAGAGGGCAAAGAGACAAGGGAGAGAGTGGGTAGAGGCTCGCAGAGAGCGCCAAAGGACAGAAAGTTGGGGTTAGCCAAGCCACTCATTGCATCACTCATGATGAGCGCCAAAGGCGCTCTTCACAAAGCCCAGAAAGTAGAGGGGGGAGAGGCTTGCAATGAACACCTTCATTGCGGGCCACAAAAGTTGTGGGTTGGCGAGGCCCACAAGTTAGAGGGGGAGGCATTGTGTGGCAAACAGCATTGCCAGGCTTCAAATTGTATTGGCGTTAATTTTGACGAGCAAGTCCCTACTTTAGAAATAAACAACTGGCAGGTCGATACAAGAAAAACTTGTGTTACAGAAAAATGAATTCATGGTATATTACAATCTTGGAAAAAATATAAAGTTTTGAGAAAGAAACAAAACCCAAAGTGGTATTGAAAACACATAGAACTGAAATATTATCATCCATTACAAAGATACAAAACCAAAATGATCTTTCTACTATTTACTATTGTTACTACATTTCCTTTAATATTTTTGCTGTATGATTTAAACCAACATATTAATTAATTTTACACTGTAGATATAATGTTGTCTACTTAATAAAAACTTTTCATGCAGTCTCTGTTTTTCCTCTCACATACAATCTTTAAGTTCAACTAGAAATATAGAACCAAACAGTTTTAATTGTCAGAAACATTTGGAATTGTGTCTGTGTGTGCTGCCTACAATGTGGAAACTTTGTCTCAGTTCCAGAAATATCTGCTTAACCCAATCTCTCACCTTGTATTGTCAGTTTGGATTCTCCACTGTAAGATGCAATTTAGCTGGGCAGACAGGTTCAGACTTGTCAGGATTTTTGACTAAGTATAGTGTATAGTAAGTATAGTGGATTAAAGGGGCTGCCAAAGGCGCAGAATGTAATGTTCCATATTACAATATGATATCTTCCAAGTCCACAGTGCCCCAGACCATCTCAATCACTTTTTAATAGAATTGACCCCTTGACCTTTATTTTCAAATAAGATTGATCCAACTGCAATCTTACATTACTATTGGAATGTTGGTTTCATGTTTATATACATATTTATATATTTATGTATTTTAATAAACAACACAATATTAATACCAAAGATTTGATTAATTGTGGATCTAATTTAAATCATGTTCAGGGTGGTTACATTTCAGTTGTATTGTTTTCCTTGAATAACATAGTAACATAGTAACAGAGGTTGAAAAACAGACTTTTAGTCCATCCAAGTTCAATTCAATCTTTTTCGGTCTTCATTGGTCCTTGAAATATGTGAATTAATTGCTGTTTGGTAATTAATCCAGATGAAGGAAAACAAAAAAGCCAACTGATACATCATATTACTCCCTGGATCAACACTCCTCTACTTTATGCCCTTTTTATTCAACATTATGTCCAAACCCTGTTTTAAACAGTATTTTATTATTATTATTTTTTAATTACTATCTTAAATTAGGTATTAAATAATCTAAAATTGCTGTCCCAACCACCTTTGGTAGAGAGTTCCTTTCCTTGATTATCAAACTACAACCTAGAAATGACGTGCTAGTCAAAATTTGGCCACAGCTAATTATTACAATTAACCATTGGCATTTTTAGCTTGAGATATGATGTTCATGGATTTCTAAATGTATATTATAGCAAGAAAAGTCCACTGGATATATGCATCTCTGTATATTACCCACATATGTTTGTATAATATTATATACTAGCGAATTGCCCGTCAAAAAATGCTGGGCATGAAATTGTAAGCCAGGGAATGCTGTTTTAGACATAATGTAAAACGTTTTTTACCGTGAGGACCTTCGGAGCTCTTTGCGAGGCTGTTGGATGCTTTTTTTTTTGTTATTACAGGGGCTTTTGCTGTCATGGTAAGGTTGGGGGTGAAGTGCTTTTTGCACTTATTGTAAGGCTGTCCCCTGGTGCATTTTGTGTGGTATGAGCAGCTTTGGCATTGGTTGTGAGGCGCGCAGTGAATGTCTTTTGTGTTTATTGCGATATTTTTTTATTTTTTGTGTATATTTATTCATTCTTGTATGCCAATGAAATAATGAATAAATTAATAAATTAATATACTTTACGTATTTCTAAGTAATATATGCAGGAAGCATTGTGCTGAAGAGCTGACAATCTGTTTCTATGTTCCTGCTGCATCCAATGTAGGTTTGCACGGTTCTGAAGCTGAGGTGTCAGCAATGTGTGCAGTGTGTAGTGTAAATAGGCTGTGTGCGCGAGGGGAAGCCATTAGTGTAGCTGTGTACTTCCGCATTTTGTAAGTTAGTGTTGTGAAATGGCGGCGAATGTGTATGTGGTACGCTGGTGTGTATGATTTAGCGTCCTTACTAAAAGTGTATCTTTACTTCGTAAGGCTTTTTTGAAAAGCTGCATGTGCTTGGTGGTGTTTTGCAGCTTTAGGGTCATGTAGCCTCTTTTTTTGTTTTTTTCTGCCATTTTTTCTCTCGCTTAGGGGATTTTCATGTGTGTAAACTTGTGAATTTGGACTTAAATTGAGGTGTAACTTCACTTGCAGAGGTCCTGGGTGCCCCCCCCCCCCCACTTGCTGTGGGTAAGCTTTTTCTTTATTTTTTGTGTGTATGTAAAATGGCGGCGAATGTGTTAGTGGTACCCGGCTGTGGATGATGTTGCCTCTTTGGTAAGAGTGTATCTTGTACCTCGTACGGCTTTTTTGAAAAGCCGTATGTGCTTGGTGGTGTTTTTCGTGTTTAGGATCCTGTAGCCTCGTTTTAGTTTTTATCGGCGGACATTTTTTCTTTCGCTTAGGGGATTTTCGTGTGTCTAAACTCGGGAATTTGGACTTACATTGAGGTGTAACTTCACTTGCAGAAGTCCTGGGTGCCGCCCCCCCTTTGCTGTGGGTAAGCTTTTTATGTATTTTTTGTGTATTTATTGTGTTTTTAATGTTTTCAGGTGCGCGCGTTTCAGCTGTTAAAATCATATTTTTTTGCTAAAGTTGTAATGTTTTTTTTTCTAAGTCCCGTGTCTCGTAGTTTTGTCTGGTAAGTCCGTAAATTTTCCATTCTAAGTCCCGCGGTTTGTATTTTTGTGTGTAAGTCCGTATATAGTGATTGCGTGTTAGATGCGGGATTGTGTTGTTTCAAAGTCATGCGCCTTAAAGACTCCACCTTCCGCAAATGCGGCCCCTTGCTTCGTGATGGGCCGCATTTGCGGACCAAACTGCGTCCCTCACTTTGCGAGGAATGCAGTTCTTGTGAGCTTGCTTCGCGAGCTCGCAAAGTGTGATGACGATTCGTAGTTTGACATCTATTATATGTGATGGAGCTAATATAAAGATAACACATACATACATGTACATTTAAATAAAATTTTACTGGCCTACAGGGCTCTAGACCAAATTCACTAGAGATGTTATCAAGGCATGACATTTGCACTCATTGCGAGCCCTGTAATGAGCTCTTATTGCAGACATCATCCAACCCGCCACCTTCGTGCCTCAAGCTGAAGTTCAGTCGCTTAATGTCAGCGGTAATTTTTATTAAAAACTTTGGCAATGATAAAAGTCACTAATTTGATGCTGCAACTGCAGAAAAAATGTAGAAGACAGTGAACCTGTTGCTTCAAAGCAATAGTTCATCATCTCACAAAAGGCAATGAGATCCACTGCTGAAGATGAATATTAATGGCAGGATAATGTTGGAGTTATAAAACCATGGCAATATTTAATCAGACCTGACTGGACCTGCGTTCTATTGTAAGAAAAATGCCAAGTAGAAATGTCTACAGTTTATTTCTGCCAGTGAATGGCACATACATACAACAAATTGTGCTTGGAAAAGTACTTCTAGTCCCTGAATGGGCAGAGATCTGTTCGCCTCAGATACTGACTGCCTGAAAACATCTCTTTAATATCAAAGAAAGGCATCACATTCAAATGAGTGCATCAGATCAAATGTATGTTGAGAGAATTGCTCAATGTAAAGACTTAATATAGTCATCGTGCAGCATTAAAATAAATAGACAATCTGCTTCTTAACAAAATTCTTTTTTTTAAAATCAAAGCCAGTTTTCAAAATCTATCGGCTCAGCACGATGGCGAGAGATAGGAAACACAAAGCCTGGCACAACCCTGCCCAGGATAGAAGTCACCTGCTGTTAGGCATGATCCCCATATTTATAGAAAACATAAGCAGGAAATTCTAACAATGATTTTTGCTAAATATTTGTCAAATAAAACTATCCTCACATGCCAGTTGAACAATTCACTTTTCTTCCTACAAACTCACAACTTATCAACAAGGACATGTGATATCCCTTATTTTGCCTCCACAAGAAATATAAAGGTGCCACAGACTGAGACACGTATGTAAACTGGTTTTGCATGTACAGCATCTCATAAAGTTTATGTTTTTAATATTTACATCAATGGATTAAACCCATTCATTTATTGTGTCACTGATTTTTATGAAACTTAAATAATAATAATTTATTTGGCATAATGGGCTCAGAATATCACCCACAAGTGTTTTTTTCTTCTCTTCTCATTTGATCATCACCTAACCTTTCACACATTTTTTTTAACCTGCATAATCAGCATAAATTTACGGGAGTATTGAGATTTACCATATTTCACAGCATAACCTTTGCAGGTTTTAAGACATTTTTTTTGGGGGGGGGGGGGGAAGTGGGGTGCGACCATTATGTGAAGCTTTTTATTTTGAATGGTGTGCATTTCTTAATTTTTTTGCATGACAAAGGCAATACGTCAGTACTGCTATTAAATATCATATCAATATATAGTATCATATAAGCACACTATAGATTTAACAGTTAACAAATGCTACAGCATTGGTTTGTTTCAACATTCTAAAATAATGACAACACTACAGAAGTAAACTATGAGCATGAGAAGTATTTTAATCTTCTGTGTCTGAAGATGCTGTGCTGCTATCATTGGTGTTGTTATTTGAAGCGCTGTCCTCAGCACCACTCATATTAGAATTGTTTACTTTGTTGTTGCTCTTCCACAATGCGTCATCTTCAGTTCCATTTTAAGCTTTTGATAACTGTCTCATGTGGTAAAAGATCTCAACTCTTAATTAACCATGTGCATATAAGTTCCAAGGATGGGCGGTTAATATTTCCAGCGGATAACAATTGATGGTCACCGCTCATTTTATACTCATTGCAGAAACGGCTCAAGTGGTCTTTTAAGGGTTTGTTTAATCATACATCCAGTGGCTGCAAGATAGATGTTCGGCCACCGGGAATGCCTATCTGTTGTGTCTTATTTCCATGGAGAAGTTGCTTCACTTCATTCACTATGTGACTTCTGAAACAATCTAAAACGAGCAGAGCCAGCTGTTGCAGTAGTGTGTGTGGTCTTCTGTTCCACACAGTTTTGATCCAGTCCACCATGAGTTCTTAGTCCATCCAACCCTTTGGTTGCACTCACACATGAATTCCACAGGGAAATTGTGTTCCATAAGGCATTGTTTTCCTCTTAAAAATTATGTAAGCAGGTAACTTCCATCCATCAGCTATAACAACAAGCATTACCGAGCACCTTAATTTCTCATTACCACTGGTTTTCATAGATACATTTGATGTTCCTTTTAGTGCAATAGTGCTGTTGTGAGGCATACCAAAAAACACTGGAGTCTGATTAGCATTACTGATTTGAGATAGAGAGTATGACGTTTCCTGGCGCAACTTGGGAAAGCTTTAAACCTTGTCAGTGTAATCAGGTGGCAACTTTTGGCATATTGTGGTTCTCCTTCGCACAGACAGATTGCGTCTTCATTTGAATCTCATAACCTAGCCAAGTCTCTCCTTAAACTGAGTTTTAAGAATGTTGTGCTTGCGAGCTACCTCTCATGCCTTCATTTGAAACATCTCATAGGATACACTGCAGCCATTGTTACGCATTTTGTTAACATACATAAACACTTCTTAATCAATTTGTGGAAACTTTCCTGTTTTAGGACCTCTAAATGGACATCTACAAAGGTGTATGTTTTTTAGCTTGTCTTTTTTATTTTCCACCAGTCTTGCATCAACTTTTCACACACTGAAAACTGTCTTTGAGCAGCACTATTTCCATGCTGTTCAGCAAACACAATCACTGACACCAAGAGTGAAGTTAAGAATATGCACATATTTAAAACACTACTGTGGTCAAAAATGTGACATAGCCTTTTTGAAGAACTACATTTGAAAATATGCCACATGTTATTAGAATGTATAACAAATGTACATGCTTATATTAAGTTATATTGCCGTGGAATTTACCATGTTGTTTCCAGTGACTACTTCCTAAGGTGAGAGGAGACTACACAGGAACGTTCTCCATAGATTACAATGACCCACCCTTTTGCAATAAAAGCTGCAAGAAGCAATCTCTGTAAAGAAAATGGAGACCTAGATAAAGAATAAATGAATAAAAAAGTTAAAAGCATAAATATGTGTTATTTTTTTTACTTTCTAAAAACATTAGGGCCATTATTAAGATTTGTTATTCAAAATACCACATAGAACAAACTTACCACAGTAGTTCCATAACATATTATTTACTGTAACACACAGTCAATGTTTCTGTAATGGGATATGGAAAGTTTCTGGGTTTTAATAGGTATATAATATATCTTAGTATAAATTTACTTGTAGGTACTTTATTGTATTAAGTGTATTAATAAGCTTGCTGCCTAAAATCAAACGAATAGTTCCTGTATGGGTATGCCCATTGAAGCATGTTCAGACAATCTCTTTAGGGCTGGATGCACCGTGCAGTGTTCTAGCCTACCAGGTAACACATCTCAAGAGCACCTTACAGAATGTTGCTGAAAGATGATCACAGATTGGTTAGTATGAGACATAGCACAGCAAGAACAGCAGTCTGTGTATTCATGAACTGCCGAGGGCAGACCCAAGAAGGTATTATTTGTTTGATTTTAGGTAGATAAAACAGAGCATATAAGCACTTCTTAATAAAATAAAGTAATTAAAAGTAAACAGGAATCTTCTATATCTCGTTATTACTACACTAATATTGGGATACGCAGGTAGACAACAAGCTATTTTATTTGAGCTGACTATGTATTCAGAAACCTCACTGTGCACTAGAAAATGACAGTTACACAACTAAACAGGTTCAATCTATATATTGTATTAACATTGTTACATAAAACTGAAAGAAATATCTGTTTGTTTCCTCTTTAAAACTTCTGCTGCACAACATGAGCTGATGCAGAACAATCACAGAAGAGCCTCCGATTGTTCTGAGCAGACCAGCAAGATTTATGTTTTTTTTCCACTGAACAAGCAATTTCCTCCAAAGGCAACATTTCTTAAACACTTGGGATTTGCAAAGATTTGTTACACAAATTAAATTAAATGGCCTTTGAGGAAAAAAATTAAACTGTAGCAAAAATTATTCAGATTTCTGATTTCTGATTAAAAGAACCATATCGGAGACACAGCAAAATGATTTGCTGACTGTAATTTATTTTTGTTCTTTGTGAATTTGAGAGACTTTAAACCACAAATTTTAGAGATTTCAGACTAAATTCATATATGGAAATGTGTGATTATATATATACAATATATATATATATATATATATATATATACAGTATATATATACAGTATATATATATATATATATATATATATATATATATATCACATATATAGTTGTGAGCAGTGCGGGCTTGCCAAAAAATGTTGGTAACGCCATGGTAAAAATGCAAAGCAAGGGCAGCAGTTGCATGCTGCAAGAGCGGGCCTTACAAAGCGAGGGCCGTGGTTGCGGCCAGGCAATGAGCGCCAAAGGCACTCAATGCACTGGTGGAGATAAGCACCGTAGGCGCTCATCCCTACGACCCGCACAACTTAGGTTGTGAGTGCCGAAGGCGCTCATTGTGCTGGTGGAGATGAGCCAGTAATTCCCCAAGACACTTGGGACTTCTTACTTTATGCTCTCATTGTGCTGGTGGAGATCATCCCTAAACCTGCGGGACAGCCGCAAAATTACGACCCGTACAACTTAGTACCCGAAACCCGCAAAAATACGGATTTAATTGCCCAACCGCCAAAATGAAAAGACCTGAAAATATACACAAATATGCCTCCAAGTAACTAAAAATACTCACACACAGGACAGGGGGAGAGCCAGGTAGACTCTGAGTGAGGTTTCCAGTTAATTTGAAACATATTTTGCGTTTTTGAAAACTCAAAATTCACCTAAGCGAGGAAAATAAATGGCACTCGAAAAAAATGAAAACGAGGCAGAATTATCTAAAATCCACCACTGAACTTGGAACACTTACCTGAAGCCAGTTACACATCCTGTGGCACGTAGCACATAGAAAATTGACGCCATTTTTTATGGAGTAAGCAACTAACTTACACAAAATGTCGGGTACAACACAAATCGCACATGTGCACTGCGTTTTAATGGTTTCTACTGGAGCTGGCAGTCTATAAATACTGTACACTTTCTTGAATTTTCGCAATTTCTTCTCTGGTGATGAACAGTGTGACTGTGCATTTCTCTGGTGGCGATACGTTCTGAAGCAACTTGATTATCACTTTAGAAGTGAATGAAAACCTGCAAATTAAATCAAATAGGTAAGCTAAAATGTATTAATAATTAGTTAATAAATAAATAGTTTCAACAAAAAAATTAAGGTTTTAAATATTGCGAATAACCAGAAATACATAGTAGACTATATGAGATTGTAACTCATCACTTGATTCATGGACAATGGAGAGATATTAATTCATAATCACCTTGTATGGAAAATAAAAACTGCACTAAAGAATTTCCAAAAGATCATAGAGATAAAACTTATGCAAATTGTGATGGATAAAAGGGAAGAGAAGGCCAAAATGCCATTATTCATGGAAAAAAAATGTTGATAACAGATATGTGGTGCCATACAATGCACATTTGCTCATGAAGTATAATGCACACATTAATGTGGAAGCTTGCACTTCTATAAGATCCATTAAATATGTCACAAATGTATTTACAAAGTCTATGACACTACTGGAGTGGTCAAGAGTGCAGAAAATCCTGAACAAACTGAGTTATTACATGATGAACTTGCATCTCATGTAGATGCTTGCTTTTTAAGTGAATGAAAAGCAATGTGGCGTCTTCTCAAAATTGAAATTCATGATCGATCACATGCAGTATTATATTGATTAGCTGTACATTTGACCCAAAAGACACTTAGTTTACTTTAATATTGGAAATGAAAGAAATGCTTTGGCACAAAGTGAGCATCGCCAAACTACACTTACTCTGGGGTTTCAATTCAATTGTATTGAGTTGGAGGCAAGGAAATTGTTATACATTGACATTCCCTATCATTATGTTTTCATTTATGGATTATGTGAAAACGTAAAACCAGTGGAAATAAAATAATACCAAGAATTTGCACTGTAAGTCCAAGAGACCTTGAATGTTTCTTTTTACTTTACACCTTTTAAATGTTTCTGGTGCACAAAGTTTTGAACACTTGAGAACTGTTAATGACACAATTTATGACACATTTCATTTAGCTGTGCGACCCAGAAACTTCCTGGCGGATGATACAGAATGCGAAAGATGTTTAGAAGAAGCAGCACTGTGTCAAATGCTATGGCAGGTGAGGGAACAATTTGCATTAATTTGCATCTTCTCAGATGCTTCAAATTCATTAGCTTTGTGGGACAAATTTAAAACAAATATGTCTAAAGACTTTTTGCAATGTTACAATGAGTCTATTGCAGAATTAAAAGCATGAATTGAAATTCAAGAGGTCTTTCTTTCTCACTGATTAAATTGTGCAAGTTTTAATCTGTCAGATCCAGGACACATAAAGGAAAAAACTTTGAAAACTGTGACACTGAGCTTCAAAAACAAATAACACAATAAAAAATTGCAACGTTAAATACATTACAATTGCAAGCATTTAACGCCATAAAAAATGATGACAAGCTCAAAGAGTGTTATTTCTATCTAGATGGACCTGGTGGATCAGGAAAAAGGTATCTATATAATTTGCAACAACTTGAATTACTGCACTTTTGTTAGAAGGTGGAAGAACGGTGCCTTGTGGATTTAAACTCCGAAAACATCAGTGTCGAATATATGAATGACATCATTACAAGCAAAAAAAATAAAAAAGTAAATTAATTATAATAGATGAAGCTACAATTATGTTATGCCATGCCTTACAATATATTGATCATTTGTTACGTGAAGTCATGGATAATGATTTGCCATTTGGTGGAAAGGTAATGTTGTTAGTTGGAGATTTTAGGCAAACATTACCTGTCGTCATACATGGAAATTGAACAGACATTGTTGAAACATGTATAAAGGCAAGTACACTATGGAAACTATTTACCCATCTTTAATTACAACAAAATATGAGATCAAAATATGAGCTCAGATGGAAAAAAAAAATTCAATGATTGTCTCATTAAAATTGGAGAAGGAAAAACAGAAGAAATTCATAATTTACCCGATGTTACCGTGGAAATTCCATCTGAAATTATTTGCAGACAGGATCTCATATCAGCTATATTCCAAAATACAATAACTAAAGGGGATTACGCAGAGCATGCAAACAAAGTAACACTAACATCCAAAAATAAGGATGCATTGTTTCTCATTAATAAAATATTAAAATTAATAGATGCACCACAAAGATATTATCACAGTTCTGATTGTCTACTTGGTGATGACAAAGAAAGTCAGACAAACTTTTCAACTGAATTTATTCATTCATTATTTCCCTCTGGAATGTCACCACATATTTTGTAGCAAACAAAAGGTGATTGTCATGTTACTGTTAAATACGAACCCAAAAAAAGGACTATGTAATGGGACCAGAATAATTGATCGAGAAATAAAAGACCATTTCATAAATGCTGAAATTCTGAATGATACCCATAAGGGTGAAAGAGTTTTCGTACCAAGAATAGATTTGGTACCAAGTGAAAGTAGCCTCCTTTTTGTACTTCAAAAGAGACAATTTCCCATCATCATTGCATTTGCTATGATGATTAACAAATCAAAAGAACAGACTTTTAAATCCGTTGGTATCTTTTTAGAAGAACCAGTATTTGCCCATGGCCAACTGTATGTTGCATTTTCAAGAAATTACAGTTTATATTGAAAAAAACAAAGTCAGGGTAATTTATTAGATAATGGGAGAATTTTTACAAAAAATATTGTCTACTATGATGGGCTGTAACTTAAATTACAAAAAAGGATTACAATACAACAGATGTACAAAAAAAAGGAACAGTGCTTTGATCTCAATGACAAATTCACAAAAAAAAAAAAAAAACGGACAAATATAGAGAACAGTGGTTTTATTTTGTGGATGAAGTTTGAAGTCACTCTGACTCTTTTTAGGGGACCACTATTTCACATAGGAAACTCTATAAAATGGCTAAATTCATAGAAAACAGTGATTTATACTCTGTGGACGAACTTAGATTTTTAGCAGACTCTTTTAAGAGGATCACTATTTCACATAGAAAACTATATGTGCCTTTTTCAATAACTACAAAAATACAAAAAACAAGTGGAAAAAAACAAAAAACAAATACAAAGTAACATAATGGAATTTCTCGGGAGTGGCCTTTTGACATGATTGGCCCCACAAAACAGTTACGTTGAATTTTCTTACATTTCCACTTTAAAAGTTAAAATTGTATTTTACAAGGTGTGGAAAGTTCTTCCATTGTATGTAATTAAGGGTTCATGTTAGTAGGAGGATGATCATTTCTTATACAATTGAAATGTAATATTAAATAGAGAATATTGATCCAGGGAGTAATCCGATCACCAGTTACAGGGGTCCGGAAGGAATTCATTTTTCCCCCTTTGACACAATTGGCTAAGTTTCACTGAAGTTTTTTCTCTTTGTTTTCCTCTGGATTCAATATTCAAGATCACTGTATTTTCTTACAATTCAAGTTCAATTGTTATTACATTTTGCTAATGTTTGCCTTGTTAAAATTGTATTTTACAAGGTTTGGAAATGTGTTTTATTGTATGTTATTAAGGGTTCATGTCAGTAACAGGATGATCATTTTTTGGGAAAATTAAAATGTATAATAAAATAGAGTAATGATCCAGGGAGTAATCCGATTGCCAGTTACTGGGGACAGGAAGTATTTTTCTTTTCCTCTTTGACACAATTGGATACGTTTCACTGGGGGGTTTTCTGTTTGTCTTCATCTGCATTCAATACCTATGTAGTTAATTGAAATACAAGTTGCATGTTGCAGAGCATTACATAATGGGGCTTATGTCATGATTTAATTGTTTAAGGAATCATATAGCCAGTAATTATTAATATGGCCAAGGGAGCATGACATTGTTACATTGTGATTATGTATTATTGTGTGTGTTATATGTTGCCTGTTGCCTGTACAGGGTTATTATGTACTAGCGACTTGCCCGTCAAAAAATGACGGCAATGTGATGTATATGTTTGTCAAGTTGTTTAGTTATTAACATATATTTTTGTCACTTGTAAGTATTTTAATATGATTGTGTATTTTTGTAAAATGTTGATGTAATGATTTTTTAAAATGTAATTTGTATCTGAAGAATTGTTAACTTTAATATACATTGAATGAATAGGAAAGCAAAAAGTAAAAAGCCTTCTTGAAACGTCGCAAATTTTAACATGAAGTTTAAAATATATGTAAGCAATAACCTTCAAAGTATATATTTTTAAACTTGAACTTTATTTTTTATGTAAGTTAAGAAGTTGACAAAACATTGGTATAATTTTGAACATTATAAACAGGAACATAGTAAAGACATTTTGTAACCTAATTTTTTATTAAAAGTATTAACATTTGAATGCAAAAACAATTGACCTTTAAATTAATCAGTATTAAAATGCAATTTCTATCACAATAATTGTTAACTTGAATATACATTGAATGTAGAGGAAGGCATACAGCAAAACTCTGCTTAAAACGTACGTAATTAAAGTAATTCATTACTGAGCACATAAACTGGCGATAAACATTATTGTAGGTAGTAATCTTAAGATAACAGACAATATTTACATTGTGACTTAAAAGGTGCTTGACCTCTTAACATCCACTTTGTAATCTGTTGAATGAAATAACTTGAAAATATATTTTTTAAACTTGTAACATTAGAAACATTAACATAGTGACTTAACATTTTAACATAATTTTTACTGACAATGCAAGGCAAGTATTTTGTGAGGCGAATCATTCATAAACAGTACTTCCATTAATTATGACTGAATTAAACAACCAATTGTTATGTATTTTGGAATGCTTTTAAAAAAATTTGGCATCTTTAATTTGTATCCTGCAAAGTTATAGTACTTCATAGTAGACAATGTTTTTAGTAAAAATAAGTCCATCTTCTAATAAATCACCTTGACTTTCATTGTTTTCAATGTAAACTTTAATAGCCTGTGGATTTTTGCACCGTGACAACGCAACGTACAATTGACCATGTGCAAAAACTGGTTCTTCCAAGAAAATACCCACAGATTTGAAAGTTTGACCTTGTGATTTATTAATGGTCATGGCAATTGCCATAATAATGGGAAATTGTCTTCTTTGAAGTATAAAAGGGAGACTACTTTCACTTGGTGCTAAATCTATTCTTGGTATGAAAACTCTCTCTCCTTTATGGGTCCCAGTTAAAATTTCAGCATCTATAAAATGGTCCTTTAATTGTTGAACAATTAATCTTGTGCCATTGCATAGGCCTTTTTTGGGGTTCATATTTCGCAGTAACATTATAATTGCACCTTTCTTTAGCTGCAAAATATGAGGTGGCATTCCAAAAGGAGTTAAAGCGTTTATGAATTCAGTTGAAAAGTTTGCCTGACTTTCATTGTCATCAGCAAGTAGAGAATCAGCACTGTGATAATTTCTTTGTGGTGCATTAATTTTTTTAAAGATTTCATTATTGAGGATTAATGCATCTTTATTTTTACACGTCAGTATGACTTGGTTGGCAAGCTCGGAATATTCTTCGTTATTGATGCTCCCTTCAAATATAGCCGATATAATATCTTGTTGACAAATCATATGAGGTGGGATCTCTACAGTGTCGTCAGGTAAATGTAGTATTTTTTCTGTTCTGCCTTCTCCAATTTTAATAAGCCAATCATTGAAATCAGTTTGGCCTTCTGATCTCATATTTTGTTGCAGTTGAAGATGGGTAAAATGTTTCCATACTGTGCTTGACTTGATACAGGTTTCGATAATGTCAGTTCGATTTCCATGTACAACAACGACAGGTAATGTTTGTCTAAAATCGCCACCCAACAACATTACCTTTCCACCAAATGGAAAAATATTATCCATGACTTCACGAAGCAAACGGTCAATACATTGGAGGGCATAGCATGACATCATTGTGGCCTCATCTATTATAATTAATTTACATTTCTTCAATTTCTTTGCTTGTTAGGATGTCATGCGAATATCTGACACAGAATTTTCTAAAATAGGCACTGGCAGTTTAAATCCACTATGAACAGTTCTTCCACCTTCTAATAAAAGTGCAGCAATTGCAGTAGTGGCAAACGCCATTGCTATTTTTCCTTGTGCTCGTACTGAACTCATTAATAAATTGTACAAATAGGTTTTTCCTGATCCGCCAGGTCCATCAAGATAGAAATAACGCTCTGTCACCATGTCATCACCTATAGCATTTTTAATGGCATGAAATGCTTGCAATTGTAGTGTATTTAAAGTTGCAAGTCTTTCTTCTGTTCTTTCTGCTTGTAGTTGAATGTCATAGTCTTCAAAGTTAATGTCATCTATAAGACCTGGATCAGGCAAATTAAAACTTGCACAACTTAATCCATGAGTTAAAAAGACTTCTTGGATTTCCATTAACGCTTTTAAGTGTGCAATGGGTTCATTGTATCGTCGCATAAAGTCTTCAGCCATATTACTTTTAAAAGTCTCCCACAAAGCTAATGCATTTGGAGCATTTGAGAAGATACAAATGAATGCAAATTGTTCCCTCATCTGCCGTGGCATTTGACATAGTGCTGCTTCTTCTAGACATCTTTCCCATTCTGTATCATCAGCTAGTAAGTTTCTGTGTCTTGCAGCTAAATGGAAGGATTCATATACAATGTCATTAACAGTTCTTAATTGTTCAAAACTTTGTGCTCCTGGAACATTTAAAAGTAATATCCGTAAGCAAAAACGTTCAACATCTCTTGGAATGACTGTGTAAATTCTTGGAATAATTTTATTGCCTCTGGTTTTTCTTGTTCTCCATAATCCATTCACAAAAACATAGTGATATGGAATTTCAATATATAAGTATTGTGTTGCTTCAGCATCAGTGGAATTTAATGCAAACCATGCAGTTAGTGTAGTGTGACGATCTTCACTTTGAGCCAATGCATTCATTTCATTTCCAGCATGGAAATAGACTAAATGTCGTTGTGGCAAATGTACTGCTAACCTATATACTGCATGTGATCTATCATGCATTTCAAATTTTAAAAGCCGCCACATAGCTTCTGGCGCACTGACATAGCGAGCATCTACATGAGATGCAAGTTCATCATGTACTAACTCACTACTTTCAGGGTTGTCTGCACTTTTGACGACTACAGTAGCTGCATCGTAACCTTTGTAAATATATTTGTAGACATATTTAATGGATTTGATGGAAGTGCAGGCTTCTACGTTGATGTGGGCGTTGTACTTCATGAGTAAATGTGGATTGTAGGGTACTATATATCTATTGTCCACTTTTTTCCACGAATAATGACACTATCTCCTTCTCTTCTTTTATAAAGTGGATATCCATCACAATTGGCATAGGTTTTGTCTCTATAATCTTTTGGAAATTCTTTGGAACATTTATTATTTTCCATACATGGTGATTGTGGATTAAGGTCACCACAGGGTCCATGAATCATGCGATGAGTAACAATCTCATATAGTCTACCATATAGTTCTGGATCTGGTAGTTCAGCAACAATGACTGCATCCACTTTGTCCGAAGTATCTAATTTATCTTTTTCTTGAAGTATTATTAGAAGATGTGCATGTGGAAGGCCTCTTTTTTGAAATTCAATGGTATATACATAAGCAAGACATTTGCCAAATAACTGATTTATAGTGAAGTCACGTATTAATTCATTTAATTTAATCTTAAAAACTCTGGCTACTAAATCTGGTCGATCTGAAGCACTTTGTCCAAGAAGTAGATTTTGTGTAATTTCTGGCCATTGTGGATTACATGTAAATGTCAGAAATAAATCGGGTTTGCCAAATTTGGTGACAATAGCCATAGCATCATTGTATCTTTCTCTCATATTTCGAGGAGATCCTTGAAAGGAAGATGGTAAAATGATGGCTTTGCCAGCTGTCATGTCTCTGCTTGTAGCCACGTCAGCAACATAGTCCATTAATCCAGAATATTGTTCTACACGGAGTTTATCTTGTTGATATTTGATAAATTTTAAATTATTTGCCTCAACTTGCAAATATGAATCAATAATCCATTGTTGTGTTAGTTTCCCACCACATAAAATTGGATTAAATACATGTCGAATGGCAATTTGAGCTACTTTAAATTCAAGCATAGAAACATTATTTCGGATTCTGGCTTTAGCATTTGGGTAACTGGGAAGAGTTAATTTTGGTTGCCAACCTGCTTCTCCGTGTGGGAAAAAGATGGGATATGTCATTGGATCTAAATTTGGACTTAAGATACTCATATTAATAAACGGTTGCTCCTCATTTCTAGGATATATTCGAATGTCTCTTTGAAATGGTGGTTCTCCTTCATCATTCTGAAACACCATTGCAACCTCATTTGATGTTGGCAAGTTATAAAGACGTTTATCAGTATGTCTGTCTCTTTTAAGCACCATATTAACCTTCGGCATTGGTAATTGATGTGTTTATGCATGAAGTAGTTGTCCATTTTCTACTTCTGCCAATTTTTTATAAGCTTTACTGTAGGGATTGTTGTCCATAATGTTATTTAGCTCTATGAAAACACTGGGTAAGCGTTTTTTATTTTCTTCCATCTGCATACGTTGGTCAACAGCTTCCATTGTATCTAGGACATATAGTTGAGCGAATTTTCTTTGATTTCCTTCCTCTGGATGTAAAAGGGAAGTGCGATGATAAATTTGTCCTTGGACTTTAAAACAGTAAGGACCATGTCCTGATACATAAGCAGCTAATGTTGCCCCCATGGATGCAAAGGATATGGCACTATTGTAGGATCTTATGTTTGTTTTAAAAATTTTGTAGTTTGGAAAAGTAGGTTCAGTCATAATGTTTTGTAAATAGAGAGGAAATTGTTTCCTTTCTGGAAGTTTGAACTTGCCTTTTTGACAGCAACTAATAAATTGGCCATCTCTGGGTCTCTCCTGTTTAAAATAATAAGCCTCACAAAACTGACATTGAGTAGTCATGTCCCCACAACTATGAACCTCTACTGCTAAAGACTTGAGTAGAAGACAATTTGCAAAGCATATAGGATTTTGACTTTCATATTCATCAGGTGAAATGTCATATAATGTTTCAACAACAGGTTCTAAATGCTTTGTTTTTTTCGTTGCTTTTCTTGGTATATGTTGTATTGTTTGAGGTAAAATGTCATGTAATGTTTCATGAAACGGTTCTAAATCCTTTGTTTTTTTGTTGCTTTTTTTGGTATCTGTTGTATTTTTTCTGGTAAAATGTCATCTGATGTTTGAGCAACAGGTTGTAAATGCTTTATTTTCTTTGTTTCTTTTTTTGACATATCTTTCATTTCTGCAGGTGACAGTCTTTTGCTTGCAATTCTTTTGCGTTCTTTTTCTCGTTGAATTTCCTTCTTCTCTGGTGTCTGCTGGCTGTCTGCTCTCTGTCGTCGTTCTCTAGCTTGGCGTCTTTTCTTTTCTTGTTTACTCTCGTTATCAGCCATGTTAATCTGTAAAAATAAAATAATGTATCATTAGTTTATTTTGAGATGTTAAGTTGTTTTCATGACAAATTGTTATCAACAGTGTGTTGACATTTTATACTTAATCAATTTCAATGCGGTCAATTGAATAGAAGTCTAAATAAGGTTATCAGATAATTATTTAAAGAAGTTTTTTTTACTAAACATGTATTCAAAAGCAAGTGTTTCAGTAACTAAAAAGGTATTTTCAAAAAGCTGTTATGTCCTTATTTACAGCACTATTCAATTTGTCAAATGGCAATTAAATTAGGGATTAGGACTGGAATGTTACAATGACAAATTGTATAGATTCTGTGTTTTTAGATTTTTTTGGACTATGCAATTTTTTTTTTAAAGTTTACATTGAAGTTTGTATTTACTGTTAAAGATTATTGGCCCTAAAAGGCAAATAAGAGATAGATGAAAAATGTGTTAGTTATATTTTCTCAACAGTTATAGTTACCGGTGGTTTATTTTAAATTTTATTTTTTGTTGACATCGATGCAAAGCTAAGATCTTTATTTTTTTTTTATCTTTTTTTACTTGTTATACTGTACCTTGGTTGAAGTTTGATTTCAAGCAAAATTCTTTGTTGGTCCTGTGTTGAAAGCCTTCGTCCGATGGTCTGGTCCTGTGTTGAAAGTCCTCGTCCGATGGTGTAGTCCTCTGTTGAAAGTCCTCGTCCGCTGGTCTGGTCCTCAGTTCAAACTCCTGTTCCGATGTTCTTGACGCAGTATCTGTTATAAAATAAAAATGAAAATGTTATGTTATTTGAATGTCTTTGTATTAATGAAAAAATGCCATTATTTCTGTGTTTTTCTACAATCCTTTTTGGTGCGCCGCAATTTTGGTATGCTTCTTTAGGCTTTTTTCTAAGGCTTATAGGTGGTTAAACATTAAAGAAGAATATTAATTAATTTTTCTCTTGTTTTACTTGTTATACTGTACCTTAGTTGAAGTTTGATTTGAAGCAGAATCTTTGTTGGTCCTGTGTTGAAAGCCTTCGTCTGATGGTCTGGTCCTGTGTTGAAAGTCCTCGTCCAATCGTCTGGTCCTCTGTTGAAAGTCCTCGTCCGATGGTGTAGTCCTCTGTTGAAAGTCCTCGTCCAATGGTCTGGTCCTCTGTTGAAAGTCCTCGTCCACTGGTCTGGTCCTCAGTTGAAACTCCTGGTCCGATGTTCTTGACGCAGTATCTGTTATAAAATAAAAAGGAAAATGTTATTTTATTTGAATGTATTTGTATTAACTAAAAAATTACATTATTTCTGTGTTTTTCTACAATCCTGTTTGGTGCCCACCACTTTTGGTATGCTTATTTAGGCTTTTTTCTAAGGCTTATAGATTGTTAAACATTAAAAAAGAATATAAATGTAGTTTGGTATGTGTTTGTGTGAGTTTTCGTACAATCCTTTTTGGTGCGCACCACTGTTGGTATGCTTATGTAGGCTTTTTTGTACATCTTATAGGTTGTTAAACATTGCAAAAGAATATTAATTTAGTTTGCTATGTGTTTATGTGAGTTTTCGTACAATCCTCTTTGGTGCGCACCAATTTAGTTATGCTTATTTAGGCTTTTTTGTAAGGCTTATAGGTTGTTAAACATTAAATAAGAATCTAAATGTAGTTTGCTATGTGTTTGTGTGAGTTTTCATACAATCCTGTTTGGTGCGCACCACTGTTGGTATGCTTATTTATGGTTTTTTTTAATGCTTATATGTTGTTAAACATTAAATAAGAATCTAAATGTAGTTTGCCATGTGTTTGTGTGAGTTTTCATACAATCCTGTTTGGTGCGCACCAATGTTGGTATGCTTATTTAGGCTTCTTTCTAAGGCTTATAGGTAAACATTAAATAAGAATTTAAATGTAGTTTGCTATGTGTTTGTGTGAGTTTTCGTACAATCCTATTGATGGGCACCACTTTTGTTATACTTATGTAGTGTTTTTTCTAATGGTTATAGGTTGTTAAACATTGAAAAAGAATATGAATTTAGTTTGCTATGTGTTTGTTACAATCCTGTTTTGTGTGTACCAGTTTGTGTGTACCATATGTTGCATACTTTGGCCCTCATTCAATTGCAGTTTGGCCAATTCAATAGGGTTCTAAATGTGCTTATTTCGAGCCCTATTGAATTGTCCAAAATATCAATTGAATGAGGGCCTTTGGTTGCTGGATTTGTTATATTGTGAGGGCCTCATTGAATTTCGTTTTTCGCAATGAAATTGGGCTCAATATGAGCACTGAGCATCTTTTTTTACAGAAGTTTTTAGTTAGTGAACTTGTATCCAAAAGCAAGGTCTTCACTAACTAAAAACTTCTATAAAAAAATATGCTCTGTGCTTATATAGAGCCCTATTGAAATGGGCAAATCACATTTGAATGAGGCCCTCGCCATTAAACATATTTAGGTCCTGAATCAATTGCATTTTGACCAATTGAATAGGGCTCTATATAAGCACATAACATATTTTTTGACAGAAGTTTTGAGTTAGTGAAGACCTTGATTGTGGTTAGAAGTTCAGTAACTAAAAATGTCTGTCTAAAAAATCTGTTATGTGCTTATATAGAGCCCTATTCAATTGGCCAACTCGCAATTGAATGAGGCTCATGGTTCGGTTCTTTTTTATACTTAATACTTTACCTCATTGAAGTGTGGAATGACAGAGGGTCCCCTCCTGCCAATCTTAATCCGCCGGTCTTCTTGTAGTGTCTGTTTGAAAAAAAAAGTGAAATAGTGAATTATATAATTTTTATTTTTTATTTAGCAAAGCATGGCCTTTTCAGCATATAATGTCTTGTTGTATCTTACCTCTTCTTCTTTGTTGGTGTTCTTTAAAAGGGATTGTGCTTCACAATGCACGGTGCAAATTGTTGAGTGACGCTGTTGATGCAGAGTCTGTTTGAATATTAAAAAAAGTAGAAAGATTAAGCTTTAGGTGATCTATTGAATTGCAGTAAATTAATGTCATTTAAATATAGTTCTGTAATTATTTTCAATTAACATAATTTTTCGGTGGGGTCTACACACATGTCACATACATGAAGCACATTTCCATAGTTGAAAGTCATTTTTTTGTGTGCGTGTGACATATAACTATACATGAATCATATTTTAATTGTTAAATTAACCTTATTTTTATTTTTGGCCAACATACATAAATGTGTGTGTGACCTGTGACTATAGATGATACACATATATGTGCGTGTCACATATCAGTATACATGACTCATATTTTAATAGTCCCAACTTATTTTTTTCTAATGTAATTTAAATGTAGTTGTTTAATTAGTTTGTTTTAAGATAATTTTTTTGCAGGGGCAATACACATAAATGTGCGTGTGACATGTCAGTATACATAAACCTTTTTTTCTTATTTAATTTTTTTTTTTTGATGTCCTGTCTTGATAATAAAATGTAATATATTATAGCTTACCTCTCAGTTGTAATTTGCACAATGTAAAGTATTAAATTAGGAAAGAATTGCCTTCTCAAGTTTTAGCAGCAGTTATGTCTGAAGTCACTCTGTTCATCACCTGAGTAGAAATGTATTTTTCTCTGTCAAATAGGCAGTATTTATAAACTTGTAGAACATTCTGGAAAGTTAGACCGTTAGAACGCAATACGCATGCGCTATTTGCGTTCCAGCTTACAATTTGCGTTCCATCCGCCATTTTGTGCGTAGTAGTGGTTAAAATGGTGTTTAATATGAGTATGATCCGTTCTAGTTATTATCACATATATCACATATATAGTTGTGAGCGTACGGGCCACTGCTCACGCTTGCGGGCTCGCGTAGCGAGCGGGGACGCAGTTCCCCGCAAATGCGGGTCCTCGCGAAGCGAGGGCCCGCATTTGCGGTGGTGGGAGCATCCCAACATCCCCGCAAATGCGAATCCTCGCGAAGCTCAGGTGGAGGCTCAACGTCGGCTGTGTTAACACACACATACACACACACGACTTTTTAACAAAATAAACCCAACCTCCCAGCCAACAAAAACCCAACAACGTCCCCGCAAATGCGGATCCTCGCGAAGCGAGGGTCCGCATTTGCGGTGGTGGGAGCATCCCAACGTCGGCTGTGTTCACACACATACACACACACACGACTTTATAACAAAAAGAACTCAAAGGCCCCTCACACCCGCTTACACCCAGACACACACAAGCAAGACTTAACAAAAAAACAGCAAAAAAGGCCCTTTACACGCTCTTAACACACATACGCACGACTTAGAAACAAATACACTGCGCCGTACACGTAAAAGCTAACTGAAAGTACGGATACGGCAACATCGCAACAAAATACGGCCGCATCGGAAAAAAATAAGGCCGCGAAAGACCCATTACAAACGCCGCGCATCAAAACATCACAAACACAAGAAATAAACACAACGAACACATAAAAAGCTTACTTACAGCAAGGGGGGGCATCAGGCACCTCGAAAAGTTCATTTACACGTCCATTTAAGTTAAAATTTTTTGCTTAAACGGCCGAAAATTGGCTAAGCGAGAGAAAAAATGGCCGACAAACAAAACGAAAACGAGGCTTCAGACGTAACTACACTGCAGTAACTCGGAAAAATGAAACACATACTATGCGGAACGTACCACAGTCACAGATAAACACCATTTTGAACACTACTACGCACAAAATGGCGGATGGAACGCAAATTGTAAGCTGGAACGCAAATAGCGCATGCGTATTGCGTTATAACATTCTGAGGCACTTGGAAGTTTAAAAACATACTGCCTACTTTCCAGAAATTTCTACAAGGTTATAAATACTGCCTACTTTACAGAAATTTATACATTTCTACTCAGGTGATGAACAGAGTGACTTCATACGTAACTGCTGCTCTTACTTCAGAAGAGAATTGTTTCCTAATTTACTACTTTACATTGTGCAAATTACAAATGAGAGGTAAGCTATAATATATTACATTTTATTATAAAGACACCACAAAAAAAAAAAGAACTATAAAAATGTGATTTATGTAGTGACATGTCACACGCACATATATGTGTATTGCCCCTGCAACAAAATGATCTTAAAACAAACTAATTAAACAACTACATTTAAATGACATTACAAACAAAAAAAATTGTAATATTAAAATATGAGTCATGTATTCTGATATGTGACACGCACATATATGTGTATCATCTATAGTCACATGTCACACACACATTTATGTGTGTTGGCAAAAACAAAAAAAAAGGTTCATTTAACAATTAAAATATGATTCATGTATAGTAATATGTCACACGCACAGAAAAAAATTACATTGAACTCTGAAAATGTGCTTCATGTATGTGACATATGTGTGTAGCCCCCCCCCAAAAAATAATGTTAATTGAAAATAATTACAGAAGTATATTTAAATGACATTAATTTAGTGCAATTCAATATATTACCTAAAACTCAATATTTCTACTTCTTTTAATATTCAAACAGACTCTGCATCAACAGCTTCAATCAACAATTTGCACCGTGCATTGTGAAGCACAATCCCTTTTAAAGAACACCAACAAAGAAGAACAGGTAAGATAAAACAAGACATTACATGCTGAAAAGGCCATGCTTTGCTAAATAAAAAAGAAGAAATATACAATTAACCATTTCACTTTCTTTTTCAAACAGACACTACAAGAAGACCGGCGGATTAAGATTGGCAGGAGGGGACCCCCTGTCATTCGACACTTCAATCAAGGTAAAGTATTAAGTATAAAAAAAAGAAACAAACTATGAGCCTCATTCAATTGTGAGTTGGCCAATTGAATAGGGCTCTATATAAGCACATAACATATTTTATATACAGAACTTTTTAGTTACTGAACTTCTATCCAAAATCAAGGTCTTCACTAACTAAAAACTTCCATCAAAAAATATGTTATGTGCTTATACAGTATAGAGCCCTATTCAATTGGCAAAATTGCAATTGAATGAGGACCTATATATCTTTAATGCCCGAAGGGCCTCATTTAAATGTGATTTGCCCATTTCAATAGGGCTCTATATAAGCACAGAGCATATTTTTTTACTGAACTTTTTAGTTAGTGAAGACCTTGCTTTTGGATACAAGTTCACTAACTAAAAACTTCTGTAAAAAATATGCTCTGTGGTCATATTCAGCCCTATTCGATAGCCCAAAACGCAATTGAATCAGGCCCCGACAATATAACAAATGCAGCAACCAAAGGCCCTCATTCAATTGCTATTTGACCAATTGAATAGCGGTCTAAATAAGCACATAGCATATTTTTTTTAAATAAGTTTTTAGTTAGTGAAAACCTTGATTTTGGATAGATGTTGACGAACTAAAAACTTCTTTAAAAAAAAATATGTTATGTGCTTATTTAGGGCCTCATTCAATTGCAATTTTGCCAATTGAATAGCGCTCTAAATAAGCACATAGCATATTTTTTTTAAAGAAGTTTTTAGTTAGTGAAGACCTTGCTTTTGCATAGATGTTTACTAACAAAAAACATCTTTAAAAAATATATGTTATGTGCTTATTTAGAGCCTTATTCAATTGGCAAAATTGCAATTGAATGAGGGCCTTAGACGCCTAAAGCCTCATTCAATTCCGAGTTGCCCAATTGAATAGGGCTCTATATAAGCACAAACAAAAAAATGTAAACAAACTTTTTAGTTACTGAACCTCTATCCAAAACCAAGGTTTTCACTAACTAAAAACTTCTGTCAAAAAAAAAAATGTTATGTGCTTATATAGAGACCTATTCAATTGACAAACTTCTAATTGAATGAGGACCCTATTGAATTGGCCAAACTGCAATTGAATGAGGCCCAAAGTATGCAACATATGGTACACAAAAGTGGTACACACAAAACAGGATTGTAACAAACTCAGACAAACACATAGCAAACTAAATTAACTTTCTTATTCAATGTTTAACAACCTATAAGCATTAGAAAAAAGCCTAAATAAGCATACCACAAGTGGTGTGAACCAAACAGGATTGTACAAAAACTCACACAAACACATAGCAAAGTAAATTAATATTCTTATTTAATGTTTAACAACCTATAAGCCTTAGAAAAAACCCTAAAGAAGCATACCACAAGTGGTGCGCACCAAACAGGATTGTACAAAAACTCATACAAACACATAGCAAAGTAAATTAATATTCTTATTTCATGTTTAACAACCTATAAGCCTTAGAAAGAAGCCTAAATAAGCATATCAAAAGTGGTGTGTACTAAACAGGATTGTGGAAAAACTCACACAAAGACATAGGAAACTAAATTAAGATTCTTATTTAATGTTAAAGAACGTATAAGCCTTAGAAAGAAGCATAAATAAGCATACCACTTTTGATGCGCACCAAACAGGATTTAAAAAAAATTCACACAAACACATAGCAAACTAAATTAATATTCTTCTTTAATATTTAAGAATCTTTAACAACCTATAAGCCTTACAAAGAAGCCTAAATAAGTATACCAAAAGTGTGGAACAGAAAATAGGATAATGCTAAAACCAGTGCAATCATATACAAAATAATTCACAAAAAAATAATTACAGTATAAAAAAATTGTCTATGCAATACAAAAATACATTTAAAGTATTTTAAAAAAGGTTGCACAAACAAATAAATAGTAGAAAAATTCACCATAACAGATACAGTACACAGAAATAATGTCATTTTTTAGTTAATACAAATACATTCAAATCAAATAACATTTTTTTTTTAATTTTACAACAGATACTGCGTGAAGAACATCGGACCAGGAGTTTCAACTGAGGACCAGACCAGCGGGCGAGGACTTTCAACAGAGGACTACACAATCGGAACAGGACTTTCAACACAGGACTACACCATCGGACGAGGACTTTCAACACAGGACCAGACCATCGGACGAGGACTTTCAACAGAGGATTACAACATCGGACGAGGACTTTCCACAGAGGACCAGACGATTGGACGAGGACTTTCAACACAGGACCAGACCATCGGACGAAGGCTTTCAACACAGGACCAACAAAGATTCTGCTTGAAATCAAACTTCAACCAAGGTACAGTATAACAAGTAAAAAAAGAGAAAAATAAATAAATATCTTAGCTTTGTATCGATGTCAACAGAAAATAAAATTTAAAAAAAACCCACCAGTAACTATAACTTTGAAAAAAATATAACTAACACATTTTTCTGCTATCTCTTCTTTGTCTTTTAGGGCCAATAATATTTAACAGTAAATACAAACTTCAATGTAGCCAGAAAAAAATAATGCAAGGCTCTAAACATAGACTCTATACAATTTCTCATTGAACATTTCCAGTCCTACACCCTCATTGAATTGCCATTTGACAAATTGAATAATGCTTTAAATAAAACCATAACCTTTTTTTTTTTTTTAACTTTTTTGTTAGTGAAAACCTTGCTTTTGGATACATGTTTACTAAATAAACAATTCTTTAAAAATGTATATGATGACCTTATTAAGACCTCTATTCAATTGACCAAATTGAAATTAAGTATAAAATGTAAACACAATGTTGATAATTTTTTTTGGATGAAAACAAACTTAACATCTCAAAATAAACTAAAGATACATTATTTTATTTTTACAGATTAACATGGCTGATAACGAGAGTAAACAAGAAAAGAAAAGACGCCAAGCTAGAGAACGACGACAGAGAGCAGACAGCCAGCAGACACCGGAGAAGAAGGAAATTCGACGAGAAAAAGAACGTAAAAGAATTGCAAGCAAAAGACTGTCACCTGCAGAAATTAAAGATATGACAAAAAAAAAAAACAACAAGCAAACAAAGCATTTACAACCTGTTGCTGAAACATCAGATGACATTTTAGCTGAAAAAATACAAGGAATACAAAAAAAAGCAACGAAAAAAACAAAGCATTTAGAACCGGTTCATGAAACATTACATGACATTTTACCTCAAACAATACAACATATACCAAGAAAAGCCACGTAAAAAACTAAACATTTAGAACCTGTTGAAACATTATATGACATTTCACCTGATTAATATTTAAGTCAAAATCCAATATGCTTTACAAATTGTCCTTTACTCAAGTCTTTAGCAGTAGAGGTTCATAGTTGTGGGGACATGACTACTCAATGTCAGTTTTGTGAGGCTTATTATTTTAAACAAGAGAGACCCAGAGATGGCCAATTTATTAGTTGCTGTCCAAAAGGCAAGTTCAAACTTCAAGAAAGGAAAGAATTTCCTATCTATTTACAAAACATTATGACTGAACCTACTTTTCCAAACTACAAAAATTTTAAAACACACATAAGATCCTACAATAGTGCCATATCCTTTGCATCAATGGGGGCAACATTAGCTGCTAATGTACCAGGACATGGTCCTTACTGTTTTAAAGTCCAAGGACAAATTTATCATCGCACTTCCCATTTACATCCAGAGGAAGGAGATCAAAGAAAATGTGCTCAACTATATGTCCTAGATACAATGGAAGCTGTTGACCAACGTATGCAGATGGAAGAAAATAAAAAATGCTTACACAGTTTTTTTATAGAGCTAAATAACATTATGGACAACAATCCCTACAGTAAAGCTTATAAAAAATTGGCAGAAGTAGAAAATGAACAACTACTTCATGCACAAAGACATCAATTTCCAATGCCCAAGGTTAATATGGTGCTTAAAAGAGACAGACATACTGATAAACGTTGTTATAACTTGCCAACATCAAATGAGGTTGCAATAGTGTTTCAGAATGATGAAGGAGAACCACCATTTCAAAGAGACATTAGAATATATCCCAGAAATGAGGAGCAACCGTTTATTAATATGAGTATCTTAAGTCCAAATTTAGATCCAATGACATATCCCATCTTTTTCACACACGGAGAAGAAGGTTGGCAACCAAAATTAACTCTTCCCAGTTACCCAAATGCTAAAGCCAGAATCTGAAATAATGTTTCTATGCTTGAATTTAAAGTAGCTCAAATTGCCATTCGACATGGATTTAATCCAATTTTATGTGGTGGAAAAATGGATTATTGATTCTTATTTGCAAGTTGAGGAAAATAATTTAAACTTTATCAAATATCAACAAGATATACTCTGTGTAGAACAATATTCTGGACTCATGGACTATGTTGCTGACGTGGCTACAAGCAGAGACATGATAGCTGGCAAAGCCATCATTTTACCATCTTCCTTTCAAGGATCTCCTCGAAATATGAGAGAAAGATACAATGATGCTATGGCTATTGTCACCAAATTTGGCAAACCCGATTTATTTCTGACATTTACATGTAATCCACAATGGCCAGAAATTACACAAAATCTACTTCTTGGACAAAGTGCTTCAGATCGACCAGATTTAGTAGCCAGAGTTTTTAAGATTAAATTAAATGAATTAATACTTGACTTCATTATAAATCAGTTATTTGGCAAATGTCTTGCTTATGTATATACCATTGAATTTCAAAAAAGAGGCCTTCCATATGCACATCTTCTAATAATACTTCAAGAAAAAGATAAATTAGATACTTCGGACAAAGTGGATGCAGTCATTGTTGCTGAACTACCAGATCCAGAACTATATGGTAGACTATATGAGATTGTTACTCATCGCATAATTCATGGACACTGTGGTGACCTTAATCCACAATCACCATGAATGGAAAATAATAAATGTTCCAAAGAATTTCCAAAAGATTATAGAGACAAAACCTATGCCAATTGTGATAAATATCCACTTTATAAAAGAAGAGAAGGAGATAGTGCCATTATTCGTGGAAAAAAAGTGGACAATAGATATGTAGTACCCTACAATCCCCATTTACTCATGAAGTACAATGCCCACATCAACGTCGAAGCCTGCACTTCCATCAAATCCATTAAATATGTCTACAAATATATTTACAAAGGCTACGATGCAGCTACTGTAGTTGTCAAAAGTGCAGACAACCCTGAATGTAGTGAGTTAGTACATGATGAACTTGCATCTCATGTAGATGCTCGCTTTGTCAGTGCGCCAGAAGCTATGTGGCGGCTTTTAAAATTTGAAATGCATGATAGATCACATGCAGTATATAGGTTAGTAGTACATTTGCCACAACGACATTTAGTCTATTTCCATGCTGGAAATTAAATGAATGCATTGGCCCAAAGTGAAGATCGTCACACTACACTAACTGCATGGTTTGAATTAAATTCCACTGATTCTGAAGCAACACAATACTTATATATTGAAATTCCATATCATTATGTTTTTGTGAATGGATTATGGAGAACAAAAAAAAGCAGAGGCAATAAAATAATTCCAAGAATTTACACAGTCAGTCCAAGAGATGTTGAACGTTTTTGCTTACGGATATTACTTTTAAATGTTCCTGGAGCACAAAGTTTTGAACACTTAAGAACTGTTAATGACATTGTATATGAATCCTTCCATTTAGCTGCAAGACATAGAAACTTACTAGCGGATGATACAGAATGGGAAAGCAGCACAATGTCAAATGCCACGACAGATGAGAGAACAATTTGCTTTTATTTTATCTTCTCAAATGCTAGAAATGCATTAGCTTTGTGGGAGACTTTTAAAAGTAATATGGCTGAAGACTTTATGCGATGATACAATGAACCCATTGCACACTTAAAAGCGTTAATGGAAATCCAATAAGTATTTTTAACTCATGGATTAAGTTGTGCAAGTTTTAATTTGCCTGATCCAGGTCTTATAGATGACATAAACTTTGAAGACTATGACATTCAACTACAAGCAGAAAGAACACAAGAAAGACTTGCAACTTTAAATACATTACAATTGCAAGCATTTATTGCCATTAAAAATGCAATAGATGATGACATGGTGACAGAGCGTTATTTCTATCTTGATGCACCTGGTGGATCAGGAAAAACCTATCTGTATAATTTATTAATGAGTTCAGTACGAGCACAAGGTCAAATAGCAATGGCGTTTGCCACTACTGGAATTGCTGCACTTTTGTTAGAAGGTGGAAGAACTGTTCATAGTGGATTTAAACTGCTAGTGCCTATTTTAGAAACTTCTGTGTCAGATATTCGCATGACATCATTACAAGCAAAGAAATTGAACAAATGTAAATTAATTATAATAGATGAGGCCACAATGATGTCATGCTATGCCCTCCAATGTATTGACCGTTTGCTTCGTGAAGTCATCGATAATACTTTTCCATTTGGTGGAAAGGTAATGTTGTTAGGTGGCGATTTTAGACAAACATTACCTGTCGTTGTACATGGAAATCGAACTGACATTATTGAAACATGTATAAAGTCAAGTACACTATGGAAACATTTTACCCATCTTCAACTGAAACAAAATATGAGATCAGAAGGCCAAACTGATTTCAATGATTGGCTTATTAAAATTGGAGAAGGCAGAACAGAAAAAATACCACATTTACCTGACGACACTGTAGAGATCCCACCTCATATGATTTGTCAACAAGATATTATATCCGCTATATTTGAAGGGAGCATAAATAACCAGGAATATTCCGAGCTTGCCAACCAAGTCATACTAACGTGTAAAAATAAGGATGCATTAATCCTCAATAATGAAATCTTTAAAAAAAATGCACCACAAAGAAATTATCACAGTGCTGATTCTGTACTTGCTGATGACAATGAAAGTCAGGCCAACTTTTCGACTGAATTCATAAACTCACTAACTCCTTCTGGAATGCCACCTCATATTTTGCAGCTAAAGAAAGGTGCAATTATTATGTTACTGTGAAATATCAACCCCAAAAAAGGCCTATGTAATGGGACAAGATTAATTGTTCAACAATTAAAGGACCATTTTATAGATGCTGACATTTTAACTGGGACCCATGAAGGAGAGAGAGTTTTCATACCAAGAGTATAAGTAGCACCAAGTGAAAGTAGTCTCCCTTTTATACTTCAAAGAAGACAATTTCCCATTATTATGGCAATTGCCATGACCATCAATAAATCACAAGGTCAAACTTTCAAATCTGTGGGTATTTTCATGGAAGAAACAGTATTTGCACATGGTCAATTGTACTTTGCGTTGTCACGGTGCAAAAATCCACAGGCTATTAAAGTTTACATTGAAAAGAATGAAAGTCATGGTGATTTATTAGAAGATTTTACTAAAAACATTGTCTACTATGAAGTACTATAACTTTTCAGTAAACAAAGAAAACACAAGGAAAACAAATTAAATAACATTCAAAAATAATAAACAAGAAACAATTTCAGTCATAATTTATGGAAAGACTCTTTATGGATGATTCACCTCACAAAACACTTGCCTTGCAACTACATATGTGATATTTATGTTAAAATGTTAATTAACTATGATACTGTTTCTAATGTTACAAGTTGGGAAAACAATATTTTAACGGTCTTTACTTCAACATATTACAAAGTTCATGTTAACAGCTCAACCACGTTTTAAGACACAATGTTAATATTGTCTGTTATGTTAAGATTACTCCCTGTATTAATGTTTATCGACAGTTCATGTGGTCAGGAAGGAATTTATTTCATTGGGTACATTTTAAAGAGAGTTTTCACTGTTTGCCTTCCTCTGCATTCAATGTATATTGAAGTTAACAATTATTCGGATAGAAATTGCATGTTAAAAAACCATTGCCTCAAGTTTAAAATATTGATTACTTTAAAGTTAAAATGTTTTTACATTCAAATGTTAATACTTTTAATACAAAATTATGTTAAAAAATGTATTCACTATGTTACTGTTTATAATGTTCAAAGTTATACAAATGTTTTGTCAAGTTCCAAAGTTACACAAATAATAAAGTTAAAGTTTAAAAAAATAAAATTTCAAGTTTCTTACTTCCATATATTACAAAGTTCAGGTTAAAATTATGTACGTTTCAACAAGGGTTTTTACTGTTTGCTTTCCTCCGAATTTTCATGTATATTGAAGTTAACAATTCTTCATATACAATTTGCATGTTAAAAAAACATTGCCTAAAGTTTGCAATAATGATTAATTTCAAGTTCCACTATTATTACATTCAAATGTTAATACAAAATGCTTTACAAATTATTGTTCACCAAGAGAACATTTTACAAAACTAAACATCTTTTAATATCACAATACAACTATCACATATATATATTAATAACTAAACAACTTTCCTAACATACACATCTCATTGCCGTCATTTTTTGACGGGCAAGTCGCTAGTATATATATAAAGGTAATGAAATGTATTTATGAATAGAGATACTTCCAAGCAGATATAGAAACATTTAAGTCTAGTAGCTTTTTTCAACTGCAATGTAGCTTCTCTCTATACAGACCTTTAATCCACGGCTGTTGCGGTAGATTACACTGATTTACAGCCGGATTCTTTATGTTGAACACAAATGTAAAATCAGGTAGAATGTACATGGTGACTAAGTTGGTGCTGTAAAGACCATAACTCTGCCGCCACCAGCTTGTGTTCTTCTAACAATGGCTGTAGAGTGTTTGTTCTCTGAAGTTTTGTGACTGACACACCAACGTCTGTCCAGTTGAAGGAGCAGAAAATATGACTCAGAGAAGGAAACCCTTTGCCAATCAGAAGAGATCCAATTATAATACTGTCATGCAAATTGAAGCCTTTTCTGACAATTAACCCTCGTCAGGAAGGGGTGCAGTGACCAGCTGTTTGCTTCGAAGCCCCATATGCAAAAGGGTTGGCTGTACTGTCATTTTAGACACACGTCTGGCAGCCCACTGGTTTATTTGGAATGTGAGTTGCTCCACTGTAGTATGACACTTGGCCCTCACACACCTTTGCAGTTGATGATCACCTCTGATGTCAATGGCACGTGGTGCTCCACAGTTTCAATGCTGCTTATTTACAATGGTGCCGTTTGTCCAGTCACTGCACACTTTAATCACAGCACAATATTAAAAGTTCATAAACTGCACTGTTTCAGAAATATTGCCACCCTTGGCCTGAATCATCGCTTTTTCAAAGTTGGATAAATTTCATGTTTTACCCATTACAGCGATATGTTTTGGTTTGTTGTGTTCTGGCTGATTGATATGTTTGCAGAATGCCTATATGTCAACTTATATACCCATTAAGCCAGGCATGTGCCGTATTTCATTGGCTACATGCTGCTGAGGTAAAAAGTAGGCGATGGTCATAATAATGTTACTCAACCCTGTATATTTGTATATATTATGACAAGGATGGCCGCATCAAACTGATTCTTTCTTTGAAATAACTATTGATGATAGTACAGTAGAGTGCAGTAAACAGGATTTTTAATTTGCAAATGAAAACAAAACAATATAAACAGAATAATTGCTGAAAATAAACATCTGCATAAGCGTTCTGACTGACCTTCAGGAATGCTCTGACTATGCCTGAGCCATTTATCTGCCTCAGCCGACAACAACATAAATTAAGCACTACTTTTCTCCTGTGTGCACACTACAGTCTCTGTATTTTGCAGATCAGAGTTCCACAGTCACTACCACAAGAACGTGGTTTCGGGCACAGGCCCACCCTTCTCTCATAGTGCCTTTCTCACTGGGACACTTTAAGAGTACTGCAGGTACTCTAGTAAGAAAATGATCGCTTCACGCAAACAGTCCCTTACCTGGGGTAAATCATAAAAAAAAGACTTCTGATGCCTTGTTTAAGCAGGCTGTTAATCTCTGTGGCCTGGTAGGAAATGCAAACTTCAAAACTCTGTAAGTGTATTTTCCAGTTGACCCAAGGGTGCTGGTATATTATCCCAATTCAGCCTTTTCTCTGGCCTGGACTCTCCTCAGCTCCAACACTTCCTGTGTCCTCTCTCTCTCTCTCTCAAACTGAGGCTCTTCCCTGGGTTGGTAATCCTGAGGTTTAAATAGCCTAACTGCCACTTCAGGTGCAGCAAATTGCTTTGGTTTGTTTAACTCTCTCAGGACTGGACAAACTGATCTGTTTAGCCTGGTACTGACATATCTGCCCTCTATAATTCATTCCGTATCTCATGCTGCCTTTCTCACAATATATACAGTGGTACATTGGTTCTCGTCCTAAATCCCTTCTGGATGGCAGGATAAGTTCCAAACAGGTTGGGTTCCAAACAAGCATTTCACATAGGAATCAATTGAAATAATCCGTTCCGGGACCCAGATTTTTCACATCTTATTTTGAATTGATGGTCTAGTTTTTAAATACAAAACCTTAAAACTAAAAAGGCATAACTAAAAAAACAATAATTACATCAATTATTACACAGGCTGCACTTTTGTTCCTACAGGCACAGGTTGCACTTTAGTCCTTATAGGTAAAGGCTGCACTTTGGGTCTAATAGATAAAGGCTGCACTTTGGTCCTTATAGATAAAGGTGTATATATATATATATATATATATATATATATATATATATACATGTATATAGATAGATAGATAGATAGATAGATAGATAGATATCGTTTTTTTTTTGTAGCATAGCAACTAGGAAACTGTCTTAAAGTGTGTTTTTAAGTAGGAAAAATGATGCCTCTGCTGTTTCCTGAAGGCCTCATTACACAATGACTATTTACTACTGATATGGCCATGTATATATCTGGTGAAGCTGGTTGGTGGATCTTAAAGTAGCGTACTTTCTATACAGAAAATCCTCATGGCACAAGAATTGGTTCCATACGTCCACCATTTTATCTATAAAAGCCAGCTTTCTCTAAATTATCTGCTTTTTTAAAAAAATTCTAGCTTTTATCTTCACATGAACTCTAGAAGTTGCTTTCCTCTTTTTGTGCAAGAGATTCCCGTTACTAAGTCCTCTGATGTATTTGAAGGTTTATATCCTACTTCATCTATCAATTATCTCCTCTAAGCTGCATATTATCAGATATAATAGTTGTCAAACTACGAATCATTGTCACGCTTTGCAAGCTCGCGTAGCGAGCAACGTAGTTAGTCCGCAAATGCGGACCCTCGCAAAGCGAGGGGCCACATTTGCGGAAGGTGGAGGCTCTAACATCGGCTGCAATGAGCCAAAGGCTCATTACAGGCCGCAAATGCGAACCCTCGCGAAGCGAAGGGTCGCATTTGCGGAGGTGTAGGCTCTACCGCACCTCACACGCGGTTACAAACACCCACACAAGCGGCATTTTACCAACAATACGAACCGAGGGAAATTTACAGACTTAGCAGACAAAAATACGAGACGCAGGACTTAGAAAAAAAACATTACGACCTCGCAAAAATACGACCTTAACGGCCTAACCGAGCACACCGAAAAACAGTCAAAACACAATAAATACACACAAAAAATACATAAAAAGCTTACCCACAGCAAGGGGGGGCACCCAGGACCTCTGCAATGGAAGTTAAAAATTCACGAGTTTAGACACACGAAAATCTCCTAAGCGAGAGAAAAAATGGGTGCCGAAAAAAACGAAAATGAGGCTACAGGACCCTAAACACGCAAAACAGCACCAAGCACATACAGATTTTCCAAAAAGCTGTACGAGGTAAAGATACACTTTTACTAAGGATGGAAAATCATACACACCAGCGTAACACATACACATTCGCGCCATGCGAAAGTACACAGCTACACTAACGGCTTTACCTCGTGCAGGCACCACATTTACACTATACTCTGCACACATTGCTGACACTTACACCTCACCTCCAGAACCGTGCAAAACTACAGTGGATGCTGCAGGAACATAGAAACAGATTGTCAGCGCTTCAGCACAATGCTTCCTGCACATATTACTTAGGAATAGGTAAAGTATATTAATTTATTAATGTATTCATTATTTCATTGGCATACAACAATACATATACACAAAAAAAGGCCCTCTAGTAACAAACAAAAACAAAAAACAACAGCCGCGCAATGAGCGCCAAAGGTGCTCATTGCGAGGCATGCGATGAGCGCCGAAGGGGTGCAGCGCAAGCCTCACAATGAGCGCCGAAGGTCCTCACGCTAAAAAATGGATAAAACAACATTACCTGCCTTACGATTTCATGCCCATCATTTTTTGACGGACAATTCGCTAGTATATATATAAAGGTAATGAAATGTATTTATGAATAGAGATACTTCCAAGCAGATATAGAAACATTTAAGTCCAGTAGCTTTTTTCAACTGCAATGTAGCTTCTCTCTGTACAGACCTTTAATCCACAGCTGTTGCGGTAGATTGCACTGATTTACAGCCGGATTCTTTATGTTGAACACAAATGTAAAATCAGGTAGGATGTACATGGTAACTAAGTTGGTGCTGTAAAAATATTTTTGATCCAAATGCCTTTATGCTTGCTTGTATTCCTAATTGCATAGCATTTTGTTGTTGTTCAGTCATGTCCTAATCATGACCCTCACTGTTTTCTTGGCAAAGATACTGAAGTGGGTTTCCAGTACCTTCTCCAGTGGACCGTGATTTGTCTGATTTCTCTCCTAGACCTGCCCATCTACATGGCATAGTTCACAGCTTCATTAAGGTACACAAGCTCCTTCACCATGATAAGATACTGATCCAGAAGCGGATCATAGTATAAACTTGTATAAAACACTCTGAAGCCCCTGCATGAACTGGAGGCAAACAGCATGATAACAGGAAACTTTAATCTTGAAAAAACACAGCATTTAAAATACATTATTTACAAGAAAGGAAGAATATGACCAGAAAATTACTAAACCCTATGATTCTTAAGGGATTCCTCCTAATCTGGAAGGCTTATACTGATGAAGCACCAAAAGCTTACTTTAATACCCTAATTTATTTTTTTCAATAATGTAAAAGACACTTTGGGCCTCATTCTAATGCTGGCCGTAGGAGCTGCGTGGCCGCAAGCTACTATGCTATTCTAATCCCCTGTGGCCGAGGGCTCCAATCAGCTTGCAGCCCGCTCCCTGCATTCCCTTGCGGCTACCCCCACCACAGCTCACTGCAGGGAAAGCCTTTAAACTCACACAGCCGCAAGAGATTCGGCCGCATGAAACCATCCATCCATATTCAAATCCTCTGATCACCCTCCCGTCAACCCGGTAAAACACCCAAAAATGTCCGCAGCTTACTTGCATCCTGGGGCCGTTGCAAGGGCTAAGAAGCCCTTGCATACCCTTCAAATAAGCCCACAGCTGGCTGCAGGTTTGTATTTCCCACCGCGGGACCTTACAGGGCCAGCAGCACACTAATGGTTAACCCCAAGCTGCGGGGTACTAAAAGTACCCCCTCTGGCACCTAAAATTAACCCCATCACTCATTGGGGTCAATATATACCCCCATGAGACTAAAATTAACCGGGGTATAGTTAGGGTTAATAGTGTAGTTCTTAGACTTTGTCAGGAGGGACCTGGAGGACCTTCGTGGCACTTATAGGGTTAACCTATGGGTTAATAGTGTCCTATAGGGGTCTATATAGAACCCTATCAGTCTGAGGGGGTTAGTTTTAGTCTCATGGGGGTCTATATTGACCCCCAAAAGTGATTGGGTTAATTTTAGCTGCTGGGGGTATTTTTAGTACCCCCGCAGAAGGGGTTAACAGTTTTATTGATTGCAAGTCCTTTTAAGGACCTTTACGGTTCTTTCAGGACCCGCGCAGGGCGGGAAATATGAATTTTTATTGCAGCGGGGCCCTGATCTGGGGTTCCCAAATGGGAACCCCGCAACATGCGGGGGATAATGTTAGTGGCAGCGGGGGTACTTATAGTACCTCCGTGGCTTGGGGTAACCATTAGTGTGCAGTGGTCCCTTTAAGAAACCCCATAGCAGAACCCGTACGGGTTTGGGTATCTTTAGGGTTAAATATATATTCAATGCATCACTGTACATTGCTGTATTTGATAGGGGACATTAGGGGGACATGAGGATGACATGTACTACATTGGCTAGCTGGCACATCTCCACTAGCCAACACTGTCATTTGTGACCACAAGTCCGCTGGGCTTGGAGAATGGGTTACTGCCTTGGGGGTCATTCTAGCCCAAAGTTCTGGACTTGGATAACCTTCAAGGCAGCAACTCAATCTTCAAGCTCAGACAAATCCCCCCAGATTAAATTAGAAAGGGATTAAAAAATTGAAAATTAAACTTAATAATGCATCTCAAGATTTGGCCACTGTCGGGTACCAGCACTATGGAGCAGAGTATCTTTCCCATGAAAGCTTTGACCCATAATATATATACAATAAGATGGCATATAGACATATATATTTTGTAATATATTTTTAATTATATTCGGGGGGCTGGGGGCATTGAGAGTTTAAACCATGAAATTAAAAAAATACGTTTTTGAGGGACACTACAGCAATACCTCCCCCCTCCCCCCAGCAGGCCTTGGTGCATTGCAGAGAGTACACTGGGGGTAGATCCACCCCTGGTTCCAGTCTGGAAGCAGAGTTGAATTCCCCCCACACATTTTTTGGGGCTCCTACGTCCATGTCCATGGAGAAGAAAAATTTATATAAAGTTTTACCATAGATTAGGAGAAGCAAGTGAGAACTACTAGCTTTAGTAGCAATGTAAGTTATGAGATTTTCCTGAAACAATTATGCTATTTGCAGACTCTGGTACAGTATAGGGGTTGATAGTCATTACCCTACCAGATAAGGACAGAAGAGGACAGTTAAAGAGTAGAGAATGCCAGGGTCTTCACATTTTAGTGTGACTGCCTACTATTCATGAACAGGAGTGTTATATGTTGAAACCTAAACACACTATCCAATGGGGTCACACTATCCAATGGGGTCACACTATCCAATGAGCAGTGAATTTCAGGGTCTTCACATTGTACTATTCAGGGGAGGTAGGGATACATTTTGAAACCTAAACACACTACCAATAGAGCCACCAATCCCCCATCCCCTCCCACCACTGCCTGGTATACCCTCTCTGCTAATATTAGGACTTTCCCTACAAAATGCTCTAATACTTGTGGCTTGCACGGCTGCTGATGTTAATTTCTTACAAACAACAAAAGCTATGAAGTAATTTTAAAATATACTTTTACTTTAATTGTCTATGTCTCATTTTGTCATAAAATAATTTTATAGAATGAAAGTTTCATTATTATAAACGTCTTTGTGCATTTTATGAAACTATGGCATGTAAACACAAAAGAAGATTAAAGCACTGACGTAAAAGGATAATTTATATAATTTGGAGCAAAATCATATTGTAAGTAATGTTTTTAAGCAGCAGCATTTTAAAAAACAAAAGAAGGTGTGACAAAGTAACTTTAATTATCTGAACCTCAAGTGTAATCACAAGAGCTGCTAAGTGCTTGATAAGTACTTGTTATTATGAATGTTGTTTTGTTCCACTGCACTCTTTTATAAAACAAATATGACAAAACCTTTTCACAGATGGAAACTGAAATACTGAACTTCAAATCTGAAAGTAAATTCATTTTAATATGATTAAGCTTAGAGTTATTTTACCTACTGTGAAGCAACCATGTGAACTAAAATACATTTTATCTGAAAAATGTTACTTGTATATTGAATTGAATTCATGAATAGTTGACAATCAAAAACACTGTGGTTTCACAATGAAGCCACTCTTCTTCTGCACACATACATGTATTATCTTTTCAGATTGTATCTTAATGTTTGTCACCCATATTTAAAGCAACATAGACATTTATAAATAAGAGTAATACGTCCATTATGTAATATTAGAATCAACTAGAACAAAAATTATACCTATTGAAAAACAGAACAAGCAATATATTTGTTTTGTATTACCATGAAACATAATTTTTAAACAAGATATCTCTCTATCTCCATTAACCTGAATGTTAGTCCAATGTGCCTCATATCCAAGGCCAGCCCAGTGGATTTTGTAACTTTAGGCCCACTATGGCTTTGGCAACTTTCCCCATTCTATATAGATACACATGTGGGATACAAAAATGCTTTTACCTTTATTTATTAGGAATTTGAAACAAAAAGTAAAAAAATGGATATTCAGTGCCTTGCAAAATATTCGTCCCCCTTGACTTTTTATCTATTTTGTTACATTACAGCCTTAAGCTCAATGTTTTGTAAATCTGAATGTTACTTGATGGATCAGAATACAATAGTCTTTGTTGGTGAAGTGAAATGAGAAAAATATATACATAAAACTATATTTTTGAAATAGAAAACAGAAAATTGTCATGTGCGTATGTATTCACCCCATTTGTTATGAAGCCCATAAAAAGCTCTGGTGCAGCCAATTACCTTCAGAAGCCACATAATTAGTGAAATGATGTCCACCTGTGTGCAATCTAAGTGTCACATGATCTGTAATTACATATGCACACATTTTTTGAAAGGTCCCAGAGGCTGCAATACCTAAGCAATAGGGCACCACTAACCAAACACTGCCATGAAGACCAAGGAACTTTCCAAACAAGTAAGGGACAATGTTGTTGAGAAGTACAAGTCAGGGTTAGGTAATAAACAAATATCCAAATCTTTGATGATCCCCAGGAGCCCCATCAAATCTATCATAACCAAATGGAAAGAACATGGCAAAGCAGCAAACAGAATTATGAGTTTGGGAGCAGGGAGAGAAGCTCCCTAAGTGTAGACAGTTAAAGCAGTCTGTCCTGGACAATGGTTGGCTTACTTGACCACTTACTGATTGCAGGGCTAAGTGACTTGACAGGGCAGCCTGTGTATGAAGATACCACAAGGAGGTAAACAGTCCTTGTAGTATGTTCACACTCCACCTCCTATAATACTTCCAGAGGGTGGGAGCAGATCCTCCTAGGAGACTGTCCTAAAATTTCATACCTGCCAGACTGTTTGCCTACAATGCAGTACCAATATCAAAGTCTTACATCCATATGACAATGTTAGTCTCATTTGCCAAAGAAAGTGCATTGCAAAGCCGCATCAAGTAACCAGTTTGACAGGCACCTCTCTCATCTAGGCACCCCTAAACATCTGCCTGTTATTAAATAGAGACAGGTGCAACAGACATGACAAAGAAAAAAGGCTAGTAAGGTGTCTGCTTGATAGATTCTCATTACAAGAAAAAAAATATATATATACACAATACTGATTTTAGTATGCATTAGAGAAACATATTTGCAACATGCTTTCTTTTTTAGAACCCAAATCACATAATTGAATCAAATGGAATTATGTACTTATAGGACTTGCTAATGGCATAGAAAATTATCTGGAGCTTGGTATGGAAATGCCAACATCATGATGAGTAGTGTAGTGCATTATGTAAAAAAAGAAAAAACAGCACATTTCCCTACTTCTCATGGGACACATTCTGGTGCAAAAACCTGAATGAGTCTAGGATAGAATAAAAACTAAAATTTTCCACTGTTTCAATGTTTTCTTTATCATTAGAAAGATGTATCTCCCCTTTCTAACGTTTACATTATCAATAATACTATGTGAACTAACTTAGTGAATCCACATAACAAGTTCTATTTCAAGTTATTCCCTTACACCAAAATGATGGGAAAATTGTAGCCTACAGTACACTTTGTGATTTCACAAGACAATCTTCACCTTTCTGTAACATCCAACAAAAAGTGTCTGAGACTGAGCACTTTGCTAAGTGGAGAATAACTACTAATTGAACATATAAAGAAAACGTACTAATGGCTAATAATAATGCAGGTTTTGAAATGACAGAACTAATAAAAAAACTTGATGCTGAGAGAGAAAATCTCTAACGCTAACTCTATAGAGTCATTTTTATATTACATATTATATTACATAGTTACATACAGCCTTACTAAATTGTGATTCGGCAAACTGAATAGGGCTCTATTTAAGCACACAGCATATTTTTTTACAAAAGGTTTTAGTTAGTGAACTTCTATCCAAAAGCAAGGTCTTCACTAACTAAAAACTTCTGTAAAAAAAATATGCTATGTGCTTATAGAGCCCTTTTAAATTTACTGAATCGCTATTTAATAAGGCTGTTAGTGTTCATGGGGCAAAGCGAGCAACATACAATATAAATCACTTTAATTATAATGTAAATTAGCATGTTAATGTGAATTAATTATTATAAATCAAGCTGTTCCATCAGTACTATACAGAATATGTAAACTAAATCCATTGTGGTATTTTTATGCTTGAAGCGTTTCCTGCAGGTCTTTAACAAGTAGACAATCACCTTTATTCACTGAATTTCCTGCCTTTTGTTGCACTGTGCTCACATCTCAAGTCTCCAATGAGCACCATTACACTAGAGCATTGTAATTAGGACAACCTGAAGCTGTGTTAGTTCTGTTATAAAATTTTGATCTCACCAACCTGAGCTCAGGAAAAATATGATATTCATGTACATAAAAGCAAATAATACCCTTACGAAAATAAGATAAATAATTAAAAGTACTTGATCAGTTTGAAGGTTTGCGATCATTTTATAAAGCACGGAAAACTGTTTAGAGTCCCTTGGACTGCAAGAAGATTTAGTCAACTCATACTGCTGGAAATCAAGACAAACTGTCCACTGGAAGGTTTGATCATGAGGCTGGCCACATCAGGTTGGCATTGTGAGTATAGAAAAGCTGCAGAATCAGGTGGCTCAAGGTATAACAAAATCCTGGGTGATTTACACTCTATCACATATATTCTTTGGACTTATAGAACCCAATAATACAAGGATTTATAATTCTATGGTAGCTTTGAAGTCTTTTCCACTTCTCACTACTCTTTTCATGATGTCAGAGTTCCATGATTTTAACCAGTTATTTTAATCTCATTATTAATCGTTAAAATTTTAATATTTGTTTCATCTCTATATTGTAAATTAGGCAGAGGGTGTGCACTATTATATAAAAGGATACTGTTTTCTCATTGATTCTTATGGCATCGTGAGTAGACAGGATTCCCTAGAGAAGACTCTGATGTTGGAAAAGATTTAAGGCAAACAAGAAGGGGACGAAAGAGGAGGAAATGGATAGATGAGGTCATGAAGCAATGAACATGAGCTTGGGGAACCTAAGAAGTGCAGTGGCTGACAGATTTTACTGGCCTTTCAATAAATGTCCATCTAATAACTTTATTAGTCACAACACCCAAAATCTTATATCACACATAATTATATGCACCCTTATTAGTTTTAGTTATGTATATGCACACAATATCTCACAGAAGTGAGTACACCCCTCACATCTCTGTAAATATTTTATTATATATTTTCATGTGACAACACTGAAGAAATGACTCTCTGCTAAAATGTAAAGTAGTAAGTGTACAGCCTGTATAACAGTGTAAATGTTCTGTCCCCTCAAAATAACTCAACACACAGCCATTAATGTATAAACCGTTGGCAACAAAAGTGAGTACACCCTTAGGTGTAAATGTCCAAATTTGGGCCCAGAGTGTCATTATTTTGTGTGGCCACCAGTATTTTCTAGCACTGCCTTATCCCTCATGGGCATAGAGTTCACCAGAGCTTCACAGGTTGCCACTGGAGTCCTCTTCCACTCCTCCATGATGACATCACGGAGCTGGTGGATGTTAGAGACCTTGCATGTCCCCACCTTCAGTTTGAGGATGCCCCACAGATGCTCAATAGGGTTTGGAGACATGCTTGGCCAGTCCATCACCTTTACCTCATCTTCTTTAGCAAGGAAGTAGTTGTCTTGGATTTGTGTTTGGAGTCATTATCATGTTGGAATACTGCTCTGTGGCCCAGTCTCAGAAGGGAGGATATCATGCTCTGCTTTAGTATGTCACAGTACATGTTGGCATTAATGGTTCCCTCAATAAACTGTAGCTCCCTATGTGGGGTACAACTGATCTTTCAACAGACTGTCCCAGCCTGTTCACTGCTGGAGCCACATTGTGATGTAATAGAGCCTTTTTAACACCTCCACTACTGGTGGATTGGGCAAATGCCTCTATCCAGCCACAGGCTCACATATCTGCCCTCTAGTACTTTCCCATATTTCTGATCAGCTTTGTCACCCCACCAGCTCAAATCCAGGCGGTTAAACGACTTTAGCCAAGAGGTAGTGGATTCTCAAGAGGGCATCTGCATTAGTGTGGTCCTTCCTTCGCTTTGTTCCAGGTCAAACTTATATTGTTGCAGAAAGAGAAATCATCTTGTCACTTTGGCATTTGTCTATCTATTGCGTTTAAATGTAATGGGTGGTGGAAAAAAAAAGTAAAATAATACATTTAATACATTAATTTAAAGCATTGTATTTGCAATTTTAATATTATGTCAAAAAATATACTTTCTGTTGCCTTGAAATACTATATATTAGACTAGTACAACATATTAACATGCATGGCAAAGTTAATTTATTTAAAATAATTATATAATTTGTACAGTATATTCATTTTCACTAACATTCATACAGAAACAGTATAATTATTATAGTTTATTGCCATACCCTAAAAATTAGTGACTCATGTTTTTTTAACCCTTTGGTAAAAGGGTAATTATGCCAGCAAGGAACATAGTTTTAGTTTTGTCTTTGTATTAACAGCCAGATCCTAAGTGCTTTTCTTTCTTACTATAAGCCTATACTTTCACATCTCCGGTTCCTTGTCTATCAGTAGTAGATATAGCTCTGCAGAAATAACTCTCATATATTCTTTGATACTAGAAACACTAAGTTCCTGCTGTTAGAGCTCCACTTAGTTCATTATTCCAAAAATAAGAAACAATAAAACAAGACTTTAGAAAGCTTTCACAGATACTAATATAGCCGTATTAAATTCCCTCAGAGTGTAAAACCGTAGCCTGTAACATAGCCCGTATGACTTGCGGCTATTAAATTGGCTGCGTAAAGCAACATGCCAACGACTTGCGGTGCAAGGGCAAAAAAAAAACTACTGGATGTCCAATATTGCACTCCACAGCTGCAAATCCTTTGTTCTTTCAAGCCCATAAACACAGACTACTGTAGGGATGTAAGGTATTAAAATAAATAGCTCAACATTTTCAAACTCGCAAATCTGCAATATAATTTTTTTTTTTTTAATGTTTCATTTTCGTGTTATTTAGATCCCGGCAATCAATATGTTAATACATCAAATGGAACTTACATGGACTAGAATATCATATTTACTGATTTATTAATATTGCATTATTTCTGGAATGTGGGTTTGATCAAAAAATTTTAATTGAACACTGTAAGGCTTTGAAATCTCACCTCCATTTTTCAGTGACGTTATAATGATGATTGCATTTTCCATTGTCTTTAAACCTGTAATTACGGGTTTGACTAATTGATCATGTTTACAGCTGTACATCCAACGTGCGAAAAATGGGTTTACGGGCTTGCGTCTCTGGCCCGTAACTCGCGACATGGTGGAATTTAATAGCTCTGTCAAGCAGCTGAATTTCAAGCTTGCAGTCTTTGCAAGCTTGCTGATGCCGCTATGGGATTTGAATTTAATAGGCCTGATTTAAAAAAGATGCTATATGCTTATATAGAGCCCTATTCAATTTGGCAAAAGGCAATTGAATAAGTCAGGCAATGAGTGCCTTCTGTGCTCATCACCCGAATGCTGTGCGTGTTAGTGCCTTAACGGCTCACCTTGCTACACGAGGCTGGCAGCCAAAGTGCTCTGAGTTAACGGCTTTTCTCGCTATGCGAGGCTCACAGCCGATGAGTGCCTGTGGTGTTCATCGCCTAAATGCTCTGAGTTAACAGCTTGCGTCGTGAGGCTTGCAAGCGATGAGCGGCTTTGGCGCTTATCGCCTTAGTCGTATGCACAACGCAAATCGTGACGACGTCTCTTATTTCGACAATTATAATATGTGAGAACATAGGATGCTCTGCTAAGTATATTTGTCAGTGAGGGCTGTTTTAGCAGCAGCAGCTTTCACTTCTCCCTTACACACAGGTATGTTCAGCCGGAGGGTGCGGTGCTGATCCCAAGGAATGAAACCCCAACACTGCACTGGCTCAGTTACACATGCCTGTCTGCTTCCAGGTAAAACTGAGTTTCAGAGACGTACAATGGACGCAATCTAGGTGCCTGTAAGCATTTTGTGTCATGAGAACCTGGCTCCTGGCATTTGTTGAGCCCTGTAAAATTAGATTTTTATTTAAATTATAGTATGCATTTTTTTTCTGGGTGCTTGAGAGCTCTGATTGCTTGAGTTCTTGTCTACTGTAAATGTATGTATATATATATATATATATATATATATATATATATATATATATATATATATGTATAAAACATTATTACATAGCACTCAGTACCTCTCAACACCCACTCCCTATCTCCTCCCTCACAGAACCCATCATGTTGTTCTTGCTCTCTTACCTTGTTCCCTGATATGCATTCCCAGCATGCTGAACTGACATGATAACCCACTCTAAGAGCAGCCTCTTTTAGCTCACTTGTGCCCTTACAGGGAGTAATATTCTGTAGTATATCAATCTGGTCCCACTCACTAGAGGGGTCCAGCCCTAAAATACCAGGCAATTCCACCCTGAACACCCCAGATGTATGTTTCAGCCTTCTTTGGGCCTCGTCGGTGTAGCTGATGACTCCCTAAGGCACAGTACGCAAGGGGTCCATGTCTGGATCCCCCTATGACCCTTAGGGAGACTAATCCCTAAGGGTCATTTGCATGAACAACAAAAAAACTAAATATAGGTGCCCAATCAGAGAACAAGCTAACCTTAATAGGTGTTCGACCAAGGAGGCCCAGACAGCTCCGCCCCATTTGAATCAAATGGCTTGCTCTTTTATCACTGAAACCCAGCCAGCTGGAACAGTAACACTCTGGAACTCCCACTAGTGTGGCTGTGGTTCCAGATCATTGAGGGAGTATGAAGAACTCAGCATCTGGAACATAAGAACACTGGAGAAAAGGAACAATGGAATAGTGGGGTCAGATATTTGAGTATGGATGAATCCCTTTGTCTTCCCAGCTACAGCTCTCGGACCCTTTGGATCCCCACCCTTGTATTCTGTCACAAGCGGGTACTTTTCACTGTTTTTTTTCAACAGAACATTTATAGTCAAACATACATTTCCTGTTCTTAATCAGTTAACTCAATCAGCCATCTGTAGTACCTCACTGATCAATATGGGGGTGTGGGAGTTAATCCCATCACATGGTAAGCTGGTATTTACATCACAAACTTAAACACATTCAAAGTTCCCTTCTAAACTAGTTTACCCCCATATACTGTTTGGTTTTCATGTCCACAGCTAGATAATCACAAAAGGCAAATTGTTATTGAGATGCACAGTTCATTGTTCATGTTTCGTGTCTCTGGAGAATTTGCAGGTACTGGAAGGATTGAGGGTTAGTAACTGACTTACAACCATATTTAGGAAGGTGTTGAGGGGGGTTAGGGCCTCCAGGTGGGTCATCACAAGCCGATCCAAGAGACACTTACCTCCCAATATAATACATAAGTCAATAGGGAAAATGGAGAGGATATAGCTCTTGCAGTGGAGTTTGGCAGGCTCCAAGCAATCATCACAATCTCTCATTCCTTTATTAAAGAATAAATGCATTCTTTACATGCTATAAGACACTTACATTTTTAATTAATATATATTTCAAAATAATATTCTGGAAAAGACAAAATGACTCAAACTGCATTTTCTCGATTGATAGTCATTTGGTAGCTTTCCAGCAAGGTTTATTTTTGTTAATGTTCTCCATTTTTAAAATAACTATATACATAGTATAAAAATAACTACTTAACTGTTGGAAACCATGTACATAGATAGTAGCATACACTGTATCAAGGTCAGATCCTCTACTTTTCAGAACAAGCAGTTTTCTGTATCTTCTTTGCCAATAAAGGATAACAGAAAACTAAAAAAAAGGACTGGACAAATTCCAAAAGCCCTTGGCCATATGTTCAGAGAGAAAATAAGACAGATAAAAGATATTTAAAGGAAGAAAATGGTTTGAAGCCTCTGTAAATGGTCTGTGATAATTTCTTTTTTGTAATCTCTTAACATTGAATATTATAACAAGGCTGTTAAAATATATTAAAATTAGATAATTATTCATTATATGTAAAAGATAACTTGCTTGTTGTATGGTGTTAGATTAAGATATTTTAAATTAATAATTTAAAGTAGAACAGAGATAATTTGTTTCTTTTAATCAAGATACTGTAATTCTGAGGTAAAATGTCAGCTAATTAGTGAAGTATTATCTTCAGTTAATGAATCATTAAAAGTATTTCACTTTTTTTATTTTTTTATTCTTGGACTTTAGTTGCACTGTACAAATGTGGAGAAGATTGCATTAAAATACAAATGAAAAGAAAAAAGCACACTGTTAAAAACTAGCAAGAAGATCCCATTAAATATCAATCATTAAGGTGATTAAATATTAGAATTGAAGTTACATAGATAAACAGAGCAACCCTTGTTTTACTGTAATCGATTAAATATCAGTTGCCTGCCTAAAGGCGTGTGTGTGAGGCCTATTGCATCTAGTCTGCCAACTTTTGCAAGTGCACAGTGACACTCATATCTAGTGCAACCACAGTGTGCAGTGAAATAAAACAACCCTTTTTTTACTGTAATCGTTTGAATATCAGTTGCCTGCCTAAAGGCGTGTGTGTAAAGCCTATTGCATCTAGTCTGCCAACTTTTGCCAGTGCACAGTGACACTCATATCTAGTGCAACGTAGTGTGCAGTGAAATAAAACAACCCTTTTTTTACTGTAACCGATTGAATATCAGTTGCCTGCCTAAAGGCGTGTGTGTAAGGCCTATTGCATCTAGTCTACCAACTTTTGCCAGTGCACAGTGACACTCATATCTAGTGCAACCGTAGTGTGCAGTGAAATAAAACAACCCTTTTTTTACTGTAATCGATTGAATATCAGTTGCCTGCCTACAGGCGTGTGTGTGAGACTTATTGCATCTAGTCTATTAACTTTTGCCAGTGCACAGTGACACTCATATCTAGTGCAACCGTATTGTGCAGTGAAATAAAACAACACTTTTTTTACTTTAATCGATTGAATATCAGTTGCCTGCCTAAAGGCGTGTGTGAGGCCTATTGCATCTAGTCTGCCAACTTTTGCCAGTGCACAGTGACACTCATATCTAGTGTAACCGTAGTCTGCAGTGAAATAAAACAACCATTTTTTACTGTAATCGATTGAATATCAATTGCCTGCCTACAGGCGTGTGTGTGAGACTTATTGCATCTAGTCTACCAACTTTTGCCAGTGCACAGTGACACTCATATCTAGTGCAACCGTAGTGTGCAGTGAAATAAAACAACCCTTTTTTTACTGTAATCGATTGAATATCAGTTGCCTGCCTAAAGGCGTGTGTGAGGCCTATTGCATCTAGTCTGCCAACTTTTGCCAGTGCACAGTGACACTCATATCTAGTGCAACCGTAGTGTGCAGTGAAATAAAACAACCCTTTTTTTTACTGTAAGCGTTTGAATATCAGTTGCCTGCCTAAAGGCGTGTGTGTGAGGCCTATTGCATCTAGTCTGCCAACTTTTGCCAGTGACACTCATATCTAGTGCAACCGTAGTGTGCAGTGAAATAAAACAACCCTTTTTTTTACTGTAATCGATTGAATATCAGTTGCCTGCCTACTGTCGTGTGTGTGAGGCCTATTGCATCTAGTCTGCTAACTTTTGCCAGTGCGCAGTGACACCCATATCTAGTGCAACAGTAGTGTGCAGTGAAATAAAAAAAACTTTTTTTACTGTAATCGTTTGAATATCAGTTGCCTGCCTAAAGGCGTGTGTGTAAAGCCTATTGCATCTAGTCTGCCAACTTTTGCCAGTGCACAGTGACACTCATATCTAGTGCAACGTAGTGTGCAGTGAAATAAAACAACCCTTTTTTTACTGTAACCGATTGAATATCAGTTGCCTGCCTAAAGGCGTGTGTGTAAGGCCTATTGCATCTAGTCTACCAACTTTTGCCAGTGCACAGTGACACTCATATCTAGTGCAACCGTAGTGTGCAGTGAAATAAAACAACCCTTTTTTTACTGTAATCGATTGAATATCAGTTGCCTGCCTACAGGCGTGTGTGTGAGACTTATTGCATCTAGTCTATTAACTTTTGCCAGTGCACAGTGACACTCATATCTAGTGCAACCGTAGTGTGCAGTGAAATAAAACAACCCTTTTTTTACTTTAATCGATTGAATATCAGTTGCCTGCCTACAGGCGTGTGTGAGGCCTATTGCATCTAGTCTGCCAACTTTTGCCAGTGCACAGTGACACTCATATCTAGTGTAACCGTAGTCTGCAGTGAAATAAAACAACCATTTTTTACTGTAATCGATTGAATATCAATTGCCTGCCTACAGGCGTGTGTGTGAGACTTATTGCATCTAGTCTACCAACTTTTGCCAGTGCACAGTGACACTCATATCTAGTGCAACCGTAGTGTGCAGTGAAATAAAACAACCCTTTTTTTACTGTAATCGATTGAATATCAGTTGCCTGCCTAAAGGCGTGTGTGAGGCCTATTGCATCTAGTCTGCCAACTTTTGCCATTGCACAGTGACACTCATATCTAGTGCAACCGTAGTGTGCAGTGAAATAAAACAACCCTTTTTTTTACTGTAAGCGTTTGAATATCAGTTGCCTGCCTAAAGGCGTGTGTGTGAGGCCTATTGCATCTAGTCTGCCAACTTTTGCCAGTGACACTCATATCTAGTGCAACCGTAGTGTGCAGTGAAATAAAACAACCCTTTTTTTTACTGTAATCGATTGAATATCAGTTGCCTGCCTACTGTCGTGTGTGTGAGGCCTATTGCATCTAGTCTGCTAACTTTTGCCAGTGCGCAGTGACACCCATATCTAGTGCAACAGTAGTGTGCAGTGAAATAAAAAAAACTTTTTTTACTGTAATCGTTTGAATATCAGTTGCCTGCCTAAAGGCGTGTGTGTAAAGCCTATTGCATCTAGTCTGCCAACTTTTGCCAGTGCACAGTGACACTCATATCTAGTGCAACGTAGTGTGCAGTGAAATAAAACAACCCTTTTTTTACTGTAACCGATTGAATATCAGTTGCCTGCCTAAAGGCGTGTGTGTAAGGCCTATTGCATCTAGTCTACCAACTTTTGCCAGTGCACAGTGACACTCATATCTAGTGCAACCGTAGTGTGCAGTGAAATAAAACAACCCTTTTTTTACTGTAATCGATTGAATATCAGTTGCCTGCCTACAGGCGTGTGTGTGAGACTTATTGCATCTAGTCTATTAACTTTTGCCAGTGCACAGTGACACTCATATCTAGTGCAACCGTATTGTGCAGTGAAATAAAACAACCCTTTTTTTACTTTAATCGATTGAATATCAGTTGCCTGCCTAAAGGCGTGTGTGAGGCCTATTGCATCTAGTCTGCCAACTTTTGCCAGTGCACAGTGACACTCATATCTAGTGTAACCGTAGTCTGCAGTGAAATAAAACAACCATTTTTTACTGTAATCGATTGAATATCAATTGCCTGCCTACAGGCGTGTGTGTGAGACTTATTGCATCTAGTCTACCAACTTTTGCCAGTGCACAGTGACACTCATATCTAGTGCAACCGTAGTGTGCAGTGAAATAAAACAACCCTTTTTTTACTGTAATCGATTGAATATCAGTTGCCTGCCTAAAGGCGTGTGTGAGGCCTATTGCATCTAGTCTGCCAACTTTTGCCAGTGCACAGTGACACTCATATCTAGTGCAACCGTAGTGTGCAGTGAAATAAAACAACCCTTTTTTTTACTGTAATCGATTGAATATCAGTTGCCTGCCTACTGTCGTGTGTGTGAGGCCTATTGCATCTAGTCTGCTAACTTTTGCCAGTGCGCAGTGACACCCATATCTAGTGCAACAGTAGTGTGCAGTGAAATAAAAAAAAAACTTTTTTTACTGTAATCAATTGAATATCAGTTGCCTACCTAAATGAGTGTGTGTGAGACCTATTGCATCTAGTCTGCCAACTTTTGCCAGTGCACAGTGACACTCATATCTAGTGCAACCGTAGTGTGCAGTGAAATAAAACAACCCTTTTTTTTACTGTAATCAATTGAATATCAGTTGCCTACCTAAAGGAGTGTGTGTGTGAGGTCTATTGCATCTAGTCTGCCAACTTTTGCCAGTGCACAGTGACACTCATATCTAGTGCAACCGTAGTGTGCAGTGAAATAAAACAACCCTTTTTTTTACTTTAATCGATTGAATATCAGTTGCCTGCCTAAAGGCATGTGTGAGGCCTATTGCATCTAGTCTGCCAACGTTTGCAAGTGCACAGTGACACTCATATCTAGTGCAACCGTAGTGTGCAGTGAAATAAAACAACCCTTGTTTTACTGTAATCGATTAAATATCAGTTGCCTGCCTAAAGGCGTGTGTGTGAGGCCTATTGCATCTAGTCTGCCAACTTTTGCAAGTGCAGAGTGACACTCATATCTAGTGCAACCGTAGTGTGCAGTGAAATAAAACAACCCTTTTTTTACTGTAATCGTTTGAATATCAGTTGCCTGCCTAAAGGCGTGTGTGTAAAGCCTATTGCATCTATCCTGCCAACTTTTGCCAGTGCACAGTGACACTCATATCTAGTGCAACGTAGTGTGCAGTGAAATAAAACAACCCTTTTTTTACTGTAACCGATTGAATATCAGTTGCCTGCCTACTGGCGTGTGTGTGAGGCCTATTGCATCTAGTCTGCCAACTTTTGCCAGTGCACAGTGACACTCATATCTAGTGCAACCGTAGTGTGCAGTGAAATAAAACAACCCTTTTTTTACTGTAATCGATTGAATATCAGTTGCCTGCCTAAAGGCGTGTGTGTGAGGCCTATTGCATCTAGTCTGCCAACTTTTGCCAGTGACACTCATATCTAGTGCAACCGTAGTGTGCAGTGAAATAAAACAACCCTTTTTTTTACTGTAATCGATTGAATATCAGTTGCCTGCCTACTGTCGTGTGTGTGAGGCCTATTGCATCTAGTCTGCTAACTTTTGCCAGTGCGCAGTGACACCCATATCTAGTGCAACAGTAGTGTGCAGTGAAATAAAAAAAAACTTTTTTTACTGTAATCAATTGAATATCAGTTGCCTACCTAAAGGAGTGTGTGTGAGACCTATTGCATCTAGTCTGCCAACTTTTGCCAGTGCACAGTGACACTCATATCTAGTGCAACCGTAGTGTGCAGTGAAATAAAACAACCCTTTTTTTTACTGTAATCAATTGAATATCAGTTGCCTACCTAAAGGAGTGTGTGTGTGAGGTCTATTGCATCTAGTCTGCCAACTTTTGCCAGTGCACAGTGACACTCATATCTAGTGCAACCGTAGTGTGCAGTGAAATAAAACAACCCTTTTTTTTACTGTAATCGATTGAATATCAGTTGCCTGCCTAAAGGCATGTGTGAGGCCTATTGCATCTAGTCTGCCAACGTTTGCAAGTGCACAGTGACACTCATATCTAGTGCAACCGTAGTGTGCAGTGAAATAAAACAACCCTTGTTTTACTGTAATCGATTAAATATCAGTTGCCTGCCTAAAGGCGTGTGTGTGAGGCCTATTGCATCTAGTCTGCCAACTTTTGCAAGTGCAGAGTGACACTCATATCTAGTGCAACCGTAGTGTGCAGTGAAATAAAACAACCCTTTTTTTACTGTAATCGTTTGAATATCAGTTGCCTGCCTAAAGGCGTGTGTGTAAAGCCTATTGCATCTAGCCTGCCAACTTTTGCCAGTGCACAGTGACACTCATATCTAGTGCAACGTAGTGTGCAGTGAAATAAAACAACCCTTTTTTTACTGTAACCGATTGAATATCAGTTGCCTGCCTACTGGCGTGTGTGTGAGGCCTATTGCATCTAGTCTGCCAACTTTTGCCAGTGCACAGTGACACTCATATCTAGTGCAACCGTAGTGTGCAGTGAAATAAAACACCCCTTTTTTTACTGTAATCGATTGAATATCAGTTGCCTGCCTACAGGCGTGTGTGTGAGACTTATTGCATCTAGTCTACCAACTTTTGCCAGTGCACAGTGACACTCATATCTAGTGCAACCGTATTGTGCAGTGAAATAAAACAACCCTTTTTTTACTGTAATCGATTGAATATCAGTTGCCTGCCTAAAGGCGTGTGTGAGGCCTATTGCATCTAGTCTGCCAACTTTTGCCAGTGCACAGTGACACTCATATCTAGTGCAACCGTAGTGTGCAGTGAAATAAAACAACCCTTTTTTTACTGTAACCGATTGAATATCAGTTGCCTGCCTAAAGTCATGTGTGTGAGGCCTATTGTATCTAGTCTGCCAACTTTTGCCAGTGACACTCATATCTAGTGCAACCGTAGTGTGCAGTGAAATAAAACAACCCTTTTTTTACTGTAATCGATTCAATATCAGTTGCCTGCCTAAAGTCATGTGTGTGAGGCCTATTGCATCTAGTCTGCCAACATTTGCCAGTGCACAGTGACACTCATATCTAGTGCAACCGTAGTGTGCAGTGAAATAAAACAACCCTTTTTTTTACTGTAATCGATTGAATATCAGTTGCCTGCCTACTGGCGTGTGTGTGAGGCCTATTGCATCTAGTCTGCCAACTTTTGCCAGTGCGCAGTGACACTCATATCTAGTGCAACCGTAGTGTGCAATGAAATAAAACAACCCTTTTTTTACTGTAATCGATTGAATATGTTGCCTGCCTACAGGCTTGTGTGTGAGGCCTATTGCATCTAGTCTGCCAACTTTTGCCAGTGCACAGTGACACTCATATCTAGTGCAACCGTAGTGTGCAGTGAAATAAAACAACCCTTTTTTTACTGTAATCGATTGAATATCAGTTGCCTGCCTAAAGTCATGTGTGTGAGGCGTATTGCATCTAGTCTGCCAACTTTTGCCAGTGCACAGTGACACTCATATCTAGTGCAACCGTAGTGTGCAGTGAAATAAAACAACCCTTTTTTTTACTGTAATCGATTGAATATCAGTTGCCTGCCTACTGTCGTGTGTGTGAGGCCTATTGCATCTAGTCTGCTAACTTTTGCCAGTGCGCAGTGACACTCATATCTAGTGCAACAGTAGTGTGCAGTGAAATAAAACAACCATTTTTTTACTGTAATAGATTGAATATCAGTTGCCTGCCTACTGGCGTGTGTGTGAGGCCTATTGCATCTAGTCTGCTAACTTTTGCCAGTGCGCAGTGACACCCATATCTAGTGCAACAGTAGTGTGCAGTGAAATAAAAAAAACCTTTTTTTACTGTAATCAATTGAATATCAGTTGCCTACCTAAAGGAGTGTGTGTGAGACCTATTGCATCTAGTCTGCCAACTTTTGCCAGTGCACAATGACACTCATATCTAGTGCAACCGTAGTGTGCAGTGAAATAAAACAACCCTTTTTTTACTGTAATCAATTGAATATCAGTTGCCTACCTAAAGGAGTGTGTGTGTGAGGTCTATTGCATCTAGTCTGCCAACTTTTGCCAGTGCACAGTGACACTCATATCTAGTGCAACCGTAGTGTGCAGTGAAATAAAACAACCCTTTTTTTTACTGTAATCGATTGAATATCAGTTGCCTGCCTAAAGGCATGTGTGAGGCCTATTGCATCTAGTCTGCCAACGTTTGCAAGTGCACAGTGACACTCATATCTAGTGCAACCGTAGTGTGCAGTGAAATAAAACAACCCTTGTTTTACTGTAATCGATTAAATATCAGTTGCCTGCCTAAAGGCGTGTGTGTGAGGCCTATTGCATCTAGTCTGCCAACTTTTGCAAGTGCAGAGTGACACTCATATCTAGTGCAACCGTAGTGTGCAGTGAAATAAAACAACCCTTTTTTTACTGTAATCGTTTGAATATCAGTTGCCTGCCTAAAGGCGTGTGTGTAAAGCCTATTGCATCTAGCCTGCCAACTTTTGCCAGTGCACAGTGACACTCATATCTAGTGCAACGTAGTGTGCAGTGAAATAAAACAACCCTTTTTTTACTGTAACCGATTGAATATCAGTTGCCTGCCTACTGGCGTGTGTGTGAGGCCTATTGCATCTAGTCTGCCAACTTTTGCCAGTGCACAGTGACACTCATATCTAGTGCAACCGTAGTGTGCAGTGAAATAAAACAACCCTTTTTTTACTGTAATCGATTGAATATCAGTTGCCTGCCTACAGGCGTGTGTGTGAGACTTATTGCATCTAGTCTACCAACTTTTGCCAGTGCACAGTGACACTCATATCTAGTGCAACCGTATTGTGCAGTGAAATAAAACAACCCTTTTTTTACTGTAATCGATTGAATATCAGTTGCCTGCCTAAAGGCGTGTGTGAGGCCTATTGCATCTAGTCTGCCAACTTTTGCCAGTGCACAGTGACACTCATATCTAGTGCAACCGTATTGTGCAGTGAAATAAAACAACCCTTTTTTTACTGTAACCGATTGAATATCAGTTGCCTGCCTAAAGTCATGTGTGTGAGGCCTATTGTATCTAGTCTGCCAACTTTTGCCAGTGACACTCATATCTAGTGCAACCGTAGTGTGCAGTGAAATAAAACAACCCTTTTTTTACTGTAATCGATTCAATATCAGTTGCCTGCCTAAAGTCATGTGTGTGAGGCCTATTGCATCTAGTCTGCCAACATTTGCCAGTGCACAGTGACACTCATATCTAGTGCAACCGTAGTGTGCAGTGAAATAAAACAACCCTTTTTTTTACTGCAATCGATTGAATATCAGTTGCCTGCCTACTGGCGTGTGTGTGAGGCCTATTGCATCTAGTCTGCCAACTTTTGCCAGTGTGCAGTGACACTCATATCTAGTGCAACCGTAGTGTGCAGTGAAATAAAACAACCCTTTTTTTACTGTAATCGATTGAATATCAGTTGCCTGCCTACAGGCTTGTGTGTGAGGCCTATTGCATCTAGTCTGCCAACTTTTGCCAGTGCACAGTGACACTCATATCTAGTGCAACCGTAGTGTGCAGTGAAATAAAACAACCCTTTTTTTACTGTAATCGATTGAATATCAGTTGCCTGCCTACTGTCGTGTGTGTGAGGCCTATTGCATCTAGTCTGCTAACTTTTGCCAGTGCGCAGTGACACTCATATCTAGTGCAACAGTAGTGTGCAGTGAAATAAAACAACCCTTTTTTTACTGTAATAGATTGAATATCAGTTGCCTGCCTACTGGCGTGTGTGTGAGGCGTATTGCATCTAGTCTGCCAACTTTTGCCAGTGCACAGTGACACTCATATCTAGTGCAACCGTAGTGTGCAGTGAAATAAAACAACCCTTTTTTTACTGTAATCGATTGAATATCAGTTGCCTGCCTAAAGTCATGTGTGTGAGGCCTATTGCATCTAGTCTGCCAACTTTTGCCAGTGCACAGTGACACTCATATCTAGTGCAACCGTAGTGTGCAGTGAAATAAAACAACCCTTTTTTTACTGTAATCAATTGAATATCAGTTGCCTGCCTACTGTCGTGTGTGTGAGGCCTATTGCATCTAGTCTGCTAACTTTTGCCAGTGCGCAGTGACACTCATATCTAGTGCAACAGTAGTGTGCAGTGAAATAAAACAACCCTTTTTTTACTGTAATAGATTGAATATCAGTTGCCTGCCTACTGGCGTGTGTGTGAGGCGTATTGCATCTAGTCTGCCAACTTTTGCCAGTGCACAGTGACACTCATATCTAGTGCAACCGTAGTGTGCAGTGAAATAAAACAACCCTTTTTTTACTGTAATCGATTGAATATCAGTTGCCTGCCTAAAGTCATGTGTGTGAGGCCTATTGCATCTAGTCTGCCAACTTTTGCCAGTGCACAGTGACACTCATATCTAGTGCAACCGTAGTGTGCAGTGAAAAAAAACAACCCTTTTTTTTACTGTAATCGATTGAATATCAGTTGCCTGCCTACTGTCGTGTGTGTGAGGCCTATTGCATCTAGTCTGCTAACTTTTGCCAGTGCGCAGTGACACTCATATCTAGTGCAACAGTAGTGTGCAGTAAAATAAAACAACCCTTTTTTTACTGTAATCGATTGAATATCAGTTGCCTGCCTACTGGCGTGTGTGTGAGGCCTATTGCATCTAGTCTGCCAACTTTTGCCAGTGCGCAGTGACACTCATATCTAGTGCAACCGTAGTGTGCAGTGAAATAAAACAACCCTTTTTTTACTGTAATCGATTGAATATCAGTTGCCTGCCTACAGGCTTGTGTGTGAGGCCTATTGCATCTAGTCTGCCAACTTTTGCCAGTGCACAGTGACACTCATATCTAGTGCAACCGTAGTGTGCAGTGAAATAAAACAACCCTTTTTTTACTGTAATCGATTGAATATCAGTTGCCTGCCTAAAGTCATGTGTGTGAGGCCTATTGCATCTAGTCTGCCAACTTTTGCCAGTGCACAGTGACACTCATATCTAGTGCAACCGTAGTGTGCAGTGAAATAAAACAACCCTTTTTTTTACTGTAATCGATTGAATATCAGTTGCCTGCCTACTGTCGTGTGTGTGAGGCCTATTGCATCTAGTCTGCTAACTTTTGCCAGTGCGCAGTGACACTCATATCTAGTGCAACAGTAGTGTGCAGTGAAATAAAACAACCATTTTTTTACTGTAATAGATTGAATATCAGTTGCCTGCCTACTGGCGTGTGTGTGAGGCCTATTGCATCTAGTCTGCCAACTTTTGCCAGTGCACAGTGACACTCATATCTAGTGCAACCGTAGTGTGCAGTGAAATAAAACAACCCTTTTTTTACTGTAATCGATTGAATATCAGTTGCCTGCCTAAAGTCATGTGTGTGAGGCCTATTGCATCTAGTCTGCCAACTTTTCCCAGTGCACAGTGACACTCATATCTAGTGCAACCGTAGTGTGCAGTGAAAAAAAAACAACCTTTTTTTTACTGTAATCGATTGAATATCAGTTGCCTGCCTACTGTCGTGTGTGTGAGGCCTATTGCATCTAGTCTGCTAACTTTTGCCAGTGCGCAGTGACACTCATATCTAGTGCAACAGTAGTGTGCAGTAAAATAAAACAACCCTTTTTTTTACTGTAATCGATTGAATATCAGTTGCCTGCCTACTGGCGTGTGTGTGAGGCCTATTGCATCTAGTCTGCCAACTTTTGCCAGTGCGCAGTGACACTCATATCTAGTGCAACAGTAGTGTGCAGTGAAATAAAACAACCCTTTTTTTACTGTAATCGATTGAATATCAGTTGCCTGCCTACAGGCTTGTGTGTGAGGCCTATTGCATCTAGTCTGCCAACTTTTCCCAGTGCGCAGTGACACTCATATCTAGTGCAACAGTAGTGTGCAGTGAAATAAAACAACCCTTTTTTTACTGTAATCGATTGAATATCAGTTGCCTGCCTACAGGCTTGTGTGTGAGGCCTATTGCATCTAGTCTGCCAACTTTTGCCAGTGCACAGTGACACTCATATCTAGTGCAACCGTAGTGTGCAGTGAAATAAAACAACCCTTTTTTTACTGTAATCGATTGAATATCAGTTGCCTGCCTAAAGTCATGTGTGTGAGGCCTATTGCATCTAGTCTGCCAACTTTTGCCACTGCACAGTGACACTCATATCTAGTGCAACCGTAGTGTGCAGTGAAATAAAACAACCCTTTTTTTTACTGTAATCGATTGAATATCAGTTGCCTGCCTACTGTCGTGTGTGTGAGGCCTATTGCATCTAGTCTGCTAACTTTTGCCAGTGCGCAGTGACACTCATATCTAGTGCAACAGTAGTGTGCAGTGAAATAAAACAACCATTTTTTTACTGTAATCGATTGAATATCAGTTGCCTGCCTACTGTCGTGTGTGTGAGGCCTATTGCATCTAGTCTGCCAACTTTTGCCAGTGCGCAGTGACACTCATATCTAGTGCAACCGTAGTGTGCAGTGAAATAAAACAACCCTTTTTTTTACTGTAATCGATTGAATATCAGTTGCCTGCCTAAAGGCATGTGTGAGGCCTATTGCATCTAGTCTGCCAACGTTTGCAAGTGCACAGTGACACTCATATCTAGTGCAACCGTAGTGTGCAGTGAAATAAAACAACCCTTGTTTTACTGTAATCGATTAAATATCAGTTGCCTGCCTAAAGGCGTGTGTGTGAGGCCTATTGCATCTAGTCTGCCAACTTTTGCAAGTGCAGAGTGACACTCATATCTAGTGCAACCGTAGTGTGCAGTGAAATAAAACAACCCTTTTTTTACTGTAATCGTTTGAATATCAGTTGCCTGCCTAAAGGCGTGTGTGTAAAGCCTATTGCATCTAGCCTGCCAACTTTTGCCAGTGCACAGTGACACTCATATCTAGTGCAACGTAGTGTGCAGTGAAATAAAACAACCCTTTTTTTACTGTAACCGATTGAATATCAGTTGCCTGCCTACTGGCGTGTGTGTGAGGCCTATTGCATCTAGTCTGCCAACTTTTGCCAGTGCACAGTGACACTCATATCTAGTGCAACCGTAGTGTGCAGTGAAATAAAACAACCCTTTTTTTACTGTAATCGATTGAATATCAGTTGCCTGCCTACAGGCGTGTGTGTGAGACTTATTGCATCTAGTCTACCAACTTTTGCCAGTGCACAGTGACACTCATATCTAGTGCAACCGTATTGTGCAGTGAAATAAAACAACCCTTTTTTTACTGTAATCGATTGAATATCAGTTGCCTGCCTAAAGGCGTGTGTGAGGCCTATTGCATCTAGTCTGCCAACTTTTGCCAGTGCACAGTGACACTCATATCTAGTGCAACCGTATTGTGCAGTGAAATAAAACAACCCTTTTTTTACTGTAACCGATTGAATATCAGTAGCCTGCCTAAAGTCATGTGTGTGAGGCCTATTGTATCTAGTCTGCCAACTTTTGCCAGTGACACTCATATCTAGTGCAACCGTAGTGTGCAGTGAAATAAAACAACCCTTTTTTTACTGTAATCGATTCAATATCAGTTGCCTGCCTAAAGTCATGTGTGTGAGGCCTATTGCATCTAGTCTGCCAACATTTGCCAGTGCACAGTGACACTCATATCTAGTGCAACCGTAGTGTGCAGTGAAATAAAACAACCCTTTTTTTTACTGCAATCGATTGAATATCAGTTGCCTGCCTACTGGCGTGTGTGTGAGGCCTATTGCATCTAGTCTGCCAACTTTTGCCAGTGTGCAGTGACACTCATATCTAGTGCAACCTTAGTGTGCAGTGAAATAAAACAACCCTTTTTTTACTGTAATCGATTGAATATCAGTTGCCTGCCTACAGGCTTGTGTGTGAGGCCTATTGCATCTAGTCTGCCAACTTTTGCCAGTGCACAGTGACACTCATATCTAGTGCAACCGTAGTGTGCAGTGAAATAAAACAACCCTTTTTTTACTGTAATCGATTGAATATCAGTTGCCTGCCTACTGTCGTGTGTGTGAGGCCTATTGCATCTAGTCTGCAAACTTTTGCCAGTGCGCAGTGACACTCATATCTAGTGCAACAGTAGTGTGCAGTGAAATAAAACAACCCTTTTTTTTACTGTAATAGATTGAATATCAGTTGCCTGCCTACTGGCGTGTGTGTGAGGCGTATTGCATCTAGTCTGCCAACTTTTGCCAGTGCACAGTGACACTCATATCTAGTGCAACCGTAGTGTGCAGTGAAATAAAACAACCCTTTTTTTACTGTAATCGATTGAATATCAGTTGCCTGCCTAAAGTCATGTGTGTGAGGCCTATTGCATCTAGTCTGCCAACTTTTGCCAGTGCACAGTGACACTCATATCTAGTGCAACCGTAGTGTGCAGTGAAAAAAAACAACCCTTTTTTTTACTGTAATCGATTGAATATCAGTTGCCTGCCTACTGTCGTGTGTGTGAGGCCTATTGCATCTAGTCTGCCAACTTTTGCCAGTGCACAGTGACACTCATATCTAGTGCAACCGTATTGTGCAGTGAAATAAAACAACCCTTTTTTTACTGTAACCGATTGAATATCAGTTGCCTGCCTAAAGTCATGTGTGTGAGGCCTATTGTATCTAGTCTGCCAACTTTTGCCAGTGACACTCATATCTAGTGCAACCGTAGTGTGCAGTGAAATAAAACAACCCTTTTTTTACTGTAATCGATTCAATATCAGTTGCCTGCCTAAAGTCATGTGTGTGAGGCCTATTGCATCTAGTCTGCCAACATTTGCCAGTGCACAGTGACACTCATATCTAGTGCAACCGTAGTGTGCAGTGAAATAAAACAACCCTTTTTTTTACTGTAATCGATTGAATATCAGTTGCCTGCCTACTGGCGTGTGTGTGAGGCCTATTGCATCTAGTCTGCCAACTTTTGCCAGTGTGCAGTGACACTCATATCTAGTGCAACCGTAGTGTGCAGTGAAATAAAACAACCCTTTTTTTACTGTAATCGATTGAATATCAGTTGCCTGCCTACAGGCTTGTGTGTGAGGCCTATTGCATCTAGTCTGCCAACTTTTGCCAGTGCACAGTGACACTCATATCTAGTGCAACCGTAGTGTGCAGTGAAATAAAACAACCCTTTTTTTACTGTAATCGATTGAATATCAGTTGCCTGCCTACTGTCGTGTGTGTGAGGCCTATTGCATCTAGTCTGCTAACTTTTGCCAGTGCGCAGTGACACTCATATCTAGTGCAACAGTAGTGTGCAGTGAAATAAAACAACCCTTTTTTTACTGTAATAGATTGAATATCAGTTGCCTGCCTACTGGCGTGTGTGTGAGGCGTATTGCATCTAGTCTGCCAACTTTTGCCAGTGCACAGTGACACTCATATCTAGTGCAACCGTAGTGTGCAGTGAAATAAAACAACCCTTTTTTTACTGTAATCGATTGAATATCAGTTGCCTGCCTAAAGTCTTGTGTGTGAGGCCTATTGCATCTAGTCTGCCAACTTTTGCCAGTGCACAGTGACACTCATATCTAGTGCAACCGTAGTGTGCAGTGAAAAAAAACAACCCTTTTTTTTACTGTAATCGATTGAATATCAGTTGCCTGCCTACTGTCGTGTGTGTGAGGCCTATTGCATCTAGTCTGCTAACTTTTGCCAGTGCGCAGTGACACTCATATCTAGTGCAACAGTAGTGTGCAGTAAAATAAAACAACCCTTTTTTTACTATAATCGATTGAATATCAGTTGCCTGCCTACTGGCGTGTGTGTGAGGCCTATTGCATCTAGTCTGCCAACTTTTGCCAGTGCACAGTGACACTCATATCTAGTGCAACCGTAGTGTGCAGTGAAATAAAACAACCCTTTTTTTACTGTAATCGATTGAATATCAGTTGCCTGCCTACAGGCTTGTGTGTGAGGCCTATTGCATCTAGTCTGCCAACTTTTGCCAGTGCACAGTGACACTCATATCTAGTGCAACCGTAGTGTGCAGTGAAATAAAACAACCCTTTTTTTACTGTAATCGATTGAATATCAGTTGCCTGCCTAAAGTCTTGTGTGTGAGGCCTATTGCATCTAGTCTGCCAACTTTTGCCAGTGCACAGTGACACTCATATCTAGTGCAACCGTAGTGTGCAGTGAAATAAAACAACCCTTTTTTTTACTGTAATCGATTGAATATCAGTTGCCTGCCTACTGTCGTGTGTGTGAGGCCTATTGCATCTAGTCTGCCAACTTTTGCCAGTGCGCAGTGACACTCATATCTAGTGCAACTGTAGTGTGCAGTGAAATAAAACAACCATTTTTTTTACTGTAATAGATTGAATATCAGTTGCCTGCCTACTGGCGTGTGTGTGAGGCCTATTGCATCTAGTCTGCCAACTTTTGCCAGTGCACAGTGACACTCATATCTAGTGCAACCGTAGTGTGCAGTGAAATAAAACAACCCTTTTTTTACTGTAATCGATTGAATATCAGTTGCCTGCCTAAAGTCATGTGTGTGAGGCCTATTGCATCTAGTCTGCCAACTTTTCCCAGTGCACAGTGACACTCATATCTAGTGCAACCGTAGTGTGCAGTGAAAAAAAAAAAACCTTTTTTTTACTGTAATCGATTGAATATCAGTTGCCTGCCTACTGTCGTGTGTGTGAGGCCTATTGCATCTAGTCTGCTAACTTTTGCCAGTGCGCAGTGACACTCATATCTAGTGCAACAGTAGTGTGCAGTAAAATAAAACAACCCTTTTTTTTACTGTAATCGATTGAATATCAGTTGCCTGCCTACTGGCGTGTGTGTGAGGCCTATTGCATCTAGTCTGCCAACTTTTGCCAGTGCGCAGTGACACTCATATCTAGTGCAACCGTAGTGTGCAGTGAAATAAAACAACCCTTTTTTTACTGTAATCGATTGAATATCAGTTGCCTGCCTACAGGCTTGTGTGTGAGGCCTATTGCATCTAGTCTGCCAACTTTTCCCAGTGCGCAGTGACACTCATATCTAGTGCAACAGTAGTGTGCAGTGAAATAAAACAACCCTTTTTTTACTGTAATCGATTGAATATCAGTTGCCTGCCTACAGGCTTGTGTGTGAGGCCTATTGCATCTAGTCTGCCAACTTTTGCCAGTGCACAGTGACACTCATATCTAGTGCAACCGTAGTGTGCAGTGAAATAAAACAACCCTTTTTTTACTGTAATCGATTGAATATCAGTTGCCTGCCTAAAGTCATGTGTGTGAGGCCTATTGCATCTAGTCTGCCAACTTTTGCCACTGCACAGTGACACTCATATCTAGTGCAACCGTAGTGTGCAGTGAAATAAAACAACCCTTTTTTTTACTGTAATCGATTGAATATCAGTTGCCTGCCTACTGTCGTGTGTGTGAGGCCTATTGCATCTAGTCTGCTAACTTTTGCCAGTGCGCAGTGACACTCATATCTAGTGCAACAGTAGTGTGCAGTGAAATAAAACAACCATTTTTTTACTGTAATCGATTGAATATCAGTTGCCTGCCTACTGTCGTGTGTGTGAGGCCTATTGCATCTAGTCTGCCAACTTTTGCCAGTGCGCAGTGACACTCATATCTAGTGCAACCGTAGTGTGCAGTGAAATAAAACAACCCTTTTTTTACTGTAATCGATTGAATATCAGTTGCCTGCCTAAAGGCGTGTGTGAGGCCTATTGCATCTAGTCTGCCAACTTTTGCCAGTGCACAGTGACACTCATATCTAGTGCAACCGTAGTGTGCAGTGAAATAAAACAACCCTTTTTTTACTGTAATCGATTAAATATCAGTTGCCTGCCTAAAGTCATGTGTGTGAGGCCTATTGCATCTAGTCTGCAAACGTTTGCCAGTGCACAGTAACACTCATATCTAGTGCAACCGTAGTGTGCAGTGAAATAAAACAACCCTTTTTTTACTGTAAGCGTTTGAATATCAGTTGCCTGCCTAAAGGCGTGTGTGTAAAGCCTATTGCATCTAGTCTGCCAACTTTTGCCAGTGCACAGTGACACTCATATCTAGTGCAACCGTAGTGTTCAGTGAAATAAAACAACCTTTTTTTACTGTAAGCGTTTGAATATCAGTTGCCTGCCTAAAGGCGTGTGTGTAAAGCCTATTGCATCTAGTCTGCCAACTTTTGCCAGTGCACAGTGACACTCATATCTAGTGCAACGTAGTGTTCAGTGAAATAAAACAACCCTTTTTTTACTGTAACCGATTGAATATCAGTTGCCTGCCTAAAGGCGTGTGTGTGAGGCCTATTGCATCTAGTCTGCCAACTTTTGCCAGTGCACAGTGACACTCATATCTAGTGCAACCGTAGTGTGCAGTGAAATAAAACAACCCTTTTTTTACTGTAATCGATTAAATATCAGTTGCCTGCCTAAAGTCATGTGTGTGAGGCCTATTGCATCTAGTCTGCAAACGTTTGCCAGTGCACAGTAACACTCATATCTAGTGCAACCGTAGTGTGCAGTGAAATAAAACAACCCTTTTTTTTACTGTAATCGATTGAATATCAGTTGCCTGCCTACTGTCGTGTGTGTGAGGCCTATTGCATCTAGTCTGCTAACTTTTGCCAGTGCGCAGTGACACTCATATCTAGTGCAACTGTAGTGTGCAGTGAAATAAAACAACCCTTTTTTTACTGTAATCGATTTAATATCAGTTTCCTGCCTACTGTCGTGTGTGTGAGGCCTATTGCATCTAGTCTGCCAACTTTTGCCAGTGCGCAGTGACACTCATATCTAGTGCAACCGTAGTGTGCAGTGAAATAAAACAACCCTTTTTTTTACTGTAATCGATTGAATATCAGTTGCCTGCCTAAAGGCGTGTGTGTGAGGCCTATTGCATCTAGTCTGCCAACTTTTGCCAGTGCACAGTGACACTCATTTCTAGTACAAACGTAGTGTGCAGTGAAATAAAACAACCCTTTTTTTTACTGTAATCGATTGAATATCAGTTGCCTGCCTAAAGGCGTGTGTGTGAGACCTATTGCATCTAGTCTGCCAACTTTTGCCAGTGCACAGTGACACTCATATCTAGTGCAACCGTAGTGTGCAGTGAAATAAAACAATGCTTTTTTTACTGTAATCAATTGAATATCAGATGCCTACCTAAAGGAGTGTGTGTGTGAGGTCTATTGCATCTAGTCTGCCAACTTTTGCCAGTGCACAGTGACACTCATATCTAGTGCAACCGTAGTGTGCAGTGAAATAAAACAACCCTTTTTTTTACTGTAATCGATTAAATATCAGTTGCCTGCCTAAAGGCATGTGTGAGGCCTATTGCATCTAGTCTGCCAACTTTTGCAAGTGCGCAGTGACACTCATATCTAGTGCAACCGTAGTGTGCAGTGAAATAAAACAACCCTTGTTTTACTGTAATCGATTAAATATCAGTTGCCTGCCTAAAGGTGTGTGTGTGAGGCCTATTGCATCTAGTCTGCCAACTTTTGCCAGTGCACAGTGACACTCATATCTAGTGCAACCGTAGTGTGCATTGAAATAAAACAACCCTTTTTTTTACTGTAATCGATTGAATATCAGTTGCCTGCCTACTGTCGTGTGTGTGAGGCCTATTGCATCTAGTCTGCTAACTTTTGCCAGTGCGCAGTGACACTCATATCTAGTGCAACAGTAGTGTGCAGTGAAATAAAACAACCCTTGTTTTACTGTAATCGATTGAATATCAGTTGCCTGCCTAAAGTCATGTGTGTGAGGCCTATTGCATCTAGTCTGCCAACTTTTGCCAGTGCACAGTGACACTCATATCTAGTGCAACCGTAGTGTGCAGTGAAATAAAACAACCCTTTTTTTACTGTAAGCGTTTGAACATCAGTTGCCTGCCTAAAGGCGTGTGTGTAAAGCCTATTGCATCTAGTCTGCCAACTTTTGCCAGTGCACAGTGACACTCATATCTAGTGCAACGTAGTGTTCAGTGAAATAAAACAACCCTTTTTTTTACTGTAACCGATTGAATATCAGTTGCCTGCCTAAAGGCGTGTGTGTGAGGCCTATTGCATCTAGTCTGCCAACTTTTGCCAGTGCACAGTGACACTCATATCTAGTGCAACCGTAGTGTGCAGTGAAATAAAACAACCTTTTTTTTACTGTAATCGATTAAATATCAGTTGCCTGCCTAAAGTCATGTGTGTGAGGCCTATTGCATCTAGTCTGCCAACTTTTGCCAGTGCACAGTGACACTCATATCTAGTGCAACAGTAGTGTGCAGTGAAATAAAACAACCCTTTTTTTTACTGTAATCGATTGAATATCAGTTGCCTGCCTACTGTCATGTGTGTGAGGCCTATTGCATCTAGTCTGCTAACTTTTGCCAGTGCGCAGTGACACTCATATCTAGTGCAACAGTAGTGTGCAGTGAAATAAAACAACCCTTGTTTTACTGTAATCGATTGAATATCAGTTGCCTGCCTAAAGTCACGTGTGTGAGGCCTATTGCATCTAGTCTGCCAACTTTTGCCAGTGCACAGTGACACTCATATCTAGTGCAACCGTAGTGTGCAGTGAAATAAAACAACCCTTTTTTTACTGTAAGCGTTTGAATATCAGTTGCCTGCCTAAAGGCGTGTGTGTAAAGCCTATTGCATCTAGTCTGCCAACTTTTGCCAGTGCACAGTGACACTCATTTCTAGTACAAACGTAGTGTGCAGTGAAATAAAACAACCCTTTTTTTTACTGTAATCGATTGAATATCAGTTGCCTGCCTAAAGGCGTGTGTGTGAGACCTATTGCATCTAGTCTGCCAACTTTTGCCAGTGCACAGTGACACTCATATCTAGTGCAACCGTAGTGTGCAGTGAAATAAAACAATGCTTTTTTTACTGTAATCAATTGAATATCAGATGCCTACCTAAAGGAGTGTGTGTGTGAGGTCTATTGCATCTAGTCTGCCAACTTTTGCCAGTGCACAGTGACACTCATATCTAGTGCAACCGTAGTGTGCAGTGAAATAAAACAACCCTTTTTTTTACTGTAATCGATTAAATATCAGTTGCCTGCCTAAAGGCATGTGTGAGGCCTATTGCATCTAGTCTGCCAACATTTGCAAGTGCACAGTGACACTCATATCTAGTGCAACCGTAGTGTGCAGTGAAATAAAACAACCCTTGTTTTACTGTAATCGATTAAATATCAGTTGCCTGCCTAAAGGTGTGTGTGTGAGGCCTATTGCATCTAGTCTGCCAACTTTTGCCAGTGCACAGTGACACTCATATCTAGTGCAACCGTAGTGTGCATTGAAATAAAACAACCCTTTTTTTTACTGTAATCGATTGAATATCAGTTGCCTGCCTACTGTCGTGTGTGTGAGGCCTATTGCATCTAGTCTGCTAACTTTTGCCAGTGCGCAGTGACACTCATATCTAGTGCAACAGTAGTGTGCAGTGAAATAAAACAACCCTTGTTTTACTGTAATCGATTGAATATCAGTTGCCTGCCTAAAGTCATGTGTGTGAGGCCTATTGCATCTAGTCTGCCAACTTTTGCCAGTGCACAGTGACACTCATATCTAGTGCAACCGTAGTGTGCAGTGAAATAAAACAACCCTTTTTTTACTGTAAGCGTTTGAACATCAGTTGCCTGCCTAAAGGCGTGTGTGTAAAGCCTATTGCATCTAGTCTGCCAACTTTTGCCAGTGCACAGTGACACTCATATCTAGTGCAACGTAGTGTTCAGTGAAATAAAACAACCCTTTTTTTTACTGTAACCGATTGAATATCAGTTGCCTGCCTAAAGGCGTGTGTGTGAGGCCTATTGCATCTAGTCTGCCAACTTTTGCCAGTGCACAGTGACACTCATATCTAGTGCAACCGTAGTGTGCAGTGAAATAAAACAACCTTTTTTTTACTGTAATCGATTAAATATCAGTTGCCTGCCTAAAGTCATGTGTGTGAGGCCTATTGCATCTAGTCTGCCAACTTTTGCCAGTGCACAGTAACACTCATATCTAGTGCAACAGTAGTGTGCAGTGAAATAAAACAACCCTTTTTTTTACTGTAATCGATTGAATATCAGTTGCCTGCCTACTGTCATGTGTGTGAGGCCTATTGCATCTAGTCTGCTAACTTTTGCCAGTGCGCAGTGACACTCATATCTAGTGCAACAGTAGTGTGCAGTGAAATAAAACAACCCTTGTTTTACTGTAATCGATTGAATATCAGTTGCCTGCCTAAAGTCACGTGTGTGAGGCCTATTGCATCTAGTCTGCCAACTTTTGCCAGTGCACAGTGACACTCATATCTAGTGCAACCGTAGTGTGCAGTGAAATAAAACAACCCTTTTTTTACTGTAAGCGTTTGAATATCAGTTGCCTGCCTAAAGGCGTGTGTGTAAAGCCTATTGCATCTAGTCTGCCAACTTTTGCCAGTGCACAGTGACACTCATATCTAGTGCAACGTAGTGTTCAGTGAAATAAAACAACCCTTTTTTTACTGTAACCGATTGAATATCAGTTGCCTGCCTAAAGGCGTGTGTGTGAGGCCTATTGCATTTAGTCTGCCAACTTTTGCCAGTGCACAGTGACACTCATATCTAGTGCAACCGTAGTGTGCAGTGAAATAAAACAATCCTTTTTTTACTGTAATCGATTAAATATCAGTTGCCTGCCTAAAGTCATGTGTGTGAGGCCTATTGCATCTAGTCTGCCAACTTTTGCCAGTGCACAGTAACACTCATATCTAGTGCAACCGTAGTGTGCAGTGAAATAAAACAACCCTTTTTTTTACTGTAATCGATTGAATATCAGTTGCCTGCCTACTGTCGTGTGTGTGAGGCCTATTGCATCTAGTCTGCTAACTTTTGCCAGTGCGCAGTGACACTCATATCTAGTGCAACTGTAGTGTGCAGTGAAATAAAACAACCCTTTTTTTACTGTAATCGATTGAATATCAGTTTCCTGCCTACTGGCGTGTGTGTGAGGCCTATTGCATCTAGTCTGCCAACTTTTGCCAGTGCGCAGTGACACTCATATCTAGTGCAACCGTAGTGTGCAGTTTAATAAAACAACCCTTTTTTTTACTGTAATCGATTGAATATCAGTTGCCTGCCTAAAGGCGTGTGTGTGAGGCCTATTGCATCTAGTCTACCAACTTTTGCCAGTGCACAGTGACACTCATATCTAGTGCAACCGTAGTGTGCAGTGAAATAAAACAACCCTTTTTTTACTGTAATCGATTGAATATCAGTTGCCTGCCTACAGGCGTGTGTGTGAGACTTATTGCATCTAGTCTACCAACTTTTGCCAGTGCACAGTGACACTCATATCTAGTGCAACCGTATTGTGCAGTGAAATAAAACAACCCTTTTTTTACTGTAATCGATTGAATATCAGTTGCCTGCATAAAGGCGTGTGTGAGGCCTATTGCATCTAGTCTGCCAACTTTTGCCAGTGCACAGTGACACTCATATCTAGTGCAACCGTAGTGTGCAGTGAAATAAAACAACCCTTTTTTTACTATAACCGATTGAATATCAGTTGCCTGCCTAAAGTCATGTGTGTGAGGCCTATTGCATCTAGTCTGCCAACTTTTGCCAGTGACACTCATATCTAGTGCAACCGTAGTGTGCAGTGAAATAAAACAACCCTTTTTTTACTGTAATCGATTGAATATCAGTTGCCTGCCTAAAGTCATGTGTGTGAGGCCTATTGCATCTAGTCTGCCAACTTTTGCCAGTGACACTCATATCTAGTGCAACCGTAGTGTGCAGTGAAATAAAACAACCCTTTTTTTACTGTAATCGATTGAATATCAGTTGCCTGCCTAAAGGCGTGTGTGTGAGGCCTATTGCATCTAGTCTACCAACTTTTGCCAGTGCACAGTGACACTCAAATCTAGTGCAACCGTAGTGTGCAGTGAAATAAAACAACCCTTTTTTTACTGTAATCGATTGAATATCAGTAGCCTGCCTACAGGCGTGTGTGTGAGACTTATTGCATCTAGTCTACCAACTTTTGCCAGTGCACAGTGACACTCATATCTAGTGCAACCGTAGTGTGCAGTGAAATAAAACAACCCTTTTTTTACTGTAATCGATTGAATATCAGTTGCCTGCCTAAAGGCGTGTGTGAGGCCTATTGCATCTAGTCTGCCAACTTTTGCCAGTGCACAGTGACACTCATATCTAGTGCAACCGTAGTGTGCAGTGAAATAAAACAACCCTTTTTTTTACTGTAATCGATTGAATATCAGTTGCCTGCCTACTGTCGTGTGTGTGAGGCCTATTGCATCTAGTCTGCTAACTTTTGCCAGTGCGCAGTGACACTCATATCTAGTGCAACAGTAGTGTGCAGTGAAATAAAACAACCCTTTTTTTACTGTAATCGATTGAATATCAGTTGCATGCCTACTGGCGTGTGTGTGAGGCCTATTGCATCTAGTCTGCCAACTTTTGCCAGTGCGCAGTGACACTCATATCTAGTGCAACCGTAGTGTGCAGTGAAATAAAACAACCCTTTTTTTACTGTAATCGATTGAATATCAGTTGCCTGCCTAAAGGCGTGTGTGTGAGGCCTATTGCATCTAGTCTACCAACTTTTGCCAGTGCACAGTGACACTCATATCTAGTGCAACCGTAGTGTGCAGTGAAATAAAACAACCCTTTTTTTACTGTAATCAATTGAATATCAGTTGCCTGCCTAAAGGCGTGTGTGAGGCCTATTGCATCTAGTCTGCCAACTTTTGCAAGTGCACAGTGACACTCATATCTAGTGCAACCACAGTGTGCAGTGAAATAAAACAACCCTTTTTTTACTGTAAGCGTTTGAATATCAGTTGCCTGCCTAAAGGCGTGTGTGTAAAGCCTATTGCATCTAGTCTGCCAACTTTTGCCAGTGCACAGTGACACTCATATCTGGTGTCACAGTAGCTTGCATGCATAGTACCACTAATCGTAAAAAAAAGGACAGGCAGAGGCAGGCCACCCTGCAGGGGCTGTCGTGGTCATGGTGCTGTGATACCCTTTGGCCCTAGAATAATGCCCAGTTTTCAGATGCAACGTACCCTGAACTTGAACAGTTCTGAGGACATGGTTGACTGGCTAACACAGGACACTCAATCTTCTACAGCTTCCGCTCGGAACCTAGACGCACCATCCTCCTCCAGCTTAGCTTTGGGCACCTCTCCAGTTACCACTCGCCCGCCTGCCACCACCACCAACACTAGCACCACAGCCGCTTCACTTGATCCGTCAGCAGAGTTATTTACAGATCCGTTGGAAGAAATGAGTGATGCACAAACATTAGTGCCAGAGGATGTAGATAACAGGGATATGTCCCAGTCAGGCAGCATTACACACATGGACGTATGGTCTGATGATGATGATGATGTTGTACCCGGTGCTGCTTCCTTTGTTGAGTTGTCAGATACAAGTGAAGCGGTTGTTGATGATGATGCGTCCATCGATGTCACGTGGGTGCCCGCTATAAGTGAAGAAGAACAGGAGGAAAATTCAGATGGGGAGACAGAGAGGAGGAAGAGACGATTTGGAAGCAGCGGGAGGTCATCGAAAGTAGCTAGTGGCACAGTCAGACAGCATGCATCGGCACCCGGGGTCAGCCAAACAGCACGCCAGTCAGCGCATGCTTTTGCCACCACCAGAATACTGTCATTGCAGAGCTCAGCAGTGTGGTAATTTTTTTCGTGTGTCTGCCTGTGACAACAGTGATGACATTTGCAACCTGTGCGAAAAGAAACTGAGTCGTGGGAAGTCCAACACCCACCTAGGTACAACTTCTTTGCGAAGGCACATGATGTCACATCACAAACGCCTATGGGATCAACACATTAGTACAAGCAGCACACAAAGTCAAAGCTGCCATCCTCCTCCTGGTCCAGCATCTACAGCCACGTCAACCACTGCTCTCCCCTCTCAACCATCCACCACTCTGCGTCTCGCCCTGAGGAGTCCCTGCTCATCTGCCCACAGTCAGGTGTCTGTCAAGGACATGTTTGAGGGTAAGAAGCCAATGTCACAAAGTCACCCCCTTGCTGGCAACTGACAGCTGGCTTGTCTGAACTCTTAGCCCACCAGCTTTTACCATACAAGCTGGTGGAGTCTGAGGCGTTCAAAAAATTTGTAGCTATTGGGACACCGCAGTGGAAGGTACCCGGCTGAAATTTCTTTGCACAAAAGGCAATCCCCAACCTGTACTCGATTGTGCAAAAGGAAGTAATAGCATCTCTGGCACACAGTGTTGGGGCAAGGGTCCATCTGACCACGGATACATGTTCTGCAAAGCATGGTCAGGGCAGGTATATCACCTACACTGGGCATTGGGTAAACCTGGTGATGGCTGCCAAGCATGGAATAAGTGGCTCTGCAGAGGAGTTGGTGACATCGCCACGACTTGCAGGCAGGCCTGCTGCTACCTCCTCTACTCTAACTACTCAATCCTCTTCCATAACCTCCTCGGCTGAGTCCTCTTCTGCTGCTGCTATGTCTTGATCCACATCAACGACACCCCCCCAGCTCCACAGGTACTAATCCACATCCTGGATATGGCAGTGTCACGCCATCTTGGGGTTGTCTTCCCTTAAAGCAGAGAGTGACACCGGACCAGCACTCCTGTCCGCCCTGAACTCACAGGTGGATCAGTGGCTGACTCCGCACCAACTGGAGATCAGCAAAGTGGTTTGTGACAACGAAAGAAATTTGTTGGCGGCATTGAATTTGGGCAAGTTGACACATGTGTGTAATATGATTGTACAACGCTTTGTGCATAAGCACCCAGGCGTAAAGGACGTCCTACATGGCCATGGCGCACTTTACAGATAACCAGCGGCGAAACAACATGGCAGCGAGGCACTTGATTTTAGACAGCCCGACACATTGGAATTCAACACTCCTAATGTTTGACCGCCTGCTCCAACAAGAAAAGGCTGTTAACGAGTAATTGTATGACCGGGGTGCTAGGACAGCCTCTGCGGAGCTGGGGATTTTTTTACCACGTTACTGGACGCTCATTCGCAATGCCTGTAGGCTTATGCGTCCTTTTGAGGAGAACAAACCTGGTCAGTCGCACCCAGGGCACCATCAGCAACATCATACCATTTGTTTTCTTCCTGGAGCGTGCCCTGCGAAGAGGGCTGGATCAGGCCATAGATGAGCGTGAAGATGAAGAGTTGTGGTCACCATCACCGCCAGAAACAGCCTTATCAGCATCGCTTGCTGGACCTGCGGCAACGCTGGAAGAGGATTGTGAGGAAGAGGAGTCAGAGGAGGAATGTGGCTTTGAGGAGGAGAAGGAAGACCAACCACAACAGGCATCCCAGGGTGCTCGTTGTCACCTATCTGGTACCAGTGGTGTTGACCGTGGCTGGGGGGAAGAACATACCTTCAGTGAGATCACTGAGGACGAGGAACGGGACATGACTAGCTCGGCATCCAACCTTGTGCAAATGGGGTCTTTCATGTTGTCGTGCCTGTTGAGGGACCCTCGTATAAAAAGGATGAAGGAGAATGACCTGTACTGTGTGTCCACGCTACTAGACCCCCGGTATAAGCAGAAAGTGCCTGAAATGTTACAGAATTACCACAAGTCGGAAAGGATGCAGCACTACCAAAATAAATTAAAAAGTATTAAAAAGGGTGATGTCACAGCACAAAGGCAATCTAACAGCGGAAGAGGTGAACATAATCCTCCTCCTCCCACGACCATAGCCAGCACGGAGAGGACGCTTTACAGACGTGTTGTTGATGGAGGACATGCAGAGCTTTTTAAGTCCTATGCATCGCCACAGCCCTTCGGGGTCCACCCTCAGAGAAGGACTCGACCGTCAGGTAACAGACTACCTCGCCATAACTACAGATATTCACACTATGAGGAGCGATGAACCCCTTGACTACTGGGTGTGCACGCTTGCCCTGTGGCCTGAGCTATCCCAATTTGCCATAGAACTTTTGTCCTGCCCCGCTTCAAGTGTCCTGTCAGAAAGGACCTTCAGTGCAGCAGGAGGTTTTTTCACTGATAAGAGAAGTCGCCTAGGTCAAAAAAGTCTAGATTACCTCACCTTTATTAAGATGAATGAGGGATGGATCCTGAAGGGACTGAAAGTGGGCGATATATTCGATTAAAAAAGGCCTGATAGATGAGCTGCCTTGAGCTAATAATGGTCCACAAACTAACATACATTTTTCTAGTCGCTGCACAATACCTACTTTTTGCATTTAAATTCTTTTATTGTCAGAAGGCGTCCAGCATGTAATGAAAAATAAAGCATTTTTAAACAGTCTTGCATAACAGTTGTGCAAAAATATATATTTACAATAAAGACATTTTGTGAAAGTTAGCTGGTTATTCCTTCTTATTTTTACTTTTTAGGTTAATAATTTTTCTAATTTTTAACTGTGATTGCAATTTAAGAGATACCTAAAACATGGTAAAACAGACAATAGTAAAGAGTATATCTGCAGGGAACATCAAAGTCCTATTAGCTATCATCCCTCCAGCAGTATTAGCTTATTATTTACAATATCTAAACTGGGCAATCACCCTTGGGTTACCCTAGGGCAGGCTTCAGTGAGCGACCTCTCCTTTCCTGGGATGATTTTGCCGCCGGTTGCTTCTGAAGGGTCTCCAGGGCTCCCCCACTCCGGTCCTTCCCCCAGTGTTGCTTCAACCAGTAACAAATGTTTTATATTTGTAAAGCGACCCAATCATCCCCCTTGTTAGAGGTTTATCTTTACAAATTTTGGAGAACCAATTTAAGACCAGTGTCCCCTGTTTCTGGGTCAGGGAGGGTGTGAAATGCCTTAGCCTACAGTAATTGTAATGTTCCGACAGCTGTATCTCATGCTTGTCCCTCAGTTCCTCATAGGTGAGCATCTGGCCCTTTACTAACCAGTCTCCGAGTCTATCTAGTTTCCTTGACCTCCACCAGTGTTGTGATGTTGTGCTCATGTGTTTCGGGGCCTGAGGGTGGTCAAGAATTGGGGTCATTTGGGTGGATCCAGGGAACAAACCCTTGTGTTTCTTGGCCCATTTCCAGTATGATAGTGAGTGTCTGATTAGGGGGTTTGGCGAGTTTTTAAGGCTCTGAAGCAATTCTGATAGCCAAGCCACCTTGTCCCAGGTTAAGGGCCTTAAAGTGTGGTTCTCTAAATACACACAGGCCGGTTGATGACATATAAAATGTGCTATTGGGAGGAAAGATAGGTGACAGAACAGGTATTAAACTGATAGGAATGAGTAACACAACTTAATACACCACTCCTATCTGGTGGCACCTTAGATTGCACGTGCAGTGCCCCAAATTAGAAGTAGGAGGTCCAACCAAGCCTCTTTTTCCATCTCCCTGTTCCAAAAATCCATGCCATATACACGTCCCCTGATAGGTAACGTAACAGGTATTAAACTGATAGGAATGAGTAGTACAACTTAATACACCACTTTTATCTGGTGGCACCTTAGATTGCACGTGCAGTGCCCCAAATTAGAAATAGGAGGTCCGACCAAGCATCTTTTTCCATCTCCCTGTTCCAAAAATCCATGCCATATACACGTCCCCTGATAGGTAACGTAAAAGGTATTAAACTGATAGGAATGAGTAGTACAACTTAATACACCACTCCTATCTGGTGGCACCTTAGATTTCACGTGCAGTGCCCCAAATTAGAAGTAGGAGGTCCTACCAAGCATCTTTTTCCATCTCCCTGTTCCAAAAATCCATGCCATATACACGTCCCCTAATAGTGGACGTAACAGGGATTACACCGATAGGAATAGCACTACTTAACAGTACACACCTTATAATAAAGCAGACAGAGGCAACGCAGAGAGAGGAGTCTGAAGAGGAAGGAGGCTTTGAGGAGGTGGAAGACCAAACACAGCAGGCGTACCAGGGGGCTTGTTGTCACCTTTCGGGGACCCTTGGTGGCTGGGTGGAGGAAGAGACCTTCAATGACCTCAGTGAGGACAAGGAACGGGACATGGCTAGCTTGGTATCCAACCTTGTGCAAATGGGGAGTTTGCAGTTGTGCAAAGGGACTGTTTGCGGTTGTTTGCGGTGCATTAAATGGGGAGATTGGTCTATTACTGTGAAGCAGGTGTATCCCTTACACTACCTGATCGATACAACATCATACCTGATGTTTTAAAACATGTTATTCCAAACAATTTAGGAATTTGCGCTACGGAATATGTTGGCGCGTTATAAATAAAGGATAATAATAATGTTAGGTGATTTATGCCCTTTATGGCTTAAAACCAGACTCTGCATCAACTATGTAATTTTCCTTGGGAGTTTTGCCATGGATCCCCCTCCGGCATGCCACAGTCCAGGTGTTAGTCCCCTTGAAACAACTTTCCCATCACTATTGTGGCCAGAAAGAGTCCCTGTGGGTTTTTAAATTCGCCTGCCCATTGAAGTCTATGGCGGTTCGCCGATGTATGTCCGTTCGCGAACATTTGATGGAATTTGATGTTCGCGACATCACTATTCCAGACACATGTGAAGAATATGCTAATGATAACATTTTTTATATATATTCGAATGTAGAGCTTGCTTCAAAGAAAGTCCATTATTTACAGATATAACTGTAGAGCCTCACAATTGTGGTATGTTGAATGTGCTTTGTCAGTTTTGTGGGGCCTATCATTTTGCAAAGGAAAGACCAAGACATGGTAAGTTCATTAGTTGCTGTCAAAAGTGAAAAGTAAGACTTCCAGAAAGTCAAGAATTCCTCACATATTTAAAAAGTATAATGAGTGACCCCACTTTTCCAAATTAAACATTTTAAACAAAAAATTCAATCTTATAATAGTGCCATTTTATTTGCATCTATGGGTGCCAAATTAGCTGGTAATGTTGCAGGACATGGCCCTTACTGCTTTAAAGTACAAGGGCAAATTTACCACCATATAAGAAAATGTGCTCAACTATATGTACTTGATAAACACGAAGCTGTAGAACAATGTATCCAGCTTGCTGAAAATACAAAATGCTAACCCACTGTTTTTTATGAGCTTGATAACATTATGGAAAATACTCCATACACTCAAGCTTATAAAAAAAACTGTCATAAGTGGAAGAACAACAACGTATTCATGCACAAAATCAGTTGGCAATCCCAAGAGTTAATATGGTTCTTAGAAGAGATCAGCATTCTAAAAAACAACGTTATAACTTACCCACAGCTAATGAGGTTGCAATGGTCTTACAGAACGATGAGGGGGAAACAGCATTTCAAAGGAATATTAGAATATATCAAAAAATGACCAGTAACCGTTTCTTAACATCAGTATATTAAGTACAAATTTGCATCCAATGACATATCCAATTTGGTATCCCAATGGGGAGGCAGGTTTTCAACCAAAATTACTACCAGATAGTTATCAGAACAGCAAACTACGTGTCAGAAGTAATATTCCCATGCTTGAATTTAAAGTGGCTCAAGATGCAACTCGAGATGCATTTAATCCCATCTTAAGTGCTGGAAAACTGACACAACAATGGATCATTAATTCAAACCTGCAAGTAGAAGCCAATAATTTACATTCATCAAATATCCACAAAATAAACTCTGTGTTGAACAGTATTGTGGACTCATGGATTATGTGGCTGAAGCGGCTACAAACCGAGATCTTGCAGCTGCCCGAGCCATCATTTTACCATCTTCCTTCCAAGGATCTCTTTGCAATATGCGAAAAAAATACAATGATGCTCTGTTTATTGTAATAAAAATTTGAGAAACCAGATTTATTTATTACATTTACATGTAATCCACAATAGGCAGAGATTGTTGATAAGATGGACAAAATGATTCTGATGGTTAGAGTCTTCAAAATAAAACTATCAGCTTTAATACCTGACATAACCATGACTAATTTATTTAGAAAGTGTTTGGCTTATGTTTATACCATTGAATTCCAGACAAGAGGCCTTCCAAATGCACATATTCTTATAATACTTGACAAAAATCATACATTTAATACTGCAGAGAAAGTGGATTCAGTAATTACTGCTGAATTTCCACATCCACAAAAACATGTCACACTATATGACATTGTAACACATCATATGATTCATGGCCCATGTGGAGGGCTAAATCCCCAATCACTGTTTATAGAATATAAAAAATGCACAAAATATTTTCTGAAAGAATTTAGAGATCAAACACATTTGCAAATTGTGATGGATATCCATTGTATAGAAGACGAAAAGGTCTAAAGGCAATCATTTGTGGACAAAATGTAGATAACATGTATGTGGTGCCATATAATCCACATCTCTTAATAAAGTATAATGCACACATAAATGTGGAAGCTTGCACTTCTATTAAATCAATAAAATATATTTACATATATATTTATAAAGGATATGATGCAGCAACTGTGGTGGTGAAAAGTAGACCAAATGATCAAGACAATGAGTTAGTGCATGGTGAACTGGCATTTCATGTAGATGCTCGCTATTGAAAATTTGAAATGCATAATCGTTCACATGCAGTATATTGATTAGCTGTACATTTGCCACAAAGTCAATTAGTTTACCTACATACTGGCAATGAAGAGAATGCTCTGGCACAAAATGAACATCGACAAACCACACTTACTGCTTGATGTATCCTAAATTCCCAAAAATATTGAGGCAAAGGAATACTTAAACAATGAGATTCCATATCATTATGTTTTCGTTAATGACTTATGGAAAAGTAAACAAAAGGGGGGAAATAAAATAATTCCCAGAATGTATACAGTAAGTCCACGAGACATTGAACGTTTCTGCTTACGTTTACTACTTTTAAATGTTCCTGGTGCACAACGTTTTGAACCCTTAATAATGGTAAATGACACAGTTTATGGCACATTTTAATTAGCTGCACGACATAGAAACGTCCTTGCTGATGAGACAGAATGGGAGAGATGTCTAGAGGAAGCAGCTCTATGTAAAATGCCACGGCAGTTGAGGGAACACTGTGCATTCATTTGCATATTTTGCAATGTTCCAAATGCATTAGCTTTGTGGGAAACATTTAAAATAAATATGTATGAATACTTTTTGAAATGGTACAACGACTCCATAGCTGAATTATAAGCATTCCTGGAAATTCAAGAAGCGTTTCTATGTCATTGATTAAGCTGTGCAACTTTTAATCTCCCAGATCCAGGAATTATAGATGAAATAAACTTGGACGACTATGACGCTGATGTTGAAAAACAAAAACAGAAGAAAAAATGTCAACTTTAAATGATTTGCTATTGAAGGCTTTTAATGCAATACAACAAGCAGTAGATGATGACTTGCTCAAAGAGCGTTATTTTTATCTAGATGCACCCTGTTGATCTGGAAAAATGTATCTCTATAATTTGTTCAATTAGAGGTAAAGGTGAAATAGCACTTCCCTTTGCAACAACTGAGAATTGCTGTACTATTGTTAGAAGGCGGCAGAACAGTACATAGTGGATTTAAGCTTCCAGTTTCAGTGTCTGATATTAGAATGAAATCATCTCAAGCAAATACATTTAAGAAATAAAAATTAATTATCATAGATGAGGCCGCTATGATGTTGTGCCATGCTCTGCAATGTATTAATGATTTATTGCGTGAAGTCATGGGTAATGATTTGACTTTTGGTGGAAAAGTTATTAGGTGGAGATTTCAGTTAAACATTAACTGTGGTTGTCCGTGGAAATCGCACAGACATTGTGGAAACATGTATAAAGTCAAGTCCACCATGGAAAGAATTTACACACCTTAGATTAAAAAAAAAATATATGAGATCTGAAGGCCAAAATGAATTCAATGATTGGCTCATTAAAATTGGCGAAGGAAAAAACAACTTATAGACTAATTTACCTGATGATACTGTTGAAATCTCAGCGTAAATGATTTGAAAAGATTCACTTATATCAGCTGTATTCCCAAATGGAATAACTACAGAACATTCTTTTGACCTTGCACAGAAAGTAATATCAACATCCAAAAATAAAAATTTTAAAATGAATAGATGGCACACTAGACATTTTTTACAGTGCAGATTCTGTTCTGGCTGATGACAGAGTGAATCATATTTTACAACTGAATTTATAAATTCATTAACTCCATCTGGAATGCCACCCCATGTTTTGCAACTCAAAAAAGGAGCGATTGTCATGTTATTGAGAAATATGAACACCAAAAAAGGACTTTGTAATGGGACCAGATTAATTATTCAGGATTTAAGAGACCATTTCATACATGCAGAAATTCTCAATGGTACCCATAAAGGTGAACCAGTTTTCATACCAAGAATTGATTTGGCTCCAAGTGAGACTAGCTTGCCTTTTGTACTTAAAAGGGGACAATTTGCCATTACCATGGCATTTGCAATGACCATTAATAAATCACAAGGACAAAGGTTTAACTCTGTTTGGCATTTTCATGATGCAAACATCAAGAAGAAATTAAAGTTTTCATTAAAAAAATTAAAGTCAAGGTGAATTATTAGATGATGGGAGAGTATTTACTAAAAATATCATCTATTATGAGGTGTTGTAAATAAAAAAAAAAAAAAAAAAAGAATAAGAAGAAAACAGGGTGTGTCAAAAAAACAAACAATGAATACACAACAAAAATAGTGGTTACATCCCAAAGACACAATGTAATGTCTGTTGGGCTCTTTTTGGAGGACCACTATTTCACATAGACAACTCTATGTTCCATTTTCAAGAACTACCCATCCCGAAGACAACATTATTCATCTGTTGGACTCTCTTTAGAGGAACTACTAATAACTACAATAAAAAAAGAACATGAAACAGCCCTTCACAAAATTGACAAAGCACTCCACATAAAATCAAAAAACAATTGTTAAGAACCATCTTAAAGCATAGAAGATGCTTATAAAATCTTATAGTTATTGCTTTCAATGAATATAGTTAGTACTTTAATTGTATGCACTTATGAGTTTTAATGTATGTATTTTTAATTTGTTTCTCCTATTGTTCTGGGTTTGATTGATTCCAATTATCAATTGGGTTATAATTAGTTATGGGTTGGATCATATATATTTAGTGGTTTTTACCTTTTTAATGTATAATTGCAGAGAGAGTATTGATCTAGGGTGTGATCCGATCACCTGTACCGGAGGTCAGGAAGGAATTTATATTTTTTCCCATTTGAGAAAATTGGTTAAATTTCACTTGTTTTTTTTTTCTATTTGCCTTCCTCTGGATTTGTAACACATTTACACATGTGATAAAAAACATGTAATACTTTACAATATACATTCTGTTTAAAACCAAATTCACAAACACTTATAATATTGATGTATAGGTTCAACGTTTTTTTTTTTTTAAGTTATGAAACAATGGTTTATGAGTTGTTTAAAGATACAACTATACAAGCTGCATGTTAGAAGAATACACACATTACTAAATCAATTCATTTTTTGAGTTTTTTTATACATATGTAATATGACATTCAAGCATTAAAAATATAAAATATAAAAACACACCATTAAGGGAGGTGGGGGGGTCCAGAGACTTGCATTTCCAGGCTTACAATTTTAGTCCCTTCATTTTTGAAGGACAAGTTCCTAGTTGAGATATGTTAATGGATTATTAATAAACAGGAGAGAAGATTTTTTTTCACAAGAAAAGAAAACATTTGTAGATCCAGGATTATGAGTTAATGTGGTAGATTAGAAGCATAGGAGCCCCCCAAAAATTGTGTGTGTGTGGGAGGGGGGATAATTCAAAAACACTGGGGCCCTGATGATCTGGATGCCCCATTGGATGCCCCATTGCTACAGTGCCCCTAGAAAAAAAAATTTAATTCTCAATGCCCGTGGCCCCCTTTATGTAATTATCACATATATAGTTGTGAGCGTACGAGTTGTTGCTAACGCTGCGGGCTCGCGTAGCGAGTCGCGGGCCTCGCGTAGCGAGGGCCGCGGCTCGCGCAGCGAGTCGCGGGCCTCGCGTAGCGAGGGCACTGTGCCAGGTTCTCAGTTGCTGGCATGGAGCGCCAAAGGCGCTCCTTGCCAGCAACTGAGGACCCTCGCGAAGCGAGGGCCTCAGTTGCTGGCTTGGAGCGCCGCAGGCGCTCCATGCCAGCACCTGAGGACCTCGCAAAGCGAGGTCTTCAGTTGCAGCAACTGCGACCCTTGAAAAAAAAAGTTTACGTCCAAACACATTACGACACTCGAAAACAACATACGACACACGTTCAAACACATTACGACACTCGCAAACAACATACGACACACGTTCACACACATTACGGCCTCGCAACACTCGGACGCAACTCGCGAACATTACAAAATTACAAACACAATACATACACACAGCACATACATAAAAACCTTACCTACACAAACAGGAAGCACCCAGGACCTCAAAAATGCAACTTACAACTTAATTGCACTCAAAATAAAAGAGTTTCGACACTAAATAGTTTGTTAAGCGACAAAAAAAATGGCCGACGAATAAAACGAAAATGAGGCTACACACGCAAACACCATGCTACACACGCAAACACCATACGAGACACGTTACCACACATTACGACTTCGCAAACATCGGACGCAACACGCCGACATACAAACATTTAAAACTTAACAAAGACACACAACAAACACATAAAAAGCTTACCTACAGCAAGAGGAACCAGCCAGCACCTCAAAAAAACAAGTTACACCTACATTTAAATCAAAATAAACACTTTAGACACTAATACCATCGCTAAGCGAGAGAAAAAATGGCCGACGAACAAAACGAAAACGAGGCTTCAGACGTAACTACACTACACTTACTCGCAATAATGAAACACATACTATGCGGAACGTATCACAATCATATTAAACACCGTTTTGAACAGTAATACGCCTAAAATGGCGGATGGAACGCAAATTGTAAGCTGGAACGCAAATAGCGCATGCGTATTGCGTTCTAACGGTCTCACTTTCCAGAACTTTCTACAAGTTTATAAATACTGGCTATTTCCAACTAAAAAATACATTTCTCCTCAGGTGATCAACGGAGTGACTTCTGAGATAACTGCTGCTTTTACTTGAGAAGACAATTCTTTACTAATTTACTACTTTACATTGTGCAAATTACAACTGACAGGTAAGCTATAATATATTACATTTTATTATCAGGTCAGGTCAAACAAATAAAAAAATAAACTAGGATTTATGTAGTCATCATGTATGGCACATTTATGTGTATAGGCTCCCCAAAAAAATTAAACAGAGCTTTATGTATAGTGACATCTGACACGCACATATATGTCTATAATGTATAGTTACATGTGACACGCACATATATGTCTATAATGTATAGTGACATTTGACACACACATTTCTGTGTATTGCCCCTTCATAGTGACATGTGACACGCACGTATATGTGTATAATGTATAGTGACATGTGACACGCACATATATGTCTATAATGTATAGTGACATGTGACACGCACATTTATGTGTATTACCAATGCAACAAAATTAGCTTACAACAAAATCAGTAAACAACTACATTTTAATGACATTATATGTCATGTATACTGATATGTCACACGCACATATATGTGTATCATCTATAGTTACATCTCACACACACACATTTATGTGTGTTGGAAAAAAAAAATATAAGGTTAATTTAACCATTTAAATTTGACTCATGTATACTGATATGTCACACGTACACAAAATAATTACATTAAACTATGTAATGTGCTTCATGTATGTGACATATGTGTGTAGCCCCCAACAAAAAATAAGGTTAATTGAATTAATTTACTGCAATTCAATAGATCAGATAAAGCTGAATCTTTCTATTTCGTTTAATATTCAAACAGACTCTGCATCAACAGCGTCTCTCAACAATTTGCACCGTGCACTGTGAAGCACAATCCCTTTTAAAGAACACCAACAAATTTGAAGAGGTAAGATACAACAACACATTACATGCTCAAAAGGACATGCTTTGCTAGATGACAAATTATAAATATACAAATAACTATTTCACTTTCTTTTTCAAACAGACACTAAAAGAAGACCGGCGGATTAAGATTGGCAGGAGGGGACCGTCTGTCATTCAAAACTTCTATCAAGGTAAAGTATTAAGTATAAACAAGAAATAACCATGAGCCTTATTCAATTGCAACTTCCTCATTTGAATAGGGCTCTATATAAGCACATAACATTTTTTTTATACAGAACTTTTTAGTTACTGAATTTCTAACCACAATCAAGGTTTTCAATAACTAAAAACTTTGCTCAATAAATATGTTATGTGATTATATAGAGCCCTCTTCAATTGGCAAAATTGCAATTCAATGAGGACCTATATGTCTTTAATGGCCAAGGGCCTCACTGAAATGTGATTTGCCCATTTCAATAGGGCTCTATATAAGCACATAACATATTTTTGAAACAGAACTTTTTAGTTACTGAACTTCTAACCACAATCAAGGTTTTCAATAACTAAAAACTTTGCTCAATAAATATGTTATGTAATTATATAGAGCCCTCTTCAATTGGCAAAATTGCAATTCAATGAGGACCTATATGTCTTTAATGGCCAAGGGCCTCACTGAAATGTGATTTGCCCATTTCAATAGGGCTCTATATAAGCACATAACATATTTTTGAAACAGAACTTTTTAGTTACTGAACTTCTAACCACAATCAAGGTTTTCAATAACTAAAAACTTTGCTCAATAAATATGTTATGTAATTATATAGAGCCCTCTTCAATTGGCAAAATTGCAATTCAATGAGGACCTATATGTCTTTAATGCCCAAGGGCCTCACTCAAATGTGATTTGCCCATTTCAATAGGGCTCTATATAAGCACAGAGCATATTTTTTAGGAAATTTTTCTTTTGTGAACACGTTCCTTTTGGATACAAGTTCACTAAATACAAAATTCCGTACAAACATATGCTCTGTGCTGATATTGAGCTCTATTCCATTGGCCAAAACACAATTGAATAAGGAGCTCACAATATAACAAATGCAGTAACCAAAGGCCCTTATTCAATTGCTATTTTGGAAAATTAAATATGGCTATAAATAAGAACTTTTAGGCCCTTACTCTATTTTAACAAATATATGTGATGTGCTTATTTACAACCCTATTCAAATTTCTACATTGCAATTCAATTACGGCCTTACAGTACTATTACATTGTAAAAAATGCAATTGCATGAGGGCCAAACTATGCAACATATGGTACACACAAAGGCCCTCATTCAATTGCAATTTGCCCAATTGAATAGGGCTCTAAATAACAACATAACAATAGCTTAAAACTAAGGTTTTAGTTAATAAAAAAATATCAAAAATACAGTTTTTCAATGACTACAAAATTATTTTAACTAATATGCTAATATGCTATGTGCTCATTTACAGCACAATTCAATTAGCCAAATCGCAATTCAATGACACACAAACTGCTACACACAAAACAGAATTTCTTATTAAGGCCCTCATTCAATTGCAATTTTGCCAATTGAATAGGGGTCTAAATAAGCACATCACATATATTTTTTAAAGAAGTTTTTAGTTATTAAGCATCTATCCAAAAGCACGGTTTGCACTACCTAAAAACTTCTTTAAAAAATATATATTATGTGCTTATTTAGAGCCGTATTCAATTGGCAAAATCGCTATTGAATGAGGGACTAAATGTTTAACAACCTATAAGCCTTACAAATAACCAAAAATAAGAATAACAAAAGTGTTGTGCACCTAATAGCATTGTATAAAAAAGCACACAAACTCATAGCAAACTATATTAACATTCTTCTTTAATGTTTAACAACCTATAACCTGTACAATCAAGAAGAAATTAGTTTTGCACAAGTGATGTGCACCAAACAGGATTGTCAATAACTAACACAAACACATAGCAAACTACATTAATTATATTATTTCATGTTTCACTAACTATAACCATCCAAATAAAGGTTAAATAAGTATACCACAAGTGCTGCGCACAAAACAGGATTGTACAAAAACTAACATAAACACATAGCAAAATAAATTCATATTCTTATGTAATATATCACAACCCACAAGCCTTACTAAGAACCTTAAATAAGAATAACAAAAGTCTTGGGATTGTACAGAAAGTTAAAAAAAAAATATTTGAAAAAAATAACCATAACTGATACAATACAGCAAAATTAATACATTTTTTACTTATTTAAAAGACATTTCACTCAAACAACATTTTCTATTTTACATTACAACAGATACTGCGTGAAGACAATCGGACGAGGACTTTTTCCACAGGACCGGACCATCGGACGAGGACTCGGACCAGACCAGCAGACGAGGAATTTCAACACAGGACCAGACCAGCAGATGAGGAATTTCAACACAGGACCAGACCATCGGACGAGGACTTTCACCAACGGACCACAACATCGGACGAGGGATATCGCCACAGGACCACAATATCGGACAGGGGCTATCGCCACAGGACCACACCATCGGACGAGGACTTCCGACAGAGGACCACACCATTGGACAACGATTTTGAAACGAGGACCAACAAACATTCGGATTTAAATCACACTTCAACCAAGGTAAACTATAATAACTACTAAAGAATAACACTAAAGAAACTGCTTTCAGTTGCATCCGTCTCAACAGAAAAATAAATTAATTAATTTACTATCTCCCTTATTTTATTTAAATTGCTACTATGCAATACATAGCTCAATAACCACATCACTTTTTTTTTCAGCAAAGAAGTTTTGCAGTGGTAAATATCTATCCACAAACAAAGTTTTTAATAAATAAAACCATTATTTTAAATAAATATGTTACATGCTTATTTACAGCAGTATTCCATTGGAAAAATTCTGAGCCACTGAAGACAGGAATTATAAATTTAACTAAATATCAATGATACATTCATGATTTGCCTTTTATTTCAACAATTGTGCACAATAATCTTTAACAGGAATTACAAATTTAAATATACACAATTACATTTATTTGTTTCCGTTTACAGATTAATATGGCTGATAACGAGACCAAAGAAGAGAAGAAAAGACGTCAAACTAGAGAAAGACAAGAGAGATGGGCCGCCCAGCAGACACCGGAGGAGAAAGAAATTAGAAGAGAAAAAGAACGCAAAAGACTTGCAAATAAAAGAATATCCGCTGCAAAAATGAAAGATACAACCAAAATAAATAAAAAAATAATAAAGCATTTACAAACTGTTCCTAAAACATCAGATGACATTTTACAACATACCAGTCAAGACAGACCAAAAAAAAAAACTACCAAAAAAAAGCATTTACAAACTCTTACTAAAAACGTACAGGAAATTTCAACCGAACAAGTCCAACATATACCAAGAAAATGTACGAAAAAAACTAAACATTTAGAACCTGTTGTTGAAACATTTCATGACTTTTCATCTGATGAATATCAAAGTCAACATCCAATATGCATTGCAAATTGTCCTTTAATGAAGTCTTTAGCAGTAGAGGTTCATAGTTGTGGGGACATGACTACTCAATGTCAATTTTGTGAGGCTTATTATTTTAAACAGGAGAGACCCCGAGATGGACAATTTATTAGTTGTTGTCAAAAAGGAAAGTTCAAACTTCCACAAAGGAAACAATTTCCAACCTATTTACTAAATATTCTGACTGAACCTACTTTTCCAAATTACAAAAATTTTAAGACAAACATAAGATCCTACAATAGTGCCATATCATTTGCATCTATGGGGGCAACATTGGCTGCTAATGTACCAGGACATGGTCCTTACTGTTTTAAAGTCCAAGGACAAATTTATCATCGGACTTCACATTTACATCCAGAGGAAGGAGAGCAAAGAAAATTCGCTCAACTATATGTCCTAGATACAATGGAAGCTGTTGACCAACGTATGCAGATGGAAGAAAATAAAAAATGCTTACCCAGTGTTTTCATAGAGCTAAATAACATTATGGACAACAATCCCTACAGTAAAGCTTACAAAAAATTGGCAGAAGTAGAAAATGAACAACTACTTCATGCACAAAGACATCAATTACCCATGCCAAAGGTTAATATGGTGCTTAAAAGAGACAGACATACTGATAAACGTCGTTATAACTTGCCAACATCAAATGAGGTTGCAATGGTCTTTCACAATGATGAAGGAGAACCACCATTTCAAAGAGACATTAGAGTATATCCCAGAAATGAGGACCAACCATTTATTAATATTAATATCTTAAGTCCAAATTTAGATCCAATGACATATCCCATCTTTTTCCCACACGGAGAAGCAGGTTGGCAACCAAAATTAACCCTTCCCAGTTACCCAAATGCTAAAGCCAGAATCCGAAATAATGTTTCTATGCTTGAATTTAAAGTTGCTCAAATTGCCATTAGAGATGAATTTAATCCCATTTTATGTGGTGGAAAACTAACACAACAATGGATTATTGATTCATATTTGCAAGTTGAGGCAAATAATTTAAACTTTATAAAATATCAACAAGATAAACTACGTGTAGAACAATATTGTGGACTCATGGACTATGTTGCTGACGTGGCTACAAGCAGAGACATGACAGCTGGCAAAGCCATCATTTTACCATCTTCCTTTCAAGGATCTCCTCGAAATATGAGAGAAAGATACAATGATGCTATGGCTATTGTGACAAAATTTGGAAAACCAGATTTATTTGTGACATTTACATGTAATCCACAATGGCCAGAAATTAATCAAAATCTACTTCTTGGACAAAGTGCTTCAGATCGACCAGATTTAGTAGCCAGAGTTTTTAAGATAAAATTAAATGAATTAATACGTGACTTTACTATAAATCAGTTATTTGGCAAATGTCTTGCTTATGTATATACCATTGAATTTCAAAAAAGAGGCCTTCCACATGCACATCTTCTCATAATACTTCAAGAGAAAGATAAATTAGATACTTCGGACAAAGTGGATGCAGTCATAGTTGCTGAACTACCGGATCCAGAACTATATGGTAGACTATATGAGATTGTTACTCATCGCATGATTCATGGACCCTGTGGAGACCTTAATCCACAATCACCATGTATGGAAAATAATCAATGTTCAAAAGATTTCCCAAAAGATTATAGAGACAAAACATATGCCAATTGTGATGGATATCCACTTTATAAAAGAAGAGAAGGAGATAGTGCCATTATTCGTGGAAAAAAAGTAGACAATAGATATGTAGTACCCTACAATCCACATTTACTCATGAAGTACAACGCCCACATCAACGTAGAAGCCTGCACTTCCATCAAATCCATTAAATATGTCTACAAATATATTTACAAAGGTTACGATGCAGCTACTGTAGTCGTCAAAAGTGCAGACAACCCTGAAAGTAGTGAGTTAGTACATGATGAACTTGCATCTCATGTAGATGCTCGCTATGTCAGTGCGCCAGAAGCTATGTGGCGGCTTCTAAAATTTGAAATGCATGATAGATCACATGCAGTATATAGGTTAGCAGTACATTTGCCACAACGACATTTAGTCTATTTCCATTCTGGACATGAAATGAATGCATTGGCCCAAAGTGAAGATCGTCACACTACACTAACTGCATGGTTTGCATTAAATTCCACTGATGCTCAAGCAACACAATACTTATATATTGAAATTCCATATCACTATGTTTTTGTGAATGGATTATGGAGAGCAAGAAAAACCAGAGGCAATAAAATAATTCCACGAATTTACACAGTCAGTCCAAGAGATGTTGAACGATTTTGCTTACGGATATTACTTTTAAATGTTCCAGGAGCACAAAGTTTTGAACACTTAAGAACTGTTAATGACATTGTATATGAATCCTTCCATTTAGCTGCAAGAAATAGAAACTTACTCGCTGATGATACAGAGTGGGAAAGATGTTTAGAAGAAGCAGCACAATGTCAAATGCCACGACAGATGAGAGAACAATTTGCTTTTATTTGTATCTTCTCAAATGCTCCAAATGCATTAGCTTTGTGGGAGACTTTTAAAAGTAATATGGCTGAAGACTTTATGCGACGATACAATGAACCCATTGCACACTTAAAAGCCTTAATGGAAATTCAAGAAGTCTTTTTAACTCATGGATTAAGTTGTGCAAGTTTTAATTTGCCTGATCCAGGTCTAATAGATGACATTAACTTTGAAGACTATGACATTCAACTACAAGCAGAAAGAACACAAGAAAGACTTGCAACTTTAAATACACTACAATTGCAAGCATTTCATGCCATTAAAAATGCTATAGATGATGACATGGTGACAGAGCGTTATTTCTATCTTGATGGACCTGGCGGATCAGGGAAAACATATTTGTACAATTTATTAATGAGTTCAGTACGAGCACAAGGACAAATAGCAATGGCGTTTGCCACTACTGGAATTGCTGCACTTTTATTAGAAGGTGGAAGAACTGTTCATAGTGGATTCAAACTGCCAGTGCCTATTTTGGAAAATTCAGTGTCAGATATTCGCATGACATCCTTACAAGCAAAGAAATTGAAGAAATGTAAATTAATTATAATAGATGAGGCCACAATGATGTCATGCTATGCCCTCCAATGTATTGACCGTTTGCTTCGTGAAGTCATGGATAATATTTTTCCATTTGGTGGAAAGGTAATTTTGTTGGGTGGCAATTTTAGACAAACATTACCTGTCGTTGTACATGGAAATCGAACAGACATTATTGAAACATGTATAAAGTCAAGTACAGTATGGAAACATTTTACCCATCTTCAACTGCAACAAAATATGAGATCAGAAGGCCAAACTGATTTCAATGATTGGCTTATTAAAATTGGAGAAGGAAGAACAGAAAAAATACTACATTTACCTGACGACACTGTAGAGATCCCACCTCAGATGATTTGTCAACAACATATTATATCGACAATATTTGAAGGGAGCATAAATAACGAAGAATATTCTGAGCTTGCCAACCAAGTCATACTGACGTGTAAAAATAAAGATGCATTAATACTCAATAATGAAATCTTAAAAAAAATTAATGCACCACAAAGAAATTATCACAGTGCTGATTCTGTACTTGCTGATGACAATGAAAGTCAGGCAAACTTTTCAACTGAATTCATTAACTCTTTAACTCCTTCTGGAATGCCACCACATATTTTGCAGCTAAAGAAAGGTGCAATTATCATGTTACTGCGAAATATGAACCCCAAAAAAGGCCTATGCAATGGCACAAGATTAATTGTTCAACAATTAAAGGACCATTTTATAGATGCTGAAATTTTAACTGGGACCCATAAAGGAGAGAGAGTTTTCATACCAAGAATAGATTTAGCACCAAGTGAAAGTAGTCTCCCTTTTATACTTCAAAGAAGACAATTTCCCATTATTATGGCATTTGCCATGACCATTAATAAATCACAAGGTCAGACTTTCAAATCTGTGGGTATTTACTTAGAAGAACCAGTTTTTGCACATGGTCAATTGTACGTTGCGTTGTCACGGTGCAAAAATCCACAGGCTATTAAAGTTTACATTGAAAACAATGAAAGTCAAGGTGATTTATTAGAAGATGGACGTATTTTTACTAAAAACATTGTCTACTATGAAGTACTATAACTTTGCAGAATACAAATTCAAGATGCCAACATTTTTTAAAAGCATTGCAAAATACATAACAATTGGTTGTTTAATTCAGTCATAATTAATGAAAGTACTGTTTAGGAATGATTCGCCTCACAAAATACTTGCCTTGCATTGTTAGTCAAAATTATGTGAAAATGTTAAGTCACTATGTTAATGTTTCTAATGTTACAAGTTTAAAAAATATATTTGCAAGTTATTTCATTCAACAGATTACAAAGTGGATGTTAAGAGGTCAAGCACCTTTTAAGTCACAATGTAAATATTGTCTGTTATCTTAAGATTACTAACTACATTAATGTTTATCGCCAGTTTATGTGCTCAGTAATGAATTACTTTAATTACGTACGTTTTAAGCAGAGTTTTACTGTATGCCTTCCTCTACATTCAATGTATATTCAAGTTAACAATTATTGTGATAGAAATTGCATGTTAATACTGATTAATTTAAAGGTCAATTGTTTTTACATTCAAATGTTAATACTTTTAATAAAAAATTAGGTTACAAAATGTTTTCGCTATGTTCCTGTTTATAATGTTCAAAATTATACAAATGTTTTGAAAACTTCCAAACTTACATAAAAAATAAAGTTCAATTTTAAAAATATATACTTTCAAGGTTATTGCTTACATATATTTTAAACTTCATGTTAAAATTCGGGACGTTTCAAAAAGTCTTTTTACTTTTTAGTTTCCTCTGGATTCTATATATATTAAAGTGAAGAATTCTTCAGATACAAATTTCATGTTAAAAAAACATTACATCAACATTTTACAAAAATACATGTTCATATCACAATACTTACAAGGGTCAAAAATATATTTAAATAACTAAACAACTTCACAAACATATACATCACATTGCCGTCATTTTTTGACGGGCAAGTCGCTAGTATATTATATATTTATAAATAATTATAAATTTATATTATATATATATATATATATATATATATATATATATATATATATATATATATACAGTATCTCACAAAAGTGAGTACACCCTCTCACATTTTTGTAAATATTTATTATATCTTTTCATGTGACAACACTGAATAAATAACATTCTGCTACAATGTAAAGTAGTAAGTGTACAGCCTGTATAACAGTGTAAATTTGCTGTCCCTCAAAATAACTCAACACACAGCCATTAATGTCTAAACCGTTGGCAACAAAAGTGAGTAAGTGGAAATGTCCAACTTGGGACCAAAGTGTCAATATTTTGTTTGGACACCATTATTTTCCAGCACTACCTTAACCCTCATGGGCATGGAGTTCACCAGAGCTTTACAGGTTGCCACTGGAGTCCTCTTCCACTCCTCCATGATGACATCATAGAGCTGGTGGATGTTTGAAACCTTGCACTCCCCTACCTACAGTTTGAGGATGCCCCACAAATGCTCAGTATTGTTTAGGTTTGGAAACATGCTTAGCCTTTCCATCACCTTTACCTTCAGGCAGTGGTCGCATGCTGGAATGCTGCCCACAGGCCAATCTCAGAAGGGAGGGGATAATGCTCTGCTTTAATATGTTCCAATACAGGTTGGCATTCATGGTTCCCTCAATGAACTGTAGCTCCCTGGTGCCAGCAGCACTCATGCAGGCCCAGACCAAACATAGTTACATATATCTCTATATGTGTTTATATGTTTTCTATAATATGTTGTGTTGATTCCTCCTATATGCATTTACCTGGTGATGTCAGATGCTGCCTCCATTCTCTCTGCATTGCTGTTTACATTTAGACTGAGGGTTTCACCTCATATAAGTGTTTTTGTGTTTTTTGTGCCTTATTCGTTTTCTGTCATTTAGGGATTATTTTGACTACCTTTCTTCAGTATAGATGTATACTTTTAGTGGTCGGAGTGTCATAGTCTGGGCCTGCATGAGTGCTGCTGGCACAGGGGAGCTACAGTTCACTGAGGGAACCATGAATGCCAACATGTACTGTTACACACTGAAGCAGATCATGATCCCCTCCCTTCAGAGACTGGGCTGCAGGGCAGTATTCCAACATGATAATTACCCAAACACACCTCCAAGATGACCACTGCCTTGCTAAAGAAGCTGAAGGTAAAGGTGATGGACCGGCCAAGCATGTCACCAGACATAAACCCTATTGAGCATCTGTGGGGCATCCTCAAATGGAAGGTGAGGGAGTGCAAGGTCTCTAACATCCACCAGCCCCTTGATGTCATCATGGAGCATGGGTGGCTGGTGCATAGGGGTAAATGGGCAACCACCCCCTAAAAATTATCAATCACTTTAATATTGTATTTTAAATTAGTATGGATAATACAATTTTATTATATCTGTATATCAGCTTCCATGTGTTCTTTAATATGATTTTGTTACCAATATGCATCTATTACTTTAAATTAACCCATTGTGTGTCTTCTCCCTCGCCTGGTGTCTCTTCCTAATGTTGCGCTGCTGCTATAGATCATATTACAGTGAGAGAGTTGTAATGTTGTCCTGCTCATCCTGGGTGAATCCACATTCACTCTGCTTGAAATTATATCAATTGTTCTGTCTGTCAGCTTGCAGCACCAACCAATCAGTGCTGCAGGCTGTCTGGTTGCTAGGATCATCCCCTCTGAAAGCCCCCATGCCTCTATCATAGAGGCTCAATTTTATGATATCAGGATGGCTTTATAAGCCCCTTATTTCAAACCCTCCCCTCTATGTTCCAGCTCTTTTTACTGACTGATCCTGATCGTCCCATTCTGATCTACCCAACCTCATCAACCAAGTAAGTTTGCACAGGCAGTGAAACTGTAGTGGGTTGCCAGTTCCTTCTCCAGTGGAACTGACTTTGATTAGAACTCTGGTCAATAGTTGTGGAAGTACAGAGCCCTAACCCACTGCGCCACCAGGAACTCCTTAATTCATATATATATATGAGTATGTATTATTTGTTTCTGTAGTCTGCATGGTGGAGGGAGTCTCTTGTTCCCTACCATACACTATGGTATTCCTTTAGACACATGGGAGGGAGAGGAAGTAGAGGGGGGAGGGGCTAGCAATAAGTGTAAAAGGCACACATTGCAAGGACCATGATGAGCGCTGAAGGTGTTTATTGCACGGCCAGTAAAGTACAGGGAGAGAGAGGTAGAGGTGGAGGGGGCCTTGCAATCAGCAGCAAAGGCAAGTAAAGTAGAGGGGGGGAGAGCGTCCTTGGCGCTAATTGTGAACCTTTTGTCCCCCCTACTGTACTGGCCGCTTACTGCAGGGTTCATTAACTTTCAAGTTTTGTGCTTGGGAATGACCTGTGTTTCTTTCCAGCATCTCCCCCGTCCCTTCCCTGTGTGTTTCTCCTCTATGTGTCTGCTGAATGTTTGTGTGGCGCGCCCTGACTGCCTGTTTTATTTTAAAAGTCCTGCTTGCCTGACGTTTTGCCAGTGTAAGTGTCTTTGCCATTGTGTATTTTCTAAGTCCTGCTTGCCTGGCTTTGCTTAGCCTCGTTTCATCCAGTTTCAATTTTTTTTTAGTTTTTCGTCTGCCATTTTGTTTTTTTGCTTAGCCGATTTTTGAGTGACGGCAAATAGCGCTCAAAATTGCTTGCAACCTCACTCCCAGGCTATACGGCTCTCCCCCGTGCTGTGTGTGAGTGTGTTTTAATTTGTTTTTTATTATTTTTCATGCTGTTCGTATTTTTCGATTACCACGGTATGGCCGTTAACTTCGTAGTTTTCCGAGGTCGTTTTTTTTATCTAAGCGTTTCTCAACCGCTTGCAGCCTAAGTAAGTCCCGCGTTCCTCAACTGCTTGCAGCCAAAGTCCTGCGTGCCTGAACTGCTCACCTCACTTTGTGAGGCTCGCAAGTGTGACGACAAATCGCAGTTTGACAATTATATTCACATTACCCATGGCATGGTTGGAACCTATTTGGTCCGGCTTGGTGTAATGTGGGTTTTTAAGGTCCGGTTGAGGCCTATATAGTCTCACTTGGTATTTTAAGGTTTAAAAGGATTAGTTGGGTCCTATATGGTCCCGCTTGGTGTAATGTGGTTTTTAAGGTCCTGTTTGAGCCTATGTAGTCCTGCTTGGTATTTTAAGGTACCTAAAGGTAAGGTTGGGGCCTATTTAGTCCCGCTTGGTATTTTAAGTTTTTTTTGGTTGGTTTCGGTCTATATAGTCCCTCTTTGTGTAATGTGGGTTTTTAAGGTCCGTTGGGGCCTATAGAGTCCCACTTAGTATCTTAAGGTTTTTAACGTCCAGTTGGGGCCTTGATGGTCCTGCTTGGTATAATGCGGGTTAATAAGGTCTGGTTTGTGCCTATACAGTCCGCTTGGTATTTTACGTTTTTTAAGGTCCGGTTGGGGCCTATATGGTCCCATTTGGTATATTAAGGTTTCTAAGGTCCGTTTGGGGCCTATATAGTCTCAATTGATGTAATTTTGGTTTGTAAGGTCAGGTTGGGGCCTATATAGTCCCGCTTGGGGTAATGTGGATTTTTAAGGTCAAGTTGGGGCCTATTTAGTCCTGCTTGGTGCAATGTGTTTTTTTTAGGGTACTGTTTGGGTCTATATAGACTTGCATGGTATATCATGGGTTTTTAGTTATGATTTAGGCCTATACAGACCTGCATGGTATAAAGTGGGTTTTTAGGTACTGTTTGTGCCTATATAGAAGTCCATGCTATAATCTGTATTTTTAGGTATGGTTTGGGCCTTTATAGACTAGCATGGTATGATGTGGGTTTTTAGGTACTGTTTGAGCCTATGGAGACCCACATGGTATTTTGTTTCAATAGTGTTTATTGTCACAGAGTTGTAAATCTTATACAGTATTAATGTTTCAACGATGGCTCGCAGGCCAAATTTATGTTGTAGATTGCTTAACCGTAAACTTATATGATGGTGACATTTTCATTTAGTGACAGTTCCATTACATTTTTAACCTTTCTAAGTAACAATAAACTGGTAGCATGGTTGTTTGCCTGTTTTAGAGGTTTCTGATGGTTTTAGTATGATATGCTACCTCTTGTTACAGTTTTTAACATACAAAATAAAATCAACTGGATATAACAACTTTAACTACAGTGTCATTCGTGTGCTTGTGTCTAATGATTCTTCTTTCCGTCCTTTCATGTCGAAGGACCGTGTTTGTATGTATACTAGACAGTAGTTTGAAGTAGGTCACTCACCTCTTAGTCTTGCCATTTGGCGCTGGTCTGTGGAGTCCGGCAAGGGGGGGGGCCCAGTTCACTTTTCTTGAATTGGTTTATCTCCTAGTTTGTCTGCTATCTGTGTTTATGTTTGTTATATTTCTATTGCCTGTGTGGAGGTTGTCCGTGCCCCCATATTTCTAGAAATTTTGGGTATGTGTTGTTAGTCGTGTGTGTGAATCTGTCAAACAACATTATGCCATTTAATTTGTGTATTACCTCTTGTATCCTGAGGTCCGGGGTTTCGCCATTTTTGAGCTATGTGGCTTTTTGCTGATAGCATCAGGTACTGAAACCATTTATTCTGGCTTTTCAAAATATGTGTAATAGGTACTCCTAGGAGGCATGTGTCAATTGACCAAGGTATTGGTGTATGCAGTGTCTCTGAGGCTAGTTTTAGCACTTTGTTCCAGAGGTTTAGGGCTATGGGGCATTCCCACCGTATATGTTCGAATGTCCCCCTATCCTGGCAGTGCCTGAAACATTGTGGGGGGATTCGCGTGATAATGGTGTGTAGTTTTGCGGGTGTATAATATGCTCTATGGAGGAATTTTATGGATGTTTCCTTAAGGGAATAGCTCAGGGGGCTCTTCACAAGTTTGAGGCAGGTTTTCTCCCAGTACTTATCATCTTTTGGTTCCTATGTTTTGATCTCACTTCCACTTAAAGGGAGCTGTGTTGTTGTTGTGCTTCTCTCTAATTGCTGCATATAGTGTGCTTATGATGCCTTTTGTGAGTGGGGCTTTTTGGCAGATCACGCTTAGCCAGTTTGGTCTGGGGGCTCCATATTTCCTAAAAAGTGTTGTTATGTAGTGTTTTATCTTACAAAAGTTAAAATATTCTCTTAATGGGATGTTATGCTTATGTCGGAGCTGGTCAAAAGTAAGGACCTTATCATTTTGTATTCATTTGTCTAGGGTGTCTAGTTTGTTCAAGGACCATAAGTTAATTGAGTCCTTGTCTAATGTATCCCATATCATTGGGATTGTTAAAGTGGGTGTTAAGTTTGATAGGCCTCTTGTTATGTGGTGTGCCTTGTTGGTTTTGTACCAGGTGTGTAATATATGTCTGATGATTTGGTTGTTGTGTTTCTCGCATGCGTGTGGTATGGTGGGCGACCATGTCACATTATCCCATTTATGTGGGTGCATTTGTATGCTCTCCACAAATACCCAGATTGGCTGGTGCTCCATGGAGTGGGATTGGGGAAGGAATGCTAGTTGGGCTGATGTATAGTAAGCTTTTAGGTCCGGGCATGCTATGCCCCCGCTGTTATAATTGCTACATAGCAGCTTCTTTGAAATTCAAGGTTTTTTGTTGCCCCATATGAATCTTGTTTGATGCCTTTGAAATTTCTTTTCGTTTTATGGGAATAGGGAGGGTCCTAAAAGAGTACAACAGCCTTGGTAATATGTTTAATTTGATAGAATTTATGCGTCCCTTCCAGGAGATCAGGAATTTACTCCATTTTTTTGTGCCTGCATATAGGGGTTTGAATATAGGTGGATATTTGGCCTCATACAGCCCAGACAGGTCGGGGGTCAGTTTTATTCCCAGATCGTTGATTTGGTCTGAGGACCATGTAAAGTTATATTTTGATTTTAGTCTGGTTAAGGTTTGTTCCGGAATGTTGGAGCCCATAGCCTCAGTTTTATTATAATTAACTTTTAATCCCGAAATCATTCCGAATTGGTCCAGGGTCTCTAGCAGGGGGTCATAGAGGATTCCGGCTCGGTCACAGTGCATAAAATGTCATCTGCATACATGCAGCATTTGAATTGGTGGGACCCAACCCAAACCCCCTTGATACCCCCATCCGCCCTGATTCTCTGTGCGAGAGGTTCTATCGCCAAAGCGAATAGTAATGGTGACAAGGGGCACTCCTGTCTCGTCCCTCTTTCTTTGTCGATGTAATTTATGTTTTCCCCTTCTAGTTTCAGGAATGCTTTGGGTTTATTGTATAGGGTGTTAAAGACGTTGAGAAAATTTCCCCTGATCCCCATTTTGTGTAGCACTCCTTTCAGATAGCCCCACTCTAGGGAATCAAAGGCTTTCTCTAGGTCAAAAGCGATGGTGCAGAGTGATTTGTTGTTTGCCTTGGCTATATGCATAACATTCATTATCCTTCTGATGTTGTTCCCCGCCTGTCTGTGCGGCATGAAACCAACTTGATCTTTGTGTACCAATTTTGGGAGGAATTTTGAGATTCTGCAGGCCATAATTTTTGCTAGTATCTTAATGTCGCCATTTAATAGGGAGATGGGTCGATAGTTCTTTGCTTCTATGGGATCGCGGCCTGGCTTGGGGAAGAAAATGAGGCTTGCTTGTGTGAATTCGTGAGCTATCTGTTCCCCTTTGAGTATGGCGTTGAATAATTTGGCTAGGTATGGTGACAGGTGATCAGTGAATGTCTTCTAATAAATATTTGGGTACCCATCTGGTCCTGGCGCCTTTCCTAGTTTCATTCCTTCAATTGTTTCCCTGACTTCATTTAGTGTAATTTCTGTATTAAGGGCTTCTAGATCTGTGGATGATATTTCTGGTAAATCTAGGCCACTTAGATAGTTTTGGATCTGGTGTGTTGTAGAGGTTTTCTCTGATGTGTAGATTTTCTGGTATAAGTTTTTAAAGGTTTCTTGTATTTTGGATTGGCTTTGGGTTATATGGCCATCTGCTGTTTTTATTTGGAATATTTGATTGTTGTGTTGTTTTGTTTTCAGTTTCCTGGCGAGCATTGGGGAGCATTTGTTTGCCTGCTTCAGGAATGTGTGTTGGGATCTGCGCATTATTCTTTCTGTTTTAATTGTTAGAATGTTATCTAATTCTTGTCTTGTTTTTACTATTTCCGCTGTCCTTGTAGGGGTCAGCTTCATTTGGTTTAAGGTCTCTAGTTTGTGTAATTTTTTAGTTAAGTCTGCCTCTTTTTGTTTAAGGGTCTTTTTGTAAGTGGTGGCTATCCTTATAATGGATCCTCGCATATAGGCCTTATGCGCTAGCCAGAGCCAGCCTATTCCTGTCTCTGGTTTTTCATTTTGTTCAAAGTATCGTGTCAGTTCTGATTGTATTTGCATTTTTGTTTCTGGTATGGCAATAAGGGACTCAAATAGTTTCCAGTTAAATTTGGATTTTAACCCTGTGTTCAGGTTCAAAGTGATGGCCACCACAGAGTGATCGGACCATGGGCAGGGGATTATTTGTGCGTTGCTAGAGTGGTCAAACAACCCAGAGTCCAGAAATATCATATCTATTCGGGAGTACCCCACATGGTATTTTAAGTGTTTTTAGATACCCTGGGGTCCTATATAGACCGGCATGGTATAGTGATGGATATTAGGTAGCTATCTAGGTGATAAAAAAAACAGTGGTGGTGGAAGGGATGATGACTTGCATGCTCTGATTTGTTTGCTTGTTTTAGATCACATCCAGGTCCAAGCACTCTGTGGTTGCAGACTTTTTTGAACTAGTTGTTCAATGACTACAATTCAAGAGACCCTGAGAAGGAGAACCAACTGTTGGTGAGTGTCATTGTGTTGTTGAAATAGAAGACAGATTTTAATGTTATTATTCATCAGAGTCCTAAGAATCTTGAATTTATCAACAGAAAAAAAATAGTGGATGGAGTCTATTTCAATGGGTGGAGCCAGTATAAGGTAATTGGGCAGGGCATATAAAGGTCAAAATGACATAATGGGTGAAGTCCATACACATGAGTGGAGTCTATGAAGGGGGAGGGGCCAGCTCTTGCTCTGCCTCCCCTCCAACTTTGAAAGTCCCCAGCCTCCACTGTCATGGAAGAGTGGAAGAAGACTCCAGTCGCAACCTGTGAAGCTCTGGTGAACTCCATGCCCATGAGGTTTAAGGCAGTGCTGGAAAATAATGGTGGCCACACAAGTTATTGACACTTTGGGCCTAATTTGTACATTTTCACTTAGGGGTACTCACTTTTTTTGCCAACAGTTTATATATTAATGGCTGTGTGTTGAGTAATTTTGAGGGGACTGCAAATTTACACTATATAAATATATAAAGTATGTCTATATGCCAATGTATTGTTTATGAATATGCATAAAAGAAGCCATGTTTGAAATGATATTGCAGTAAAGAGCAAAGCCTTTGTGGGCACATTTGCATGTCCCTGCCCAGGTTGCCAAAATGCAGGGCAATTTGAGCAGGAAATAAGTCTTTTAACTTATTTTAGACAATAAAATGTAAACACAAATGTACTATTTATTTACTATTAGCGACTTGCCCATCAAAAATTTGAAGGCTTGCAATGCTGTTGTTTGCACACAATGCGAGTCTCTCTCCCCCTCTAACTTGCGGGCCTCGCGATGAGCGCCTTTGGCGACTATGGGTAATCAGTTAAGAAAGGGTCTGTGAGAGGAGATTAGCCTTTATTAACCTAGTTGTGAAATAGGGTTAGCTAGAGAAAGGCCAATTACAATAAGACATGTTGTCTCCACATTGGTACTGACTGGTGACCCTGGGGTTAGGTTCTATGTCTATTGTCACAACCCCAGTCTTTTCTATGGAGTAGGGGACCTTGTTACTCTTCTACAGTACACAGACTATTGTCTCTCCCTACAAACAGGATTTCACTGTCACCTGCTGCACCAACTATTCCATGTCACAACTTATATATTCCCTTTTCTAGCTGGCAAAGTGTTAATAAGGACTTTCAGCATGCCCAGGAAAGTGAACATTGAAAAGAAGAACACTATTGTAAAGGGAAACTGAAATCTAATTTTGTAATTGTATATGACTGTATATTGTTTGTAACATCTAATTTCCATACAAAATCAATTCCTGTTTTTCAGGTTTAAAATCAGAAGGATGTTTGAAATTCTATTTCTTTGAGTATTATATTTTTTATCTTCTACTTAGCATCAAATCTCTGCAGGAACTAATGTGATTTAAATCTCTTAAATTATAAAATGCTAGAAAAAAGAGAGCAGATTAACTAAGCATCAGCACAGTTTGTCACCCCTATAACTATTTATATTGGGGCAAACTAATGTTGTATATAATATGGTTTCTAGCATTTGATTTCTAGCATTTGATATTTGGTGTCCAAATTAAAAAGGTTAATAGCCACTGCTCTAAAGAGAGAAATCAGAACTTAAATGTAACTATTTACTTTTGACTTGACAAAGCCTAGGTCTTTTTGGAAATATACCATAGTAGTTGACCTACCTAGAACACAAATTTCCTACCATTATTATAATACCTCACACTCTATTTGACACAATCTTTTTTAAATATGTTTCTGCCATGTTCAGGTTCCCATCACCTCCACAGAGAGACTAGTCCAAAAAACATCTTTAACATTTTGCAAAGCATTAGTGTAGATAAAATGATATATGTAGAGATACCTATTTGTATGCCAAACCAGTTCACTACAAGAAAGAGAAAGCTATTTCTACACAGTATGAAATATAGACAAGTGTTGATCTGGCATGCATGGAAACCTTTACAACTCAGATCAAATGTATCTGTTCTGTTGTGTGTACTTTGCTTGTTGCATTGTTGGCTCCAGCCATGGAATAAGCCCGCAGCTTTTTGCTCATTTATATTCAGTTAATGAAGCTTTACAACAAGAACTGTTTATGAAGGTCACCCTTGGCTTATAAGCAGCTCTAGAGTAAGAATTGTAAACATCTCTCCTGCAGATAATATTACGCACCAGTTCCACACAGTTTACACCACTTTAGGGAATTTATAAATGACCACCTCCTCTTCTGTGGAGGAGCCCTCTTTCACATTGCATACTGCATATAATCTATTTTCTTCACTTAAATTTATGGATTTTTTCCTCCAATGAATCACTTTTAAACGGATGTGTTTTTTGGGGGGTATTTTACTAGGTATATACTATACCTTGGTATCTATTTACTTTTATGCAGTTTAATTTATTAAGAAGTGTTTATAAGCTCTGTTTTTACAGCCTAGATCATACAAATAGTCCCTGTATGGGTCTGCCCACTGCATTTTATGCAGACACATATTCTTTAGGACTGGATGTGTGGTGTAATGTCCTAGCCTATTAGGGATCACATCCCAGCAGCACTTCTCAGTATATTGCTGACACTTTTCTCTTGTACAACAGAGTCTGTGTCTTCATGAGCATCAGAGGACAGACCCACACAGGTACTATTTGATTGTTTTTAGACACAGAGCTTATAGACACTTATTAATAAAATAAATTTGTTGTTGTTAGTCTTTAAATCATGTCTTAACTCTCTGTGACTCTATGGACCGGAGCACATCAGGTATATTTCTCAGTAACTGCCTCTCTGAGCTCCATCAAGTTCATCTCATCTATCAATCTCCATCTATTCCACCCCCTTCTTCTTGTGCCTTCAATCTTTACCAGCATCAGAGTCTTCTCTAGGGAATCCTGAATTTTCATGATATGGCCAAAATCTTTGAACTTCAGCCTCATGATCATAACTTCTAGTGAACAGTTTGTCTGTATTTCCTGAAGTATTGATTTATTGGATCTTCTTGCAGTCCAAGAGACTCTAAGTAGTTTTTGCCAACACCACAATTCAAAGGCATCAATTCTACAGCACACAGACTTCTTTATGGTCCAGCTCTCACATCTGTATGTTACTACTGGAAAAAACATAGTTCTAACTATGCAGATCTTAGTTTATAGTTTAATATCTTTACTTTTTACTAGCTTGTCCAAGCTTACCATAGCTTTTCTCCCCAGAAGCAACGTATTTTTCCCTGTCTATTTGCCAGTAAGTGAGATTACTGTTTGCCATGATATTCGCCTTTTTAACGTTGAGCCGCAGGCCAACTTTTGCACTCTCTTCTTTTACCCTCATCAATAGGTCATTTAGTTTCTCCTGACTTTCAGCCATCAAATTAGTATTATTGACGTATCTGAGTATGTGGATATTTCAGCAAGATTAATTCTGGCTTTGGATTCATCCAGTGCGGTCTTACACATGATGTACTCTGCATATAAATTTAATAAATAAGGAGACAATATAAAACCTTGTCGCACACCTTTTCCGATCTTGAACTATTCATTTGTCTCATGTTCGGTTCTGACCGTGGCTTCTGGGTTCACAAATTCTTCAGGAGGCAGGGGAGATTATCTGATTCTCCCATCTCTTTAAGAACGGGTCACATTTTGTTGTGATCCACACAGTCAAAGGGTTTAAAATAGTCTATGAAGCAGAAGTAAATATTTTTCTGGAACTCTCTTACCTTCTCTATTATCCATTGGACATTGTCAATTTGATCTCTTTTTCCTCTTCCTATGCAGAACATAACAACAAATAGATGCATAAGTATATTATGTAACCTAGTGAAATCCCCAAACTTCCATATGCTTTTAACTCTGTTTCCTTCCTTTAATTCCCACTTTCTTTTATTGTGCTTTTAACCATATATCTACGCATCCATCAAAAATTCTACCCTTACTGCATATCCCTTTTATCTTTTAAATCAAATAGGTTATCTTCTACTGAGATTTTTTTAAAAGCTAGTTATCAGTGTTCTTACATGACACTCATATTAATATGGGCATTAGTATTATGTGCACGTAGAAGAGGGGTTACTGATGAAAATGTATGACCCCATCCACCTACCCTCTACCTTACAACACTCACACTGTTTATTTGCATTTAGTCAATGATTTATTGAGCTTATGAGGATTTTCTCACAGGTTCTGAAAGGACCATTAATTCAATTTGAGGTTACAGGTTTGTGCTGCTTTTGATTTTTGGTACCTACAGAGCTTGCTGAAGGATAGAAGGTGAAGGAAGCTCAAGATGACAGTTAACTGGGTGATGTAAAAACTGTTATAAAACTATCAAGTAAAAAAAAAACATCACTTAGGCCAATAGAATAGGGGTCTAAATAGCACATAACATATTTTGTTAAATAAGTTTTTAGTTAGTAACATCTATCCAAAAGCAAGGTTTTCACTAACTAAAAACTTTTTTTTAAAATATGATATGTGCTCATTTAGAGCCCTATTCAATTGGCCAAATGGAAATTGAATGAGGGCCTTAGTGTCAGTGCTTGTTGATGACGTAGAGCAGTATTGATTAATAATTAATAATTATTAACAATCAGGAAGTAAACATTGTTTTATATTTTGTTCTAAAGAGTTTTGCAAAATGTGCACAACATATGGAAATTTGATTGGGGCAGATACATTATTTATATCTAACTAGCTACTTGCCTGTCAAAAATGATGGGGCAATAAAAAAGTTTTGAAATGCTTTTTGTCACACAATGTGAGTGTACTGGGTGCCTCAACTATATAGATCCCTATAGCACACTAATGAACCCATGTAATAACACTATAAGTGCAATGATGGTCATCCAGGACCCTCGTGACATAAAGTGTAAGCACTACATTATTAACCCTAACTATACCCCATTAACCCAACCCTGGCCCTATTTAATGCAAACACTAAACATTCAACCATAACAGTACCTATCTAACCCTAACTGGGCCTATTTAACCAAAACTGATCCTATTTAACCCCATCTAAGCCTATTTAACCCTGTATCTTATGGGCATCTATACAGACCCTTATAAGCCTCTAACCCAATCAGTCCCATAAGAGTATTTAAAGACCCTCATGGGGCAGTTAGAACCTTAACAATAACTCCATAAGTACCATGAGGGTCCTCAAGAACCCTCATGACACTAAGTACAAACACTGCACTGCACTATACCCCCCAATAAACAATTACATCTAAAATAACCACCCTCTACACTAACCTATTAACACCTACACTACCTACCTAAACTACAAAAAAAAATCTACATTATAGAAAATATGAAAAGCTGCATTACAAGCAATAAAAAAAGCTACATTACAACCCCCCCACTACAGCCCCCCCACTACAGAAAATAATAAAAAAATTACACATCTGAAAAGGAAATACTTTCAAAATATATACATTACAATACAATATCTAAAATACAATAACCCCTGTCTAAAATACATACATACCCCCTATCTGAAATACATACATACCCCTCTAGCTAAAATACAATAGCCCTCTATCTATAAAACATACATCTCCCTATCTAACATACATAAAATCCTATCGACAAACAGAAACACTAAATCAAACCTAAAATAGAATAATTAAGACCACTTACCTTTGCAGATGTCCCTTCAGATCGCCACCCAAGGAAAGAAAAAAAAATGAGTACATCACAGTACATACTAAAAATAAACATTCTAAATATTCAAGTCACCTTTCAAGCATGTCCCCGTCCTTCTTATTTTCTTCTCCAGCATGGCCCCTGTAAAAAAAAAACAGTACATTAGTACAACATATACACACAAAATCACATATAATAAACATAATATACATTCAACTTACCTTGGCGCGATGTCCCTGTGCTCCTCTTCTTCTGCTCTGGCTGGGCTCCGCACTCGCGGACCTACCCAAACGCTAATGGGGCCCCTAGAGCCTTTTCAGCAAGAAAATTGGCAATGGTGCCTTTTGATTGGCTGAAAACGCTGTCAATCAAATTTCAGCCAATCAGAAGGCACCAAGGTGTGAGACAATCAGAATGGGATTCACCCCCATATCTCATTCTGATTGGCTAATGCACCTGTCAATCTTTTTTTAAACCAATGAGAAGGCTCTATAGCCTTCAGCCAATCACAATGGGATACACCCCTATGGAGTGATTGGCTGGAGGCATCTGAAGAGGCTGAAGGGAATCACGCCTTCTGGTTTGCTTTTGTCACTATCATTTAGACTACAGCCAATCAGAATGTGCAGATACATCCAGCCAATCACACCATGGGGTTGTATCCCATTGTGATTGGCTGAAGGCAATAGATCCTTCTGATTGGTTTAAAAAATCACAGTTGCATTAGCCAATCAGAATGGGATATGGGGGTGTATCCCATTCTGATTGACTCACACCTTGCGGCCACTTTGCTGCCTTCTGATTGTCTGAAATTTGACTGACAGTGTTTTCAGCCAATAACAAAGGCACCATTGCCAATTTTGTAGGGGGCCTCATTAGCATTGGGGAGGTTTTTAGAGTGCGGCTTCTTGAAGGGCCCAACCAGGGCAGAAGAAGAGGAGCACCGGGACATTGCGCCAAGGTAAGTTGAATGTATATTATTTTTATTATATGTTATTTTGTGTGTATATGTTGTACTAATCTACTGTTTATATTTAACAGGGGTGGCGGCGGAAAAGAAAATAAGAAGGACGGGGACATGCTGGAAAGGTGAGTTAAACATTTAGAATATTTAGAATGTTTATTTTTCGAATGTACTGTGTTGTGTACTATTTTTTTTTCCTAGGGTTGCGATCTGAAGGGACATCTGCAAAGGTAAGTGGTCTTAGTTATTCTATTTTAGGTTAGATTTAGGGTTTGTGTATCTAGATAGGATTTAATGTATGTTAGATAGGTGGTATGAATGTATTTTAGACAGAGGGCTATTGTATTTTAGATAGATGGGTATGTATTTCAGATAGGGGTATGTATGTATTTTAGATAGGGAGTATTGTATTTTAAATAGAGGGGTATGTATGTATTTTAGATAGGGGGTATTGTATTGTTTTTGTATTGTATTGTAATGTATATATTTTGTATGTATTTCCTTTTTCAGGTGTGTATTTTTTTTATTTTTTGTTTAGGGGGGTAGGTTTTGATGTAATTTTTATTGTAATGTAGCTTTTTTAAATTTTATGTAATGTAATTTTTTTCTGTAATGTAGGTTTTTATTTTCTGTGACTTAGTATTTTTTAGTTTCTGTGACAGGTTTTATTATTTTTTGTGAGTTCGTTTTTTTTATTTTCTGTAATTAGTGGGATAGTGGGGTTTGTTAGGGGGTAGGTAGGTAGTGTAGGTGTTAATAGGTTAGTTTAGAGGGTGGTTAGTTTAGATTTAATGGTTTATTGGGGGGGTATAGTGCATTGTAGTGTTTGTACCTAGTGTCATGAGGGTTCTTGGGGACCCTCATGGCACTTATGGGGTTAATGTTAGGGTTCTAACTGGCCCATGAGGGTCTTTATATACCGTTATGGGACTGATGGGGTTAATAGAGGCTTATGAGGGTCTGTATAAACCCCTATAAGATACAGGGTTAAATAGGCTTAGATGGGGTTAAATAGGGCCAGTTAGGATTAAATAGGCCCAGTTAGGGTTATATAGGTACTGTTAGGGTTAAATGCATAGTGTTAGCATTAAATAGGGCCAGGGTTGCGTTAATGGGGTATAGTTAGGGTTAATAGTATAGTGCTTACACTTTGTGTAATGAGGGTCCTGGAAAACCCTCATGGCACTTATAGTGTTATTACATGGGTTAATTAGTGTCCTATAGTGGTCTATATAAACCCCTATTGGACTGATTGGGTTAATTAGTGGCCCTTATAAGCCACTAAGTCTGTATTGACTCGCATTAGTGACAAGGTTAATTAAGTGATTATGGGGGTCTGTATTGACCCTATGAGTGACAGGGTTATTTAATGGATTATGGTGGTCTGTATTGACCCCCATGAGTGACAGGGTTAATTAAGGGTTGATGGGGTCTGTATTGACTGCCATGAGTGACAGGGTTAATTAAGGGATTATGTGGGTTACCATATACTATAGAAACGGTATAAACTGTAATATAAAAGTCTACCAGAAATGACTTTATAAATTTAATTTAATGCTGTTCAGCTAGTGGTGGGTGTAACTCAACTTATTACGCTAGAGATAAAGCTGAATCCTGAGAGAGATAGAGGGAGATAATGATAGAAAAAAGATTGAAACAAGTGGACACAGAGGGAGAAAGCCGACCACTCATAAACTACTGTACATACAGTATCTCACAAAAGTGAGTACACCCCTCACGTTTTTGTAAATATTTTATTATATCTTTTCATGTGACAACCCTGAAGAAATGACACTCTGCTACAATGTAAAGTAGTAAGTGTTCAGCCTGTATAACAGTGTAAATTTGCTGTCCCCTCAAAATAACTCAACACACAGAAATTATTGTCTAAAATGTTGGCAACAAAAGTGAGTACACCATTAAGTGGAAATGCCCAAATTGAGGCCAAAGTGTCAATATTTTGTGTGGCCACCATTATTTTCCAGCCTTAACCCTCATGGGCATGGAGTTCACCAGAGCTTCACAGGTTATTACTGGAGTCCTCTTCCACTCCTCCATGATGACATCACGGAGCTGATGGATGTTAGAGACCTTGCACTCCTCCACCTTCCCTATGAGGATGCCCCACAGATGGTCAATAGGGTTCACGTCTGGAGATATGTTTGGACATTCCATCACCTTTACCTTTAGCTTTTTTAGCAAGGCAGTGGTCGTCTTGGAGGTGTGTTTGGGTTGTTATCATGTTCGAATACTGCCCTGCGGCCCAGTCATAGTACATGTTGGCATTCATGGTTCCCTCAATGAACTGTAGCTCCCCAGTTCCGGCAGCACTCATGCAGGCCCAGACCATGACACTCCCACCACCATACTTGACCTCATCTGGTTGCCTGCAACACACACTTCACACCATCTGAACCAAATAAGTTTATCTTGGTCTCTTCGGACCACAGGACATGGTTCCAGTAATTCATGTCCTTAGTCTGCTTGTCTTCAGCAATTTTTTTGCGGGCTTTTTTTTGTGCATCATCTTTAGAAGAGGTTTCCTTCTGGGATGCAAGCCATGCAGACCAATTTGATGCAGTGTGGAAAGTATGGTCTGAGCTCTGACAGGCGGACCCACCACCCATTTATCCTCTATAGCAATGCTGTCAGCACTCATACGTCTATTTCGCAAAGACAACGTCTGGATATGACGCTGAGCACGTGCACTCAACCTCTTTGGTCGGCCATAGTGAGGCCTGTTCTGAGTGGAACCTGTCCTGGGAAACCACTGTATGGTCTTACCCACCGTCCTGCAGCTCATTTTCAGGGTCTTGGCAATCTTCTTTTGCCTAAGACATCTTTATGTAGAGCAACAATTCTTTTTTTTCAGATCCTCAGAGAGTTCTTTGCCATGAGGTGCCATGTTGAACTTCCAGTGACCAGTATGAGCGAGTATGAGAGTGATAACACCAAATGTAATACACCTACTCCCCATTCACACCTGAGACCTTGTAACACTAACGAGTCACATGACACCGGGAAGGAAAAATGGCCAATTTGGACATTTCCATTGAGAAGTGTACTCACTTTTGTTGCCAACGGCTTAGACATTAATGGCGAGTTATTTTGAGGGGACAGCAAATTTACACTGTTATACAAGCTGTACACTTACTTCTTTACATTGTAGCAGAGTGTCATTTCTTCAGTGTTGTCACATGAAAATATATAATAAAATACTTACAAAAATGTGAGGGGTGTACTCACTTTTGTGGGAAACTGTATAAATCTAGCTGTACGATCCTTTCACAATGACCTAAGCTAAGTCCTCCACTTCTGGATGACTACCTTGCCATGGTAAAGAGGCTTGTGTACCTTAATGAAGCGGTGAGCTAAACCATTTATGGGCAAATCATAGCAAAAATGTGAGACAAACCACAGTCCATCGGAGAAGGAAGTGGCAACCCACTGTAGTATCTTTGCCAAGAAAATCATATTGATAAGAACAATTAGAGACATAATGATAGATATGCCTGCCATGCTGCATTCCATTGGGTCACGGAGAGGCGGGCACATCTGAACAACTAAACAACAACAAGCTAAGTCCTAAGCTACATTTCTAAAAATAAAATAAATATTCAACCAAACAAAACAATAAATGTACTAAATAGCTTCTTGTCTAAAAGTGTACCACTTATTTGCAAACATGAGATCTCATTGATAAAAAAACTACCAGATGTGAACAACTCTAAGTTGTCCCTGCTTGGCTGCCTGGGCTTTCAACAATACTGCTGGAGCTAGGCATGACTGAATGACTAATCAACAACAACAATTCCCTATAAGGAAACAATATTCTTCTTACCTCTTCTCAGATCTTCTTATCTCATTTCAGGTGAGAAAATGCTTTGTAAATTGCCCACAGTTGTAAAAATGTGCTTTTTACAATTAATGATACAAAAGTACAAATACATGAATGTAATTACAAGCATCAATACAGCTATATACACTGTGAGGATGGTCTATACTTCTTAATCCACTAGATATAATACTTATAATGAAAGTACATTTCACTTCTTTTACACTTATTTCAGATTACAATGAATGTTCTTGGCATTAAATTGAAAAATTCCAGGTTTCAGATGCTGTATATGTATCATAATTACTTAGAGCCTTATTCATTTGCAAGCCCGCATCTCACGGGATCATGGCCGTATGTCTTCTGCTCTGGCTGAGCCGTACTCTAAAAAAAAAAAAAAATAACGGAGCTCCGCACTCGCGGACCTACCCAAACGCTAATGGGGCCCCTAGAGCCTTTTCAGCAAGAAAATTGGCGATGGTGCCTTCTGATTGGCTTAAAACACCGTCAATCAAATTTAATCCAATCAGAAGGCACCAAGGTGTGAGACAATCAGAATGGGATTCACCCCATATCTCATTCTGATTGGCTAATGCACCTGTCAATCTTTTTTTAAACCAATGAGAAGGCTCTATTGCCTTTAGCCAATCACAATGGGATACACCCCTATGGAGTGATTGGCTGGAGGCATCTGAAGAGGCTGAAGGGAATTGTGCCTTCTGGTTGGCCGTTGTCACTATCAATTAGACTACAGCCAATCAGAATGCGCAGATACATTCAGCCAATCACACAATGGGGGTGTATCCCATTGTGATTGGCTGAAGGCAATAGATCCTTCTGATTGGTTTAAAAAAATCACAGTTGCATTAGCCAATCAGAATGGAATATGGGGGTGTATCCCATTCTGATTGACTCACACCTTGCGGCCACTTTGCTGCCTTCTGATTGTCTGAAATTTGATTGAAAGTGTTTTCAGCCAATAAAAAGGCGCCATTGCCAATTTTGTAGGGGGCCTCATTAGCATTGGGGAGGTTTTTAGAGTGCGGCTTCTTGAAGGGCCCAACCAGGGCAGAAGAGGAGGAGCACCGGGACATTACGCCAAGGTAAGTTGAATGTATATTATTTTTATTATATGTTATTTTGTGTGTATATCCTCTAGCTACACAGCTACTCTACCCACTGTTCCCTTTGTGGGCAGAGCAGATTTTGAATTTGTGAGACTGTGAGACAAGAGACAATAGCTTTAGGGGAGGGGAAGATAGAACTATAGAGGAACAAGAGCAGGGATGCAAGAGTGTCCAGTTGTTCCCCTTTGGGGTGCAGACTGTGATCCTCTTCCTAACACAGTCCCCTATCACTGTTATAATTTTGATTATTATACTTTATTTATGATGTGCCAACATATTCTACAGTAGGATTAAAAACTGCCATCTAATGGTCTCCTATTTGAGCTGTTTGTGTAGTTACTTTCCATAGCCAGCACATTCAAAGAAAATTATCTTTTATTTTTTTTTGGCGCTTTGAAGCTGCAGACAGAAGCCACAATACGCTCCAAAGAGATAGGGTGATCTTGCTCTTCAGCCTCACAAAGGTATAGATTCTAATTGCCAAACAGCTTTACTATCTTCTATTGCAGCAGGGGCAGATCTTCCAGTGGTGCAGGTGGTGCAGTGCCTTAGGGTCCCACTCTGGGGGGCCAAGTGATGTGTAATTCTTTTTATTTGCATTTAATTTTTATTTCTGAAGTGTAGGGGCCCCCTCACCCAAGTCAACACTTTATGGTTTCCTTGGGCCTCCTTAGCCACACAAGACCACATTGCGAACCTCGCCCCACTCTCTGACCCCTGTATCTGTTTCCCCCTCTCACCCTCCTCCTCCTGTCCCTGCCCTGTGTCTTTTGTTTTTCCTTATTGCACTCCCCTGTGTCTCTTTTTCTCCATCTCTCAGTCCTGTGTCTCTTTCCCCCCTCTCCCTCCTCTGTGTCTTTCTCCTCTGTGCCTCTGGTCAAGTTTTGCATGGCTCTTGATGACTGCCGTTGCTTTTATTTTCAAATTCCTGCTCTGCTAGGTATTACTGGCTTCGGCATTGTGTATTTTCAAAGTCATGCGTGCTTCGCGTTGTTCTTCTAGGTGTTACTAAGGCCTTGTTTTGATTACGGTTTGAGAAAAGGTAAAATTTTTCGTCCGCCATTTTTTTCCTTGCATTGCCGATTTTCGTGCTCTGAAAAACAGCAATTAAGCTTACCGGCTCACAGGCTCATTGGGTCTCCCCCTGTTCTGTGTGTGAGCTTTTAAGTTAATTTGTTTAATTAATTAGCATTTTTTTTTCTCCAGAGATACGTGTCTGCAATCTTTTCAGACAGTAAAGTTGTAATGTTTTCCAATTGTTATGAACCTCGCGATCAGCGCCAAAGTGTTATGTGCTTCACCTGTGTTTGCGAGCCTCACAATGTTACATAATTTCAAAGTAGTCAAGCAATGCAACAAAGCTGCAGGAGAAAAAAGACTGATGGATAAACATATCAGTAGAGGAATTAGTAGCAGAAAAAGAGAGGTACAAATTACATGTTATAGATCTCTAGTTATGCCTCACTTAGAATAATGTAACATCACCTAGAATAATAAGTAGTGATGTCGCGAACATCAAATTTTGGGTTCACGAACAACGGACGCGAACTTCATCAAATGTTCGCGAACGGGCGAACATCGGCGAACCGCCATAGACTTCAATGGGCAGGCGAATTTCAAAACCCACAGGGACTCTTTCTGGCCACAATAGTGATGGGAAAGTTGTTTCAAGGGGACTAACACCTGGACTGTGGCATGCCGGAGGGGGATCCATGGCAAAACTCCCATAGAAAATTACATAGTTGATGCAGAGTCTGGTTTTAAGCCATAAAGGGCATAAATCACCTAACATTCCTAAATTGTTTGGAATAACATGCTTTAAAACATCAGATATGATGTTGTATCGATCAGGTAGTGTAAGGGTTACACCCGCTTCACAGTAACAGACCAATCTCCCCGTTTAATGCACCGCAAACAAACGCAAACAGTCCCTTTGCACAACCGCAAACACCCATTTGCACAAGGTTGGATACCAAGCTAGCCATGTCCCGTTCCTTGTCCTCACTGAAGTCATTGAAGGTCTCTTCCTCCACCCAGACACCAAGGGTCCCCGAAAGGTGACAACAAGCCCCCTGGGACTTCCACCTCCTCAAAGCCACCTTCCTCCTCTGACTCCTCTTCTTCAGACTCCCAGAGTCTGGGGGCTTCCACTGCCCAGCATGGAATATTATACACAGGTCAGAGTCTGGGGGCTTCCACTGCCCAGCATGGAAGATTATACACAGGTCAGAGACTGGGGGCTTCCAATGCACAGCATGGAAGATTATACGCTTTGCCTCTGTCTGTGTTATTATAAGGCGGGTACTGTTAAGTAGTACTATTCCTATCGGTTTAAACCCTGTTACATCCACTATCAGGGGACGTGTATATGGCATGGATTTTTGGAAGCGGGAGATGGAAAAAGATGCTTGGTCGGTCCTCCCACTTCAAATTTGGGGCACTGCGCGTGCAATCTAAGGTGCCACCAGATATGAGTGTCACTGTGCACTGGCAAAAGTTGGCAGAGTAGATGCACACGCCTGTAGGCAGGCAACTGATATTCAATCTATTACAGTCAAAAATGTGTTGTTTTATTTCACTGAGCACAATATAAGCTGTTAGGTGTTAGCCTGTCACACACAAACGCTGGCAGGCAGGCAGGCATATGCAATTAGATTACACAGAAAAACATTATAAAATAAAATAAATGATGTTCTAGCCCTAAAAAGGGATTTTTGGGCTGCTGTCCTTGAGATGGAAGGCTCTGGAAGGGAGTGTATACTGATGATTGGTTGGAATGTGTCTGCTGACTGTGAGGTGCAGGGTCAACATTTCCTCAATGATAAAGAATAGGGGGCGAACCCAAAAGCGAATGTGTTCGCCGTCCGCTGCGAACGCGAACATGCCAAAATCGCTGCAAATAGTCCACGGCAAACTGTTCGGGACATCACTAATAATAGGCCCAATTCTTTTACCGGCTATATCCAGCTAGTGTAGCAAGCAGAGAGGTAGTGCTATCAAGAAACTCTCAAGACCTGGAGAATGGTCCCGATGATGAAGCAAGATTACCTTTGGGAATGCGTGGTTTATGGAGTCCTTCTGTATAATCTAGCAGTGAAAGCTTCATAATTGGAATCATCCAGTATTATCCATTGCATTTGACAAGGGTGACTGATCCGAGTTGGCCATCTCCTGACTTACTCACATTCCTTCATGGGGTTTTGCAGGCTTAAGTACCACAGGTAGTTCCCATCCCTCTCACTCCATTTCTTTGATTTGGATACAAATCCAATGAATCGCCTCAGGCTCCACCTGCCCCCAACCTCTCCAGCTTGGCAGTGACACCTTGTGGCATGCCAAGAAAGACCTTGTATATGCACCAAGGAAATGTTTTGTTTGTGTGTGTGGAGACACACACACATATATTATGCAAAGTTCTACATTAGCATTTGGATGCATTTGTATTGTATATTACCATTTGTGCAAACATCTTTAAAATGTAAACAATAAATGTTTTGATGTTAATATATCTGTGAATAGTTATTTATGTAGCTTCATTATCATGCAATATACAGTACAGTTATGCATATTCTGCATAAACATTCATGCATAAATATGTACCTATATATATATATATATATATATTTATAGTGGAATCCCGGTTATCCAGCACCCAACTAACCAGGACTCTCAAGCAACCGGCACTGCATCAATTCCCCATTTTAAAGAAACTCCTGCTAAACCGGCATAACCAGCACTATCCGGACTTCGAGACTGGAAACAAAATGCTAACTTTTTTACTTATTGTTTTTTCTGGGCCTAAATGGCCCAGTTTAGATACTAATACCTTTGCGAGGTGCGTACGACATAGGCGATGAGCGCCGCAGGAGCTAATTGCTCGAGCCTCGCAAAGCGAGATGTTAAACCATAGCACTTAGCTTATGGGCGCCGGTTGTGACTGGCATATGCGCTGCGTGCCTCACAAAGTGAGGCGAGCCATTAAAATACGAGACACGGGAGTTAGAACAAAAAAGATACGAGATGCGGGACTTAGAAAAAAAAGATACGAGACGCAGGACTTAGATAAAAAAAGATACAAGAAGCAAAAATTTACGAGATTAGCGGCCGAACAAAAAAAAACGGAAAACACACTAAATACACTCAAAAAATTATAAAAACATCACAGACAGCCTAAGCGAGGAAAAAAAATGGAAGCCAATTTTTTTTTAAAAGAGGCTACACGACCCCGTTGCACGCGAAACACTGCAAAACGCGTAGCACTTTACACATGGCACTACGACCTACAAGATACACTATTACAAAAGCCGCAAAATGCCCAAGACATGCGTACCACATTAATAACATTACAACTATACAATGGCGCTTTACACAATAAACCAACAGCTTTACCTCACGCACAAAGCCTATTTAGAATGCACACTTCAGACATTCATTACACTTTTTAAGCAGGGCACTAACACTCAAACTGGATATTCTATGCAGACGCAAAATACAAACAGATTGTTATCTTTTCAGTTTATTGCTCGCTGCATATATCAATTATAAATAATTAAACTATATTCATTTATTAAATAAATCATTAATTATTACTTAACTACATATACAAAGAAATATATATCTCTCTGAGGACCAAAAGTACACGACAGGAGAGGCTCGCAATGGCCAAAGGCGCTCAGCGCAAGCCTCACAATGAGCGCCGAAGGGCCTCACAGTACAAAACGGTTTCAATTATGTCTCAAACAGCATTCCCATGACTTCAAATGTTATTGCCTTTTAATTTGTAAAGCTGGGAATGCTGTTTGTGACACAATGTGAGTGTACTGGGTTGCTGAACTATATAGACCGCTATAGCACACTAATAAACCCATGTAATAACACTATAAGTGGAATGAGGGTCATCCAGGACCCTCATGACACAAAGTGTTTGCAGAACACTATGTTAACCCTGTCTCTTGTGGGTTTCCATACAGACCCTTATAAGCCTCTATTTAACTTCATTAGTCCCATAAGGGTATGTAAAGACCCTCATGGGACAGTTAGAAGCCTAAGATAAACCCCATAAGTGCTATGAGGGTCCTCCAGGACCCTCATGACACTAAGTAGAAACACTACACTGCACTATACCCCCCAATAAACTTTAAAGTAAGTCCCCTCTACTCTAACCTTTTAAAATCTACACTACCTACCTACCCTACCTAGTTACCCACTAATAACCCCAGCCACCCCACTAATTACAGCAAATAATAAAACCTAACTCACAAAAAGTAATAAAACATAAGTTACAGAAATTAAAACAATTATGTTACAGAAAATTAAAAAAACAAGTCACCAAAAACATTTTTTTTACAGAAAATAAAAATACTACATTACAACCCCCCCACAGTACAGAAAATTAAAAAAAGCATTACACACCTGAAAAGGAAAGGCATACAATATATATATATATATATATATATATATATATATATATATATATATATATATATATATATATATATATATATATATATATATAGAGAGAGAGAGAGAGAGAGAGAGAGAGAGAGATATCTATATATATCTATATATATATATATATATATATATATATATATATATATATACATACATTACATTAGAATACAATACCCCCCAAAAAAATACAATACCTACCTATCTAAAATGCCATAAATACTATCTAACATACATACAGTACATCCCCCTCTACATAAAATACAATAAATCCTAGCTAATATACAACCCCCTTTATATAAAATACAATAAATCCTAACATAAATACATCCCCTCTATCTAAAATAAAATAAATCCTATCTAGCATACATACACCCATTCTATGTAAGATACCAAAAAAAACTAACATACATACAACCTCTCAATGTAAAATATAATAAATGCTATCTACATACCCAAACCCTAAATCTAACCTAAAATACAATAATTAAGACCACTTACCTTTGCAGATCTACCTTCAGATCAGCAAAAAAGAATAAGTAGAAAACATTTACATATAATAAATAAAGATTTAAAATATTCTACAAATGCTACTCACCTTTCCAGCATGTCCCTGTTCTGCTTCATTTTTTCTCCGGCGCAGCCCCTGTTAAAAAAAACAAAACAAAAAAAAACATAGCATTAATACATACACACAGAAAATGAAATCAAAGAAACATAATATACATTTAACTTACCTCCGCGCGATATCCCCAGCCTCGTCCTCTTCGGCCCCTGCTGGGCCCTGTTAAAATGAAAAAAAAAAAAAAATTAATGAAGGTCCGCACTCGCGGACCTCACCGACGCTGATGAGGCCTCTAGAGGCTTTTCCGTCTGATTGGCTGAAAACACTGTCAATCAAATTTCAGCCAATCAGAAGGGGCCAAGGTGTATCCCATTGTGATTGTCTAATGCACCTGTCAATCTATTTTAAACCAATCAGAAGGCTCTATTGCCTTCAGCCAATCACAATGGGATACACAGCGATGTGGTGATTGGCTGAAGGCATCTGTGCCTTCTGATTGGCTGATGTCAGTGTCAATGAGAAAGCAGTTCAGCCAATCACCACATGGGGGTAAATCCCATTGTGATTGCATGAATGGAATCGTGACTTCTGATTTGCTGTTGTCAACGTCAATTAGACTGCAGCCAATCAGAATGCGCAGATGCCTCCAGACAATGACATTGTGTGGGTGTATCCCATTGTGTTTGGCTGAAGGCAATAAAGCATTAGCCAATGATAATGGGATATGGGGATATATCCCATTCTGATGGACTCACACCTTGACACCTTCTGATTGGCTGAACTTTGTTTTACAGCGTTTTTAGCCAATCAGAAGGCACCATTAGCAATTTTCTTCTTGAAAATGCTGTAGGAGGCTCATTAGCATCGGGGAGGTAAGTACAATGTATATTATGTTTATTTTATTTTATTTTGTTTGTGTATGTATTTATTAGTAATGTAATTTATTTTTTTAACAGGGTCTGCGCCGGAGAAGAAATGAAGAAAGACAGGGAAAGCAAGGTGAGTAGAATATTTAGAATATTTAAAATGTTTATTTATTATATGTAAAATTTTTGTACTCATTTTTTTTTTCCCTTTTTTCCTAGATTGGTGATCTGAAGGTAGATCTGCAAAGGTAAGTGGTGTTAATTATTGTATTTTAGTTTAGATTTAGGGTTTGGTATGTATATAGGATTTATTTTATTTTTGATAGAGAGGATGTATGTATGCTAGATAGGATTTATTTATTTTTAGCTAGAGTGGATGCATTTATGTTAGGATTTATTTTATTTTAGATAGAGAGGATGTATTTATGTTAGATAGTATTTATTGTATTTTAGATAGATAGATAATGTATTTTTTTGTATTGTATTCTAATGTAGTGTGTATATATATATATTGTATGCCTTTCCTTTTCAGGTGTGTAATGTTTTTTTTATTTTCTGAGGTGTGGGGGGTGGCGTTGTAATGTTTTTTTTGTTTTCTGTAAAAAAATAATTGTGACAGTTTTTTTTGTTTTCTGTAACTTAGGTTTTATTCGTTTTTGTGAGTTAGGTTATATTATTTTGTGTAATTATTGGGTTTTGGGTTTATTAGGGGGTAGGTAGGTAGTGTAGATAGATAATGTATGTGTTAATAGGTTAGTGTAGAGGGTGGTTAGTTTAGGTTTAATAGTTTATTGGGGGGTATAGTGCAGTGTAATGTTTGTAGTTAGTGTAATGCGGGTTCTTGAGGACCCTCATGGCACTTATGGGGTTAATGTTAGGGTTGTAACTGCCCCATGAGGGTCTTTATATACCCTTATGGGACTGATGGAGTTAAATATAGACTTATGAGGGTCTGTATAGACCCACATACTAGACGGGGCTAAATAGGCTTAGATGGGTTTAAGAAACACCGGGGAAGCAGAGGAGGAGGGGAAGAGACACACGGGGGAAGGAGAGGACGAGGGAAAGAGGTTGTTTCATCGCTCCCTGCCTTAGTTGTAGGGGGTCATAGGGATGAACGCCTATGGCGCTCATCTCTACCAATGCAAGGAGAGCCTTTGGCACTACTTGCCAGCAACTGCGGCCCTCGCTAGGCAAGCCTGCAATGCGTTAGCAACAACCCACATGCTGACAACCATAAACTGTAAATACTAATGTTTTCTGACACCTGCAATAATCTAAACAGTCAAAGGTCCCTATGGTGTGGCTATTGTCTGGTTTTATTCATTTCAGACTACTGTTAGGAGCTTACATACATTATCTTTAAATACATGTAATAATGATTTACATCTGATCAAGAACATTTTTATTATCTCCTATTGAATTTATGGAATATAGTAAAGAGTGACTTTTTTTTATTATAAAGAAGCATTTATTGAAACTTAAACAGAAATCACCTTCATGAGCAAAGTACATATTTCCTGTCTGGTGAAAGTAAGGAAATAAGGATTGAGAAACAAAAAGTGGAAAATTATCAGGTTTTGTCCAGTTTCAATGGTTTAAGCCTCATAATCATTTTAATTTGAAGACAAGGTTTAAATCATTGTAACCAGATAACTTGATAGAATAAGATATTGTTTATGATTCTATATACATTGATCTCTATTTTTTTAACTTCCTAAAGAGATGGAGGATGTGGGGTGGGCGAGTACATTGAGTACTGAGCAAGTGTCAAATCCCCCCAAAAAAATTCTCAGGAAGATTCACTGAATACCAAAAATGACAAGTTTTGTGGTCGTCGAGAACAGAGGGTCTACTTGTCATTTTCGGTATCCGACGCATCTTCCATCTAGTCAAGGTGCTCCTGAAAGTCAGTAAGAACGTTCATGTAGACGTTTTTTTTCCAGCAATTGTTTGGCTTTTGATTTTCCACCTGTACTACTTTTGGACAGTTCTCTCAAAGCTAGAAACAGTTTGTACAGCCATCCTTGTTAGGAGGTATCCGTGAGTGTCCAGTAATCCAGTTGAATAATCAGAGTATTGCAGTAAATAGTGATATCTCTTTTATTGGACAAACTTATTTATGATAAAGCGATGAGCTCTCTTTATCAAGTCAAAAAGCAATACTGATACAAATATGAACTAAAAAGTAAACAGAAAAAGAGGAAAAAACATTGGAAAAACAAGAAAAACTAAATTCATTGGGCAGAGTTAAGTGAGAAACAGACCAGTATTGTAATGTTCTGATAGGTCAGTATGTAAGTCTATAGATCAGGTTGTAGATAAGAACACAGCAGAGTAAAAATAAAGAGCAATACATTTCAACATAGCATGAAGCTTACGAAAACAGCAATAGAGGGGTGGGTATGTGGAATGTGTGTGAGCTATAAGACATAAACAGCCTTATTAAATTGTGATTCAGTAAATTTAAGAGGGCTCTATAAAAGCACATAGCGTATTTTTTTTACAGAAGTTTTAAGTTAGTGAACTTCTATCCAAAAGCAAGGTCTTCACTAACTAAAAACTTCTGTAAATAAAATATGCTATGTGCTTAAATAGAGCACTTTTAAATTTACCGAATCACAATTTAATAAGGCTGTAAGATAGTAAGTCAATATTAATGCCCACATCCTTTGCATTAAAAAGTTAATCATTTTTAATTGAAAAGCTTTCTGCTGTTGGATAGTTCTAAAATTCCCTCTGAGTATATTTATTTTGAGGTTCTGGATGGAATGATTCTCCTGGGTGAAATGGTGTCCAATTGGAGTTCAGTAACTTTCATTTGCATGTGTAGTTTCTGTCTGGTATCTCCAATGCAGCACCCCCTTTCACATACAGTTCATTGTATCATGTATACTACATTGGCGGATGTACATGAATATGACCCACTAATGTTGTAGGTCTTGTTGTTGTGTCCTCTTTGCAGATGTGTTGGTATAGTTTGCAGTGACTTTTATTGCATGGTTTGGTGCCATTTTCTCTCTTATGCTTATGACGACGATTCATAGTTTGTCAACTATTATATGCGATATGTTTTTTTCAGAATTTATATGGGTCTTTCTTTGAACTAGTCCTAAATGTATGAGTTTTGTAATTGTAACAACATATGGTTTTATTCTATTGTCCAAATCGGAAGTTTATATACACATAAAATCACTCTTAATATTGCCACATATTCTATTAGCTGCTCTCATTCTGATTGTGAGTTACCCACCCACAATCACTACAGGCCAGCCAAAGATGCAAATTCCGCCTTGGAATTCCATTGGTTTTAGCACAGCTCTAACATTACAAGTGATAAATAATTAAAGGTACACAAAATCGATATTCTATAAGACCCGTAGCTCTAGCTAGCAAATTAAGTCTGACCCGCAACTGAAAAACAGACCTTTTTCAAACATGTATTATAGCTGTAGCAGCTATTAAAACCCACAATACTGTATTTTATAAGCATGGTAAGGCATAAAAACATAATAGAAATAATTGCAGAACAGTCTCAAACCCACAAATACGCAGTTATAAATAATATTTTTTATTGTTATTTCTGGGTAATATTGATCTCGGGACTCAAGGGGTTAATACATATCATGAAACCCACATGGACTAAAACCGATGCATCAATGCATTTTATATAGTGCTAGATTGCTTGTTTGCAAGCACCAATAGGCAAATACTTTATTACTCACTAGTAACTTGCTCGTCATAAATTACAGTATCATAGATTGTTATCTTTAATTGGCAGTGCTCGCTCTCTTTCTGTGCATTCTTTCTGTGCTATCTCTTTCTCCCTGTGTGCTCTTTCTCTGTGTGCTTTCTCTCTTTCTCTCTACCTGTGTGTGCTCTTTCTCTTTCTCGATGCTCTCTCTCTCTCCCTGTACACTCTCACGCTGTGTGCTCTCACTCTCTCCCACTCACTGCACTCTCTCTGTGTATGCTCTCTCTCCCTGTGCACTCTCTCACTGTGTGTTCTCTCTCTCTCTTTCCATGTGCACTCTCCCTGTGACCACTCTCTTTCCTTGCTCTATCTTTCCGTTCGCGCACTCTTTCTCTGTTGTCTCTTTCTCTGTGTGCTCTCTCTTTCTCTCTGTGTGCTCCCACTCTTTTTCTCTGTGCACTCTATTTCTCCCTCTGTATGCTCCCTGTCTCTGTGCACCATTGCTCGGTGTGCTCTCTATCTCTCTGTTCGCTCTCTGTCTCTCTGTTTGCTCTGTCTCTCTGCTCTCTCTCTTGCTCTCTGTGCACTCTCACTCTCTTTACCTGTGCCCTCTTTTTCTCCCTCTCTGGGCGATCTCCTTCTTCCTCTCTTTGTGCCCTTGCGCTGTGCACTCTCGCTCTCTCTCTGTGTGCTCTCTATCTCTCTGTTGAGTAGCTCTCTGTTCTCTGTTTCTCTTTGTGCTCTCTCCCTCTCCCTGCACTGTCTCTTTTTGTGCTCTCTCCTCCCTGTTTGCTCTCTCCCTGTGTGCTCTCTCCCTGTGCATGCACACTCTCTCTTTCTCTTGCTGTGCTCTCTGCCTGTGCACTCTCCCTGTGTGCTCTTTCTCTCTCTGTCCAATCTCTCTCTGTGTGCGCTCCTTGTGTGCCCTCCCTGTTTCTGCCTGTGTGCTCTGCCTGTATGCTTTCTCTGCCTCTGTGCTGTCTCTAGCCCTGTGTTGTCTCTCTCTAGCCTCTGTGTTGTCTCTAGCCTCTGTTCTGTCTCTAGGCTCTGTCCTGTCTCTGCCTCTGTGCTGTCTCTCTCTCTCTGAGGTGTATAATGGATGCTTTTATCCTGACTCTCTGGCCCCGCCCCAGATGATGTCGTAGCCCGCCCCTCGATGACATCAGAGTAACACACAATTAAAACTATTATAGTGATTTACTCTCATTAATTTGTAGCCTTGGAGTGCAGGTTATTTCTAGCTTCCACGATGACGTAATGATGACGGTCTCATTTACTATTGTCTGTGTCTAAGAAGTAAATAAACACCTGCAGCCAAAATCATGGTTAGAGTCACTTACAGAATTCTAATATAATAGGGTTCATATTTGTAACTATATGATAGTGACTACACCCCCTTTATTTCATATACTCCAGTTTTATTCTTACATTGGGACTTATTCAATTGTAAGCCCGCAGATTATGTTATACTGGCCGTAGATCTGCAGGTTTGAAATTTGCTACAATTACAGAGCAATTAAATTGAACAAGCCCGCAATTTATGGGGTTTTCAGAGGGTGATTATTTAATTAAGCAAGGCCGTAACTACCAATTTAAAAACAGCCAACAGTAAATGAGACTGTCATCATGACATCAGTAAAAAATGGAGGTTATAAGTCAATCAATTAGCGTTTAGAGGTCCCATATGTGCTAAGACTCGCAATTCGGCAAAGTACAAAATATAAAAAATTTATTGTGATACTGTTTTAGTCCATGTGGCTGGCCTGATATCTATTAACTAATTGATTCCTGACATTGATATGACACCAAAATTAAACATAAAATAAAATAATTTTTGATTGCAGATTTGCAAGCTTGAGACCACTGTGCAATTAATTTTAATGTCTTTCGTTGCTTTCCCCATATTTAAAAGTGCAGTATTGATTTTTCATTTGTATTTACAGTGCTATGAACAGGTGTATAACCCCCTTGTGAGTCCTATCTTGTACCCATAGGATTTACTTCTACATTTGCCATTTACGGGTGTGAAAGCATTTGTGGGCTTGAGGAATTGTAGCAATTGAATAGTGATTTTGCAATTGTAACATTTATGGGCTTGAAAGATTAAAGAAATCTGTGGTGTGGTTGCTCAAAGTGCACACATTCTGGGTACAAGTAATACAAGGTGCTTGCCAAGGGGCAAATTAAAATATTATAAATCAAGGGACCTAAAAGAACCCTTGTCTATGGAGCACACTCATAGGTCTGATCTCCCTAAGGAGAGAAATATAATTCAAACATAACATTTATTGCTGACATATTTAAAATTCCCTTATTAAAAGCTCATAGCCAGATCCTACGTGTGAAAATATTATTTAAATATAATGATTGTAAAAACATTAATGGATAGCTCGACTCATTAATCCCAAAGAAAAAGGCAATTACCTAGTGCTAATAATGAAAGTGGTAAGTGCAAAAATAACAGAGGGATACCACTGGATATCTAAATACTATAAGATGTTTGTAATAATAAGGTGACCAATGGTATCCCTCTGTTATTTTCGCACTTAGCACTTTCATTATTAGCACTAGGTAATTGCCTTTTTCTTTGGGATTAATGAGTCGAGTTATCCATTAATATTTTTACAATCGTTACATTTAGACTAGGAACTTGCCCGTCAAAAATTACGGCAATAAACTTGTAAGGCATGGCAATGCTGTTTACCACACAATCTAACGCTTTTGCTCCTCTGTAAACTTCGGCGCTCATTGCGAGCCCCAAGCTGAGCACCTTTGGCGCTCACAATGAGCGCCTTTGGCTTTCATTGTGAGCCTCTCCCCTTGTGTACCTCAACTGTTCTGCTTTGCAACTATCACCTTTGGTGCTTATAGCCAAGACAGATATATAAGTACAATGTACAACCAAAAAAAATGTGAGTACAGTGAATTAATCAAGTAATATAAATTAATATACTTTACCTATTCATATGTAATATGCAGCAATCAATATTCTGAAGAGCTAACAATCAATTTGTATTTTCCTGCAACTGAAAATGTACAGTTGGACTGTTGATCATCTGAGGAGAAAGTGTCAGCAATGTGGCAAGTGTGCAGTGTAAAAAGGCTGCGTGCACTAGGGCAAACCATTTGTTTATGCGGGTAAAGCAGAATTTTCGAATCCTAATGTTATTAGTTGCTGTTGTAAAATAGCATATTTTTTTCTATGTGTTACTTGGCTCGCGAGCATTTTCCATCCGTAGTAATGGTATATTGTGTATCTCCTATTTTCAAATGTAACTCGTACGTGCCGGACGGTGATTTTCGCGGCTCTGTCTCCTTTAGCCTCATTTTTATGTTTTTGTCCGCCATTTTTTTTTGTTGCGTAGCTCAATTTCACATGCCGAAACTTGTTACATGCGACTTAAATTGACTTGCAACCTCACCCAGATGTCCTGGCTGTTCCCCGTGCTGTGTGTGATGTTTGTTTTATGTTGTATTTTTTTTGTTGTATGTTGTATGTTCTAAAAGTCGTACGTCCTTGTTAGTGTTTTGCGTGTTTCAGAGTCGTGTAGTCTTGTTTACATTTTTTTCGGGCACCATATTTTTTAATGCTTAGCCGATTTTCAAGTGCCAAATGTCCTTAAATTCGACTTTAATTTGCATGCAACCTCACTCCCAGACGTCCTGGCTGTTGCCCCGTAGTGTGTGTGATTTTTTTTTTTTTTTCAGTGTTTTTTATGTTTTTGTATGTACGCATTTCGGCCATTAAAAAAAATATATATATGCTGGTCGGATTTCCTCATCCCGGGTTTTTTTTTCTAAGTCCTGTGGCTCGTATTATTTTTTTACTTAGTCCCGCGGCTCTTTTTTTTTGTTTCAAAGTTCTGCTTTTCTGGGTTGTTTTTTATAGAGTTTGAGGCAGCGTAACGCCTCCACCTCGGCAAATACGGACACTCGGTTCGCAAAGGCCCGCATTTGCAGCCTGCAATGAGTCTCTGGCTCATTGCAGTTTATGTCCACCTCCGCAAATGCGGGCCCTTGCTTCGCGAGGGTCCGCATTTGCAGCCTGCAATGAGCCTTTGGCTCATTGCAACTGACGTGGGAGCCTCGGCCTCCGCAAATGCGGCTCATGCTTCGCGAGGGCCGCATTTGCGGCCTGAACTGCAAGCTCACTTTGTGATCTCGCAAAGCGTGACGACAACTTGCAGTTTGACAATTATAATATTTTCACACGTAGCATCAGGATATGAGCTTTTAATTATGGAATTTTAAATATGTCAGCAATAAAGTTTATGTTTTAATTATTTTCTCTCCTTAGGGAGATCAGACCTATGAGTGTGCTCCATAGACATGGGTTCTTAACTGTCCTTTGTTTTATAATACTTGAAAGATTAAAGGCTTAGGTGGGTTGGAGTTACGATTTTGACAACCACAGGGATTTTCAGCCTGTAACCCCCAAATAATTTTGCGGGTAGTTAAAAGACGCCAATTGAATAGCAAATTAGTTTAGGTTCTACATTAAGGGCTATGGGCCAATGACTCCTGTTTTATGGAGCAATCTACATTAAACCACACTTGTAAAAATAAAACCCAATAAATGTCAAACCGGGCTTCTGTTATTAATGCATTACATGTTCTGCATTTGCCAAGGGATGCAATCTGGAACTGTGTTCTTTTGGCTTTATTACTAAGCAATGAGATTTTTTTATTTTAATAACATCTGCCTTACTACTGTTTAGAAATCTGTTTCAATAAGATTCCCATGTTCTGTGTGCTGTGCAAATAAATTCTATTTGTCCACCTTAATATTCCTTGGGTGTTGTTCTGTTCATTTCAAATACTTTCAAAAATTGGTTTCTTCTTTTAGGTTGGAAATATGTGCTCATGTTCCAAGCTCAAGAATACAGTTTTACAATCATTATATTGGTAGATAAAATTACATGATGTGTAAGGACATGATGTGTAAGGACACAGAATGGCAGTGTTATATTTAATATGAGTGATTTGTTACTGTGCTGAATTATATTTTTACTTATGGGTGTTTAGGGTGAGATTAAATGGCAGCTATTTAAATACCTGTGCATTTTTTAATTCTGATTTGGAGCAGGCAAGTCTGGGGAAACATTTAGAGGAATTTATTTTTATCATTGATATAATAAAGACCAATTACATAATGTAGGGGAATTCCATTAGTAAAGACTTTATAATAAAAGCAGCACTTGGGTCCCCAATTGTCTATATGGGTCCTGACTAAGCTTGATAATGGGCAAAATGTTTTAGAAAGCAATACCATAAATATAAGGCCTTATGCAACTGCCAGCCCCAGAGTTGCCATCATACCGGCCATAAGCCTGTGCTCTTGAAATATGCTATAGTTACAAAGCGATTCAATTGAACAAGCAAGCAACTACATGGCCAAAAGCCTAAGCTGTAAATAATGCAATCGTAAGTAACATTTCAGACCGTGATCAAGTAAGCAAGGCCATAACTACTGATTTAGAAACAGCCAATAGTAAATGAGACTGTCATCGTTATGTCAGTAAAACATGGACGTTAAACATGCATCGAATAGCGTTTAGAAGTCCGATATGTGATTGTATTCACAATCCGGCAATGTACAAAATTATTAAAATTAATGCTGATACTGTTCTAGTCCATGTGGGTGGCCTGATATGTATTAACTCCTTGATTACCCAAGCTTGATATACTGGTACCATGGAAATAACATTTAAAAAATATATATATATTACAGATTTGCGAGCTTGAGACTGTTGTGCAATGAATTCTAATGTCTTTCATCTCTGTCTTTTAAAGTGCAGTATTGATTTTTTATTTGCATTTACAGTGCTACGAACAGGTGTTTAACCCCCTTGCGAGTCCTATCTGGTACCTGTAGGATTTTGTTTTATATTTGCCAATTACGGGTGTGAGAACATTGCAGGCTTGAGGAATTGTAGAATTGAATAGCTATTTGCGATTGTAACATTTACAGGCTTGAAAGATAAAAGGCTTAGCTGGGTCGGAGTTACGATTTTAAAAATTGCAGGGATTTTGTGTCCGTAACCCCCAAATCATTTGCAGCTAGCGAAAAGATGCCAATTGAATTAGTAAATAAGTTTATGGAATCCATTATAGGCTCAAAAAAAATACAATTTTCTCAATTGAAAAGGGGGCCAAAGTCTTCTAATATTTCACCTATATTACAACATTATTTTCTATTTCCTGAGCTATTTCTCCTCTGCTGCACTTTCAGGGATGGTGTGTTTCCTGAACTAATTATTTTTAATTGCCACATTCCCATGTGAAGATAGAAGCTAGCTATCATAACTGATCTGTGGGGCAAACGGGGACTCTCCTTGCATCCCACAAGTAATCCCTTTATTTTGGACTCTTACACACTGGGTTGCTACTATCAAATGCTTTTACAATGGACATGAGAATTGTTGTAAAGTCTGTTACATGTTGTTTTTATGTGTAATGTAATGTGGGCCACAATAATAAATGTTGGAGTTACTATATGATGTTACATGCACCATATGTTACGTATAGGTGAGTCTATGTGATATTTTGATGTATTTTGACCAGGAATGCAATACCGAGATGTTACTCTACTCTCTTCCTAGTCCCTCATGTGTGATCAAAGTACAGACTTAAAAGCTAAAATTACCTAACAAGATGAGCACTTCCAGGCCCTTATCTGAAGAAAAATGAGGGGCTTGATAACCCTAGTAATGGGGTGTAAAGGTCACAGTAAAAAAGCAGACCCCTCTTACAAAGAAAGGAATTATGAAGGAGGCCATGTGAGTGGATTATTCTGTGCTGTTTTAAAATATTAGTGAAAGGGTAGTAAAGAGTCAGTATGTCTCTACACTAATACAATGGCAACTAAGGGCCTCAGGAAGCGAGGGCGGCAGTTGCTGGCAAGGAGCGCCAAAGGCGCTCCTTGCCAGCAACTAAGGTGGAGGCTCTACGGCCTCACATGCGGTTACAAACCCCCACACAAGCGGCACTACCATGGACTTACGCTAAAAAAATACGAGACGCAAAAAATACCACCTTAACAGAAAAAATACAACCTTAACGGCAGAACCGTGCGCACAAAAAAAACATTAAAAACACAATAAATACCCTAAAAAAACATAAACAGCTTACCCACAGCAAGGGGGGGCACCCAGGACCTCTGCAAGTGAAGCTACACCTCCATTTAAGTCCAAATTCCAGAGTACAGACACACGAAAATCCTCTAAGCGAGAGAAAAAATGGCTGCTGAAAAAAGGAGGCTCAAAGACCCAGGACCACCCAGCCACGTACAACTTAGCCAGAAGGGATCCGAGATAAGCCCAGAAACCCCCATTAACCCACGGGTTCTGAGATAAGCTCGGAGACCTGCATTAACTCACATTAACCATCGCAGTGGTGGGGGGGGGGGTCCAGATAGCACGCGATCGGGGATCCCCGCTTCAATGAAAATTATAATTCCCCACGTTACAGGTCCTTAAAAGACCGTAAAGGTCCTCAAAAGGACGCCATTATAAAAAAAAAATATATGCACAATTAGCGCATGAGGCTCTATACAGACCCCATAAACCATTAATTAACCCTGTCACTCATGGGGGTCAATATAAACCCCCATAAGCCCTTCATTAACCCTGTTATTCATGGTGGTCAATACAGACCCCCATAAGCCTTCATTAACCCTGTCACTCATGGCGGTCAATACAGACCCCCATAGGCACTTCATTAACCCCCTCACTCATGGGAGTCAATACAGACCCCATAAAGCCCTAATTAACCGTGTCAATCATGGGTTCAATGTAGACCCCCATAAGCCCTTATTAACTCTGTCACTCATGGGGTCAATACAGACCCCCATAAGCCCTTCATTACTGTGTCACTCATGGGGGTCAATACAGAGCCCCATAGGCACTTCATTAACCCCCTCACTCATGGGGGTCAATATAGACCCCCCCTAAGCCCTTCATTAACCCTGTTACTCATGAATGTCAATCAGACCCCCATAAGCACTTCATTAACCCCCTCACTCATGGGGGTAAATATACAACCCCATAAGCCCTTCATATAACCCTGTCACCTCTTAGGGGTCAATACAGACCCCCATAAGCACATAACCCCCTCACTCATGGGGGGTCAAGAAAGACCCCCATAAACCCCCTAATTAACCCTGGCACTCATGGGGTCAATACAGACCCCCATAAACCCTTCATTAACCCTGCTTCAATATGGGGGGTCAATACAGACCCCATAAGCCCTTCAATATCCCCGTCACTCATGAGTGGTCAATATAGACCACTTAGTCCTTAATTAACTATTGTCACTCATGGTGGTCAGTACAGACCCCTATAAGCCCTTCATTAACCCTGTCACTCATGAGGGTCAATATAGACCCACCATAAGCCCCTCATTAATCCTGGTCACTCATGGGGGTCCAATACTGACCCCCCATAAACCCATAATTAAACCCTGTCACTCATAAGCCTCTATTTAACTCCCATCAGTCCCATAAGGGGTATATTAAGACCATTATGGGCCTGTTACAAACCCAACATTAACACATAAGTGCCATGACGGTACTCAAGGACCATCATGACACTAAGTATAAACACTACACTGCACTTATACCCCCCCCCAATAAAACATTAAATATCAACTAAACACCTCTACACTAACCTATTAACACCTACCTACTACCTACCTACCCCCTAATAACTCTAACTACTCTAATAACAGAAAATAAAAAAACCTAAAGGTCACAAAAAAAAATCTACATTACATAAAATAAAAAACCTAAAATCCCCCCCAAAAATAAATCTACATTACAGAAAATAAAAAAACCTAAGTCACAAAATATTAAAAAAGGAACATTACAGAAAAAAAATACATTACACCCCCCCACTAAAGAAAATAAAAAAAATTACACACCTGAAAAGAAAATACATACAATACAAATACATACAATACAAATAAAATGAAATTACATAATACAATATACCCCTATCTAATTATACAAAACATCCTTTCTATCTAATATACATCCCCAATCTATCTGAATACATGACCCATTTATCTAATATACAACATCCTATCTATATAATATACATCACACAATCTATGTAATATACAATAAATATAGATGGCACTCATTCAATTGCAACTTGCCAATTGAATAGGGGTCTAAATAAGCACATAACATATTTTTTTAAAGAAGTTTTTAGTTAGTAAATATCTATCCAAAAGCAAGATTTTCACTAACTAAAAACTTATTTTAACAAAACAATATGCTATGTGCTTATCTCAGAGCCCTATTCAATTGGCCGAATCACAATTGAATGAGGCCCTATCTATCTAATATACATCCTATCTATCTAATATACATCCCGAATCTATCTAAATAAATACCACAATTTAACATACAATACATGCTTTGCTATCTATATAAAACACATACCCCTAGCTAACATACAGTAAATGCTATCTATATATAAAAAATCTAATTCTAAGCTAAATTAAAAATAATTAAGACCACTTACCTTTGCAGATGTCCCTTTAGATCAGCCACCTAGGGAAAAAAATAAAATAAAATGAGTGCAACACATTTACAGTAAATAAATAAACATTCTAAATATTCTAAACATTCTAAATATTGCTACTCACCTTTCAGCATGTCACCGTCCTTCTTCTTTTCTCCTTCTCCGGTGCGGCCCCTGTTAAAAAAAAATAACATTAGTACACATACATAAGCATAAAAACAAAATAAAATAAACATAATCTACGTTGTACTTACCTTACAGACATCCGCACTCACGGACATCCCCGACGCTAATGAGCCTCCCGGGGACTTTTCCGGAAGAAAATATGCAATGGCGCCTTCTGATTGGTTGAAAATGCTGTCTATCAAATTCACCCAATCAGGAGGCGCCAATGTGTGAGCCAAACAGAAAGGGATACACCCTAAAATCCCACTCTGATTGGATAATGCACCTGTCAATCTTTATTTAAACCAATCACAAGGTGCAGATGCCTTCAGCCAATCATATTGGAATACATCCCCACAGGGTGATTGGCTGGAGGCATCTGCACATTCTGATTGGTTGCACTGACAATAGCCAATCACAATGGAATACACCCCCACGTACTGATTAGCTGAAGGCATTTGCACCTTCTCATTGGCTGTTGTCAATGTCAATCAGTATTAAAGCCAATTGGAAGGCGCAGATGTCGTCAGCCAATCACCGTGTCAGGGTGTATACCATTGTGATTCGCTGCTGGCAATAAAGACTTTGGATTGGGGATTTTGGGGTGTATCCCTTTCTCATTGGCTCACAATTGGCGTCTTCTTATTGGCTGAATTTGATAGACAGCTTTTTCAGCCAATCAGAAACCGCCATTGCCAAATTTATTCTGGAACACTCCGTAGGAAGCTCATTAGCGTCGGGGACATCCGCGAGTGTGGATGTGTTTTGTTTTTTTTAACGCTTTTTTTTAGAGCCCGGATGCTTCCAGGGCTCATCCGGGGCAGAAGACTAGGAGGCCGGAGACATTGTGGGGAGGTAAGTACAATGTAGATTATGTTTATTTTACTTTGTTTTATGTTTATGTATTTGTACTAATGTTATGTTTGATTTAACAGGGGCCGCTCCGGAGAAGAGGAAAAGAAGAAGGACGGGGACATGCTGGAAAGGTGAGTAGAATATTTAGAATGTTTAGAATGTTTATTTATTTTATGTAAACATGTTGTAGTAATCTCAAAGGTAAGTGGTCTTAATTATTTTATTTTAGCTTAGAATTAGGGTTGCTATATAGAGATAGCATGTACTATTAGATAGATAGGATGATGTTTAATAGATAGATAGTATTTATTGTATATTAGATAGATAGGGGGATGTATATTAGATAGGATGCATTTTAGATAGATAGTATTGTATATTAGATAGGGGATGTATATTAGATAAGTGTATTGTATTGTATTTAATTGTATTGTATGTATTGTATTGTATGTATTGTATTGTATTTATTATATGTATTTCCTTTTCAGGTGTGTCATTTTTTTTTCTGTACTGGGGGGGTTGTAATGTATTTTTTTATTTTCTGTTATGTTCCTTTTTTTATTTTTTGTGACTTAGGCTTTTTTTTCTGTAATGTACATTTTTTATTTTTTGTGATTTGTTTTTTTTTATTTTATGTAATGTAGATTTTTGATTTTTGATGACTTTAGTTTTTTGGATTTCTGTAATTACAGTGGTGGGGAGGGGGTTATTAGGGGGTAGGTAGTGTAGTGTAGGTAGGTAGTGTAGGTGTTAATAGGTTAGTGTAGAGGGTGTTTAGTTGATATTTAATGTTTTATTGTGAACTATAGTGCAGTGTAGTGTTTATACTTTTTTTATTTTCTGTAATGTAGATTTTTTATTTTTTGTGATTTTAGGTTTTTTATTTTATGTAATGTAGATTTTTTATTTTTTGTGACTTTAGTTTTTTTTAATTTTCTGTTATTAGAGTAGTTAGAGTTAATAGGGGGTAGGTAGGTAGTGTAGGTGTTAATAGGTTAGTGTAGAGGGTGTTTAGTTGATATTTAATGTTTTTTTTGGGGGGGTATAGTGCAGTGTAGTGTTTATACTTAGTGTCATGATGGTCCTTTAGGACCATCATGGCACTTATGTGGTTAATGTTGGGTTGTCACAAGCCTATAATGGTCAGAATATACCCTTTTGGGACTGATTGGGTTAAATAGAGGCTTATGAGGGTCTGGATAGACCCCTATAAGGGATCAGGTTAAAATGGTGTAGTGGTTACACTTTCGGTCATGAGGGTCCTGGATGACCCTCAGGGCACTTAAAGTGTTATTACATGCATTCATTACTGTGTTAGAGGGGTCTATATAGTTGAGGCACACAGTACGCTCATATTGTGTGACAAACAGCATTTCAACACTTTCTTTTATTGACCGTCATTTTTTGACGGGCAAGTCGCTACTAAACTATAATAATAATAATAGGAAATTGTTGTGCTACACTGATATTATATTTAATTGGTATACAGGTGGTACCACAGCCAAATAGATTAGAATGATTGAATTACTCATAAACACATTCCAATTGATCCTGATGTAAAACAAAGGGCATCATCCATAATGTCTGTGAATTAAATCACACAGATTAATCTGCTATCAGAATGTTAACAGGATGACATGCAACAATAACGCATGTATAATTACTGGTTTGGATTAGCAGATCCTAATGGGAGTGTGCAACTCTACATTTTAATTGAACATAACCCCAGTCATATTCATTAGTGATGATAGATGGAGTCATATATAGCATTTCCGATCTATCTGCTGGGGGGGAATGTCACTGATCTAATGCCTGATAAGCACTGGGTTGAGACCTACTACTGAAATTATATGATTGCACTGCTTGAAGATGATGAACATGCCTTCGTGGTTGTGAGATTTTATTATTAAGACCTAGAGAAACAAGAACAAGATATGAATCATAACACTATTAAGATTGACTACAACACCTCAGCTCAATGGCAATCCGTATTGAACATCAATTGCATCAATTGGTGAGATGTTAAACATAACCATACGTGTACACACTCTGTAGCAAGGCAACAGTATGTCAACATTTATACCAATTAATATTCAGTGAGGAGTGTTGATAAGGAGGACTTAGGGGATTTTCTTGACTACCTCCCCATTCTCCTCCCCATGTGTGATGATATAGCAGTCACTGATTTCCCTGAGGAGGACCCTAATCTGGGGGATAATTGGGGGCCCTGTGCTTTGCCACAGCCACTTTCACTCCCAGCTGTGCCTGGGGTTCCTGGCCTCCCTGTTATCCCCTGGAGCCAGTCCTTCCTCACCACTACCTCCCCTTGGAATCAGGCCCCTGACCCTCTGCCCCAATTCTTTGTGTGCCTACATCTGTGGGCACATCCCTCCCCCTCCTGCTCTCCTACACCTCTACCTCCCCTCCCCTCCCTGCCTCCTTCTCTCCCTCTCTCCATACCTCTACCTTTCCTCTTCTCTACAACATATGTTTTCCTCTCCTTACTCTCCTCCTCTCCTCCAGTGTTCTGCTCACTCTCCTCTTCTCTCCTCCTCTACCCTCCTAAAATTAGGAAATAAATATAAGGATAAATCAATATAATATGTACGTTTATATGTATGAGGTAAAACAAGAATGTGTGTGTTATGTGTATTATATTATAGATATGGGGGAGGTAGGGTATGGGGGTGTAGATGTGTTATAGCCTAACGCTATGTATGACTATCTGTACGCATTAATCTATATGTGCTTAATTATCAGCAATAATGTGTATTGTAAATGAACTGTTAACAGTTCTTAGTAGTCAAAATAGCAAAAAAACGTACAAAGCTGCTCCTTCTATCTCTTTCCCTCTCTCTCCAAAATTCTGAAACCCACCAACGCCTAAACCTATGTGTTGACTTTCCCAGCTACAACATAGTCAAGGACTCACAGTTTCCAGTAGCTTTTAAAGTCCTTTCCCACAGTGTTCATTGGCGTTCTCCAGTTCCTATTGGTTAATTGTAGCTGTGACAGGATCTGAAATTATGGGCTAGCTTAACTTTGCGCCCTTAATATGATCGGCCACCCGGAAGTGTTACATCCGAAATCAGGGTTTATGGTTTTAGGCCTTAGCCCTGTAATTGCGGGTTTGAGTCAATTAAATACAGCCGTATTTGTAACAAATGTCTAACCCGCAGACTTACAGCCACAGGTATTGTTATTACTGGCTTGAAATTGCATAGGGGCTTATGTCTCTGAAAATCTATTAAAAATATTTTGTAGAGGAAATATAACTTTAAGGAATTAATTTAGCTTTTAAAAACAATGGAAACAATATAATGCAAAGAACAAATCATGCTTATTTTAACAGCATGCTACCTGCTACTATCACCACCAACAATAGGTAATTACATTGAACTGTTAAATAATTATACATTAAATTATATTATGAACAATTCTCAAAAATGTATGTGTGATGTATGTAGGAAGGAATTAAGACGTTTATATTTATACTAGCAAATTGCTCGTCAAAAAATTAAGGGCATGAAATTGTAAGCCAGGGAATGCTGTTTGAGACATAATGGAAACCGTTTTTTACCCTGAGGACCTACGGCGCTCATTGCAAGGCTTGCGTTGAGCGCCTTTGGCACGCAGCACATGCCTCGCAATGAGCGCCTTCTGATTGTGAGGCTCTTGGTTGTTGTATATTTTTTTTTTTATCAGAGGCGCTTTTGCTGTCATTGTAAGGTCGGCACTGATCTGCTTTTTGCGCTGATTGCAAGGCTGTCCCCTGGTGTAGTTTGTGTTCTATGAGCAGCGTTGGCACTCGTTGTGAGGTGCGCATTGAATGTCTTTTGCGTTTATTGCAATAGTTTTTTTTTTGTGTGTATATGTATTTTTGGATGCTAATGAAATAATTAGTAAATTAATATGCTTTACCTATTTTGTAAGTAATATATGCAGGAAGCATTGTGCTGAAGAGCTGACAAGTGCCGCTTGTTTGGGTGTTTGTAAGTACTTGTCAGGCGGTGTAGAGCCTCCACCTCCGCAAATGAGGCCCTCACTTTGTGAGGGTCCGCATTTGCAGCCTGCAATGAGCCTTTGGCTCATTGCAGCCGATGTGGGAGCCTCCATCTCCGCAGCCGACGTTGGAGCCTCCACCTTCTGCAAATGTGGCCCCTCGCTTCGCGAGGGTCCCCATTTGCGGCCCGAACTGCGTCTCTCGTTTGCGGCGTAGGCCGAGTAGAGCCTCCACCTCTGCAAATGAGGCCACTCGCTTTGCAGGGGTCTGCATTTGCCGCCTGCAATGAGCCTTCAGCTCATTGCAGCCGACGTTGGAGCCTCCACCTTCCGCAAATGCGGCCCCTCGCTTTGGGACGGTCCACATTTGTGGCCCGAACTGCGGCCCTTGCTTGCGTGATGACGATTCGTAGTTTGACAACTAGTATATGTGATTGTGACAGTCATAGAAATTGTCTATGTGAGCCACAGACTCTCTGCACTGAAAGTGTTAACGTATCTGTCAAATTAATTAGCTGCACCTAACACCAATTTAAGCCAGCTTCTGAAGTATGTGGAGGAGCTGCTGATGGACTAGATTGTATGCGGTTGTGGCAGACAGTTGAGCAAGACACAGGGAGAGAGAGAGAATACTGTATATGGACTCCTATATTGTTTGATTTTCTCCTTATAGGGTAATCTGGGTGAGAGCGTTTAGTAAGGAAATGCTTACTGGTTTAGGTAGTGGAACTAGGCCTATTATTTTCTAAGGCCTATTATTTGATTTCTTATATATAAATGAGAGATAATAACTGTTATAATTTGTTTTGTTATTGTTATTTTCACTGGATATATTTTTTATTAATTATTAGATAAACTGAAAAGATGATGTCACAAACCTCTAGTAAAGTAGAGCTAATCTGTTTGTGGTACAATAACTCAATATACTGTAACTTTAAACCATTAGAGATAAATAAAAGTATCTAACATTTTTTTGTGCTTTATGTAATATTATTACCATAGTCTCTAGTTTGAAATGGTGCTACTTTATTGTGTAGTATTTTGGGGATTATTGACATTTTATAAATTAAACAGAATAATGATAATTATATTTTCATCCAGTTGCACAAAAATTTAAAGTGTTGATTTTCACATATTGTATTTTTAGTTAATAACAGTAAAATCTTCACATCTTTTTGTAGTTATTTGATTAATTCACACATTTAGTGGATGAGTTAAGTATTATTGAACATAACTCCTCTTCTCATTGTCTTGCTTGCTGCCATTTCTGTAACTTTTCATTCTAATGTAAAGTTATTTTGCTTCATTTAATTTGTTTTATTCCTTTTACTAAACAGGCTTTGTATCTAATGTTAATTTATTTTCAATTATTTTTAATTACTTTGCCTTGTCGTTTTCAACCTCTGCCATGCAATTTCAAAAAGCTCGGAATAGAAAACAAATATTATATTGTGGAAAATATAAACATAGAGGCTTTGACTAGCCAGCTTTTTAAACAAAATGGAAATAAACTCTATTCAGTTTAATGTGTGTTGTTATATTGGGTTTGTTTTAGTTGTTTAATGTGTCCATCTAGCAAAATAAATGACTTTGTTACAGAAAAAGCTTGAGTCAGGAAAATCTCACATGCAATATCCACACTGTGCTACCATTGGATTGTACTTTCCTACATCATTACTGATTCATTATTATTTTGATATGTTTGGTTGTTAATAAAGTCTAAAAAGAAAAGGAAACCAGTCCACAAAATAAACAGTTTAATTAATAGGGAGAACCAATTGAGTTTATGTTAATAATAAAGTGGAAATTATATTTAACTATTTCTAAGTGATGACATCTGTTGGAAAACCACAATATTGGCTTTAACTAGCATTTTAGGGAAACATAAATATATACAGAGCACTATGTCCCTATCTCTCACCTGTGTGTTGTATAGAAGCAGGCAATGACCCATGAGTAATAATGTGAGTCTAGATAGAGAGTCAAAACAGCTGATGGCTATACCTTAGAATTTCTCAAATGACAAGGGTATGTAAATATTTTAAATAAAGGTGCATAGATGTAAAACTATTTAATACATTTAAAACAGAATAGTTTCTCTATTTTAAAATTATACTTTGTTTCACACTATTTCAAAATATCGTTATGTAAATACGTTGCCCCTTCAAGGGAGGCACCCTTAGGTGGTTGCCTTGGAGACAAGTCTTTATACAGTGGCAGTAACGAACTGTCATAAGGAACTAAACATGTTCCATCTGTGCAATCTTAATTGACACTTAGAATGCTGAGATTTGTGATCTCATTGGTTCAAAGTAACAATTGTAAACTACTATTTAATTTGTATTTTTCTGCAACTAACATGGGCTGCCTCCTCATACAGAGCGTTGTTAGCAAAAAATATATATAATTATAACTTTTACATACAGTTTACCAGGGCCTCATTTAATGCCGGACCATAACTCGTTCGTAAATAGCCGATTTCCTACAATCGAGTTGCGGCATTTATGCAACTTTTCAATTGGCCGGGCCAACAAGTTAGTCCCCCTTTCCTATAATTGCAAACCAAGCTATCGGCAGTAAGCATTTGCGTGCTTGGACATGATCGAGGCCGCAAGCCTGTAACTCGTGGTTCCAGCCCGCAAACTCAAAGCACTGTAAATGCAAATAAAAAATCAATACAGCACTGTAAAGCACTGTAAATGCTGGGGAACACAATGGGTGACATTAGAAGTAAAAGCACAACATTCACAAGTGAGCACATCGCCAAAATACAAAACTTTATTTCATGTTTAATTGAATGACCTCCGAGCCCGTAACTCGTTATTCAAGCACGTAGGACTTTAATGAAATATGGAGGTTGGATTCAAAAGTCCTACGGGCTTGGAGGTTGAAGCCCATAGGACTTTATGATGAAAATTGAACATGAAATAAAGATTTTATTTATGCCGATTTGCGAGCTTGAGAATGTTGTGCTATTAATTCTAAGGCCTTTCACTTTCACTTTTACTAAAAGTGCTGGAGTGCTTTTCTATTTGCTTTTAAAGTGCTACAATTTGTAAGTAAGCCCTTTGCGACACCTCCTTGGGCAAAGTGACCTGTGGCTTGATTTTAGCCATTTATGGGCTTGACGGAAGGGTAAATCGGAGCAATTGAATAGCAAATCAGGATTTTTTGGCGCCGCAATTCTTGTGGTCATGAAAGATCAAAGGCTTTGAGGGAAGTAAGCTCTGATTGAACAAATCGATAGGAATTGTAGCTTGCAGCATGTAACACGATCAGAGCCCACAAACAGAAGTCAATTGAATAGCAAAGTAGCTTGCGACCTCAATTTGCAAGCCCGGATCTCTAAAGGGTAGTAATTGAATGAGGCCCATAGAGCCTTATATAAATCAGGTGTAAGTTAGGACACTGTTGTAAATTGGCTGCAGAAGCTTTTCTTTCCATAACTTCCGTAACCTAGACGCAACAGATTTCTGTGCAGAGAGCTGCCAAATTAAGCTTTACAGATGAGACGGCTCTAGGAGCCAATAGGAAATGTGAACGTCATGAATCTGAAAATGAGTGGGAAGAGCCATAACAACTGCTGTAATTAGGCTGTGCATTATATATATATATATATATATATATATATATAGATAGTTACATAGTTACATAGGGCCTCTTTCTATTACCGGCCGTAAATCGGCCGTAAGGCTGCGATTCCTTGCGGGGGTTCTGTTAACTCGCGATTCTATTATACGGCCCCGCAAGGATCTCCTCTTACGGCCGGCCGCATATCTTGGAACCGGCCGTAAGCTGAGAAATATAAAAACGCAAAAATAAATTCAAGCCTGCACTGTACCGGTCTGTAAATGCTAGGGATCATATTAGGGGACATGAGGATTAAAAGAAACCCACTCTCAAGCTTGCACATCAGCCCAAACCCGAGTTCAAATTAACTGTTTATTTTCCGGCTGCGGCGTGGGCGGGTCTGAAGTGCTCCAAGCACTCTGGACTTTTTACATGGATATTTTACGGATATTAAAAATAAGATATTTTACGGATTTGAGTATAGGATAATTATGTGCTATTTTTTCTAACACCTAAAATCCCTTTATAGTCTTCTCAAAGTGCAGGATGGCTTTATTTGAGCTATTTTATGTGCTTAATTGGTGCTAGCGGGACCTCTTTCCTGCAAGTAAGCTGCGGTTAGTTTTTAGCCTTGCAGAGAGGTTTCCCAGAGCAATTGAATTGCAAATAGGAATTTTTTACGGACGAAACTCTTGCGGCCGTTTTAGATCAAAGGCTTTCCTCTGGCGCGAGCGGCCGCAAGAGATAGCAAGGCACCGGCCGCAAGCCTGCCGGAGCCCCCGGCCGTAAGGGAATAGAATAGCCGAATAGCTTGCGGACGGTCCTTGCGGCCCCGCAACGGCTGCGGCCGCTAATAGAATGAGGCCCATAGTATTTAAGGTTGAAAAAAGACTTTCAGTCCATCAAGTTCAACCTTTTAAGATCTCTTCTGATCTGCTATATGTGGATTAACTATTAATTAATTAGTTGTATATAAAAATTAAAAAATAATCAATTCCCTCCTGATCCCAGACACCGGCTACTGGACTTCTCCCTGGATCAATACTGCCTCTCTAATTATCCATGATAATCCTGAATTCCCTTTTTAATTAGAAATAAATCTAGTCCCCTTTTAAAGTTATCTATCAAATCCGCTGTCACCACCTCCTCTGGTAGAGAATTCCACAGATTACCACCCTTACTGTGAAGAACCCTTTTCTTTCTTAAAGGTGGAATCTTTTTACTTCTAACCTCAAAGGATGTCCTCTTGTCAGTTGAAAACCTCTTGGCACAAAAAGCTCCCTTGACAAATCTTTATACTGACCCTGGATGTATTTATATAAGGTAATCATATCTCCTCTTAGACGCCTTTTTTCTAAAGAAAATAAGTTTAATTTGGTTAGTCTTTCTTCATAACTTAGCCCCTCCATTCCCCTTATTAGTTTTGTTGCCCTCCTCTGTACCTTTTCCCGCTCTAAAATGTCCTTTTTATGAAGTGGTGCCCAAAATTGTACTCCATAATCCAAATGAGGGCATACTAGAGATTTGTATAGTGGCAGAACTATATTTGCTTCCCTGGCTTTTATACTCTTCTTAATACATGCTAATATTTTATTTGCCTTTGCAGCTGCTGCTTGGCTTTGAGCACTGTTACCTAGGTGGTTGTCCACAAGCACTCCCAAATCCCTTTTAATATCCGATACACCTAGATTTGCTCCATAAAGATTATAAATTGCATGGCTATTTTTCCTTCCCAGATGCATAACTTTACATTTATTCGTATTAAATCTCATCTGCCATTTAGATGCCCATTCCTCATTTTATTTAAATTCCTTTGGAGGGAAAGCACATCACTATCTGATTTAATTACCTTGCACAACTTCGTGTCATCAGCGAAAATGGAGACACCACACTCCAATCCTACCTCTAAGTCATTAATAAATATGTTAAAAAGTAGAGGACCTAATACTGAACCCTGAGGAACCCCACTTACCACATTAGTCCAATGGGAGTATGTTCCATTTACAACAACCCTTTGCTTCCTGTCTTTTAGCCAGCTCTCAATCCATGAGCAGATATTTATTGCAACTCCTGTATCTTTTAGTTTGCACAATAGTCTCCCATGTGGCACTGTATCAAAAGCCTTTGCAAAATCCAAAAAGACTACATCCACTGAGTTGCCTTGATCCAGGTTCCTACTAACCTCCTCATAGAAACTAATTAGATTTGTTTGACATGACCTATCCCTCATAAATCCATGTTGACTCCTACTTATAATCCTGTTCAAATAGACATATTCTTGTATATTATCCCTTATTAACCCTTCTAAAAGCTTCCCCACTACAGAAGTGAGACTCACAGGTCTATAATTCCCCGGATTTGCTCTTGCTCCCTTTTTAAATATAGGTATCACATCAGCTTTTCTCCAGTAATTTGGTAGAGACCATGTGTTGAGTGAATCTTGAAAAATTAAATATAATGGTTTGGCTATTACAGAACCCAGTTCCCTTAGTACCCTTGGATGTATTCCATCAGGACCCGGGGCTTTATTAACATTTATTTTTTCCAACCTCTTTTGGATTACTTCCTGTGTTAACCAATTATTTGGCAAAGGTAGTGTAGCCCCATTATGTTGCCGTATCCCAACCACTAGTACCTCCCTTGTGTATACCGAAGAAAAGAACCTATTTAGCTCATCTGCCTTTTCTTGGTCACTAATTATCAGACAGCCTGTGTCACATTGTAATGTTCCTATAGCTTCCTTCCTCTCCTTCTTACCATTAATATACTTAAAAAATATTTTAGGGTTAGTCTTACTCTCTTTTGCAATTTATTTACTATTTTAGCCAGTCTAATCGATAAATATATATATATATCACACTAGCGACTTGCCCGTCAAAAAATGACTGCAATGAGATGTGTATGTTTGGAAAGTTGTTTAGTTATTAATATACATATGGAATTGTAAGGTAGCTAATGTTGTTTTGTGTGTACTACTGAAATATATAATACAAATTAATAAATGAATATACTTTACCTGTTTTGAAGCATTGTGTTGAAGAGCTGTGAACCTTGTTCGATGTTGCTGCAGCATTATTGGTGTGGAGGTGCTGTGTGAGCGTGATGAACGTGTGCAGTGTAATAGTGTGTGTGCGCGAGCCGAAACCGTTAGCGTAGTTGTGTACTTCCGCATTAGCGTAAAATGGCTGGTAATGTGTGGTATGCGTCTTCGCGTATTATCCGTAGGTCGTTTAATTTGTGGTATGCGTCTTAGCGGATTATCCGTAAGTGTTTTCTGTGGTTATAGTGCTGTAGCCTCGTTTTCGTTTTGTTTGTGCGCCATTTTTTCTCACACGTAGAGAATTTTGTAGTGTCTAAACTCTTTGATTTTTAGTTAAGTGAAGGTGTAAGTAGTTTTTTTTTATATTTTAATTTTTTTATTGTTTTTAGAAACAGACAACCAAAATAAAATACATACAGTAAAAAAATACTTACATCTAAATCATACACAATCACCCACCTACAAACCCCCCACCCACCCCTTGGCAATATTCTCATTATTTACAGAAGGAGGCAATACCTGAAACCTATTATATAATTAAAGTAAGTTCGCTAAAGGCAACAAATACAACAACAACAAAAAAAAAATATCTATTAGCAGAAAGGCCCGGCAAACAGTTCTTCGTCCCATCTTGCCCATTTCTTAACCACTGATAATCTTAACTTGGAATCAAAACTTAAATATTCCATTTCATACTGTTTATTCCTTTCCATAGTACTACAAATCTCATTCCATTTAGGCAATTCCCCACTTCTCCATCTCCGTACAATCCACCATTTAATTGCCATGAGAACCTGCACCACTATCCCAATTGTTTCACTAGACCATTCCCTTGGAAAGATATGTAATAAAAAACCTTCTGGGTTTAAGGTAACTTCCTTACATCCCATACCCACCAACTTGGTGACACACCTTTCCCAAAGCCCTTTGATCTTAACACATTTCCACCAAATGTGGCTTTGGATGCCTATTTCCGAGCACCCTCTCCAACACAGCTCACTATATTTACTTGGATCTATTTTAGACAGAAGCTCTGGAACTATGTACCATTTTTATGTAATTTTAAAGTGGATTTCTCTGTAAGTTGTACAAATCAAGTTATCTTTTGTTAGCTGATACGCTTTTCCCCAGTCCTCCAAATCTTTCTTAATTCTAAAATCAGTTTCCCAGCTTTCCATGGCTACAGATTTTCCAGAACTTCTGTACTCGTCTAAAATTTTTAAGCATTTCGAAACTGAACTCTTATTACTTGTTCTTAAGGACAGGAATTTTTCGAGAGGTGTCAAATCCCTGACTGATCTTACATCAAAACCTTCTTTTGTTAATATCTTCTTAAGGGTCAGAAATTGCAGCCACATTGATATTGGGACCTCTTTCACTCTCCTTAGTTCCTCAAATTTAATAAAGCCCTCATTTCTGATTACATCCTTAATTTTGTCAATACCCCATTTCCCCCACTCTACCTTATCTATTTCGGGGTGAATATCATAAATTACTTCCAGTGGTGTTAATGGAGATGGAAAAGGGAGCAACTTCAATTTTGAGTTCATTTTGAGCCAACTAGCCCAACATTGTTTCCCTATTCTGAACTCTATCTGAGTCTTAAAGTTGGACGATTTCTTATACCATAGAGCTTGCTGCAGAACTATTTTGGGGCTTAATGCTTCTTCTAACTGGACAAACTTGGGTCCTTCCACTCCTTCTGTCCATCTCAGAAAGTGGTACAATTTTATAGCCTCTGCATACTTCCAGAGGTTGATTGCCCCTAATCCACCTTTTATATACTTTTTATTTACTTGGTCTTTACTGACTCTAACCCTATTTCCTTTATATATAAAATGATCTACCACTTTCTGAAATTTAGTAATACTTCCTCTGGATATAAATAGAGGGATTGCTCTTAAAACATAAGTAAGTTTTGGTAAAATGAACATCTTAACACATACGATTCTGCCTGACCAGGTTAGGTTTAGCCTCTCCCATGACTTGAGTAGTTTGCACACTGAAACAAAAGTTATTTCCAAGTTATTCTTTAACATGGAAGCAACACACGGAGTCAACTCTATTCCCAAATGTTCTATTTTATTCTGCTCCCATCTAAATGGGAATTTCTCTCGTAACAAGGTTTTAGTTTCTAAGTTCACATTTAGCCAGATAACCTCTGATTTGGAAGAATTAATTTTATAATATGATAGGCAACCAAAGGTTTTTAATTCCTTCATGAGATACACCAATGATTCTAGTGGCTCTGATAAGACTACAACTGCATCGTCTGCGAATAGAGTGATCTTCGATTCTATAGCTCCGCATATGATTCCTCTTATCCTATCATTCTTCCTTATCATTTGAGCCAGCACTTCTATACACAAAGTGAAGATCATTGGTGATAGCGGGCATCCTTGTCTCATCCCATTGCTAATCTCAAACGATTCCGACTGAAAGTCTGTACCTTTTATGAAGGCTGAAGGGTTAGAGTATAGCGCCATAATCGCACTTGACCCGAATTTGCCCAATCCAATTTCTTCTAAAGTACACTTGATAAACTCCCAGTTGAGCCTATCGAAGGCTTTTTCCGCATCTAACCCTACTGCCACCAACGGGATTTTATTATCTTTAGCATGTGCCAATATATCGATAAGCTTTCGCAGATTATCTGTCCCTTGTCGGCCTTTAACAAAACCTGTTTGATCTGACTCAATTAACTGGTCTAAAAGAGGATTTAATATTTGTGCTAGTATCTTTGAATATATTTTGATATCGATGTTGAGTAAAGAGATGGGCCTGTAGTTAGCAAAATTTGCCAGATCTTTTCCCTCCTTCGGTATCATAATTATTGCTGCTTCTAATGTCTCCTTAGGAGCCCATCCTACGTCTTTAATTTTGTTAAATGCTTTTACCATATGAGCCCCCAATTCTGGTAAGAATTGTTTATAATACAGTATCGGGAACCCATCTGGTCCTGGGGATTTTTGGACATTTAAACCGGACACACAATTCTCGATTTCCTCCACTAAAATCTTCCCATTTAGTAGTTCCTTTTGCTCCTCAGAAATTTTTTTTAGATTCAACTTTTTAAACAAATCCTGTATTTGCCCTTTATCAGGTTTAACCCACCCTGGTTTCTTTTCCAGATTATACAAGGCGCTATAATACTCCGCCGCAATTCTACCTATTTCAATAGGATCCTTTTTCATAATTCCTTTGGCATCGAGGAATTTCACTATCCTTTTGTTGCTTCGTTTTTTCCCAATAAGATCCACTAGTGATTTATTTGCTTTATTACCTAGATGATAATTTTTTATTTTTAGCTCCTTTAACTTCTTATCTATTTGACTTTGTAAGATCATATTTATCTGTGCTTGTATCTTATAGATCTGTTCCGTCAACATGTTATCCTGGCTTTTTTTGTTGGCATATGAGAACTTGTAGAGTTCTAAATATAAATCATGCAGCGATTTCCCCCTGGCCCTCCTCTTCTTAATCATTCTTGTTTTCAGAATACCCCTCATATACGCTTTGTGCGCATTCCAAATACTTAAATCTGAGGTTATAGAGCCACTGTTAACTCTAAAGAACTCTTCAATTACTTCCTTAATTTCTTTTTTTTCTTCTATTGTATAAAATACTTCTGAGTTAATATTTTCTCTTTTTTTTCCATTGCTAGTCCCCCGACCTTGCAGTACTATGTTTACCAGGGCGTGGTCTGACCATGATATAACCCCTACCTCCACATCATCCACTTCTCTCCATGTCTCTATGTCAACCAGTATGAAATCAATCCTTGTGTATATACTATGTCTCTGAGAATAATAAGTATAGTCCCGGACCTCAGGATTTTTTAGCCTCCAAGAATCATATAGTTTGTATTTCAACAATATCTCATTAAATCTTCTAGACAATCTTTCCAGAGCCAAATCGCTCGTCCTTAAGCTCCTATCAATTTTTATGTCCAGGACCATATTCAGTTCCCCACATATAATAAGCTTACCCACTTTTAGTTTGGAAATAATTTTTAAACACTTACTCAAAAAGCTTATTTGATTCGCATTCGGAGAATATAAATTTGCAATTGTAAATGACTGACCATTTACCTGTCCTAACCAAATGATAAATCTCCCTTCTTCATCATATTCAACATGATCCGTTACAATCACATTCTTATCATGAAACAAAATAGCAACCCCTCTAGCCTTTTTCCTGAAGCTAGACGAGAAACCCAACTCAAACTGTTTACCCTTTACCCAGTGGGTTTCTTGTAGACAAATAACATCCAATTCTTCTTTTATAAATTGACGGAAGGCACAGTGCCGTTTGCCGGGTGAATTTAAGCCTCTAGCATTTTGCGATATCACTTTTAACATCAAAGTGACTTACTTGATAACCTCCGAGTCCCCTCCTTCCCTATCATACAATTTTTATTGCCTTCACTTCCCCTCCCCTTCCAACAGCATACAAACACCACACATACTGTTTCCTCCCGATGGCAAGAAAAACTTAATGCCATCTTTTAAGATGTCTGGTCCTCCGGGGCGGAGAAAAAACTTCAAAAAAGAGAGAGAAAAAAAAAAGAGCCCGGCAGAACCTTGGGAGTGCGCCCATTGCCCCCTCACCCTACTCCTAGAAGCACTCAACTATACATTAAGTGTTTCCTTCACGTCCAAAACTTTTAATTGACTCTACAATAAAATATTGAAACATTTCCCAAAATTGTCTCGGATAAGTAGTATATTTTATACATTTTCTTTTCCATTTTTTATTTTTTATTTTTTCCTTTCTCTTTATTCACCTACGTACTTCACTTTCACTTTCCCGTTTTACCGCTCCATCGAAGTTGGGGCCTTTCCCATCCCTTCTCGTGTCTTCTTTTTCTATTTCGAAACCCCACTTTTCCAAGCAATGCACACCTTCTGCGACGGACTTGATCACCTCAGTTTGGTTACCTTTAGTTATAATTAGTTTAACAGGGAACCCCCATTTATATAATACCTTTTCTCTTCTGAGCACTTTAGTGATAGAACTTAATTCTCTTCTTTTAGCTAAAGTTTCGCTTGAATAGTCTTGGTAAATTTCTACCTTTTCATAAGGGCTCTCAAACTGTCTTTTTTCTCTACTACATTTAATTATCCGTTCTTTGAAGGAGTAATTTTGTAATTTTACTATTACATCCTGCTCTCTTCGCCCTATCAGTCTCCTAGGTAGTGGGAGCCTGTGTATCTTCTCAAACGTACCTTCCAGAGTGTTATCATTCCCTGTGATAGATTTAAAAAACTCATTCACGTACTCGCCTAACTCATTGTCCAGGACTTTCCCTGAAATCCCCCTCAGCCTTAAATTATTCCGTCTAGAGAAATCTTCAATTCCACATAATTTGTTCTTGAGACTTACAACTTCATCCTCAAGCCTCCCAACTTTGGTCTCTAATCTCTGATGATCCTCCACAAGCTTTTCTTGTTTGCCTTCCAGCTGGCCAATTCTCTCTAGTAACGCATTCACTGCTTTTGTATTCTCTGTAAGCTCTAATAGTATATCTTTCCTGATTCTGTTTTCAAAGTTATAAAACAACCTTTCCATTGCCTCTACAGTTAATGCTTCTGGTTGACCTGTGTTCAATCTATCGGGGAGGTCTACTATCTCTGATATATTAACGTGTTCACTGTTTTCTGTGTCTGTTTGGGATATATTCGATTGAGAGCTAGATAAATTTACTTTTTTCCTTTTCACTGTTTCTCTAGTTGTTAGTGGGCTTTTTGAGATAGCACCCTGCAATTTGGTATCTCTGCCCTTGTTTTTACTTCTTACCACTGACACATCCTTCCTTATCATTTTTGCTTATTTGTCCGGCTTCAGTTACCCAACACTGATGACGTTTTAACTACACCCCCTGTGAGTTTTCCCTTTTTGGCAAGCACCTTGTCCTCTCTTTTTTTCCCTTTCCTTTCTTCTTTCTTTTTCCCCTTCCCCTTTTCTCTCTTCTCTTAACACAGAATATACAGGTATGTTATTTAAGGGTTGCAGACAAATGGAAACATTATACAATGCTACAAGTACACATAATAATAGAAAAAAAGGAATAGCAGATGTTACAATCAAACAATCATAATTTTTGATGTATTTTACAGCAGCAGTCCCCTGGAACCACACGGCTTTATTTACTTCAATTAACTAGAGTCTTTTTTTTTTTTTTCTTCTTATCTGCCGCAGCAGCCTAACTTTAATAGTATCCACTGCTGCCTTATTGACACTTTATTGACAGCTGACCAATTTAAAGCAACAGTCAGATTCAAATCTAGTGGCTGAAATCAGAATTACAAGCTTGACAGGAACAGCCCCATAGAAACTGAAACAGCCAGCTGGATGGTCGCCGGAGGGTCAGCAAGCTGAGTAACTTTACTTGCCGGATATAAATATCCCTGTTGACCCTAGTCCCAAAACCACAGAGCAAGTCCTTTAAACGGTTTCTTTGAGTATTTTGTCTTTATCACAGGGCATTTCTTAATAAGCCCCCGCCTGCAAGCAGTTCCTTATGGCTATTTAATGCTCTTCTCTGTAGATATCATTTTGAACGCACTATGTGATACACCGGTCTCCAGACTGGCAGTATAGCCAAAACTGTACAAGCATACAGTGTCCAAATATAAAGGCAGGCTTGCTGGCTAGGAATGGCTCATTTAATTGACTGTCCCTTTAAATTTTCGCAAGACTTTATCCCAGGGCACTTCTTAATAAGCCTCTGCCTGCAGGCAGTTCCTTATGGCTGTTTACAGCTCTTCTCTGTAAATATGTTTTAAACACACTGTGTGATACACAGATTTTCAGACTGGCAGTGTAACCAAAAATGTACAAGCATACAGTGTCCAAATATAAAGGCAGGCTTGCTGGCTAGGAATGGCTCATTTAATTGACTGTCACTTTAAATTTTCGCAAAACTTTATCACAGGGCAATTCTTAATAAGCCCCCGCTAGCAAGCAATTCCTTATGGCTGTTTACTGTTCTTCTCTGTAGATATCTTTTAAACACACTGTGTGATACACAGGTCTCCAGACTGGCAGTGTAACCAAAAATGTACAAGCATACAGTGTCCAAATATAAAGGCAGGCTTGCTGGCTAGGAATGGCTCATTTAATTGACTGTCACTTTAAATTTTCGAAAACTTTATCACAGGGCAATTCTTAATAAGCCCCCGCCTGCAAGCAGTTCCTTATGGCTGTTTACTGTTCTTCTCTGTAGATATATTTTAAACACACTGTGTGATACACAGGTCTCCAGACTGGCAGTGTAACCAAAAATGTACAAGCATACAATGTCCAAATATAAAGGCAGGCTTGCTGGCTAGGAATGGCTCATTTAATTGACTGTCCCTTTAAATTTTTGCAAGACTTTATCCCTGGCCACTTCTTAATAAGCCCCTGCCTGCAGGCAGTTCCTTATGGCTGTTTACAGCTCTTCTCTGTAAATATGTTTTAAACACACTGTGTGATACACAGGTTTTCAGACTGGCAGTGTAACCAAAAATGTACAAGCATACAGGGTCCAAATATAAAGGCAGGCTTGCTGGCTAGGAATGGCTCATTTAATTGACTATCACTTTAAATTTTCGCAAGGCTTTTTCACAGGCTTTTTCACAGGGCAATTCTTAATATCCCCCGCCTGCAAGCAGTTCCTTATAGGACTTATAAGCCATCAATCTAACTAGACTTAATTAGATGTCTAGCTGATGTCCATACACTGAGCAATCTCTTACAATAGCAGCAACGTGCAGCAGTGAGCCATATCACTATTAAGCAGAACTTACAGTTTTCCTGTTGGAACACCTTCTGAACACACACAGGACCTGCAAACTGCTAGCTGCAGCCGTCCTTGAAACTGCCCTCTGCTGTATCACACCTGCTCCTTGCTTCTTTGTATCCTTCATACAGAGCAAGTCTGCAGGCTTGACTGAGGAAGAACTACAAATGCTGCTACCTCCTCACTGCCTCTTCACTGGCATGGCCGGCCTCAAGCTCCTCCACCTCTGGTTCTTCTAGGGCTCATTAGACTGAACACAGAGAGTGCTTACACACTCCTGCAATGGGCGCACTCAGCTCCCTCGTTAGTGCTCACTCAGCACTTCCTGGGAGTGGCCATTTTTTTGAGGTCCTGGATGCTTCCTCTTGCTGTAGGTAAGCTTATGTATGTGTTGTGTGTATTTATTGTGCTTTTGCTTTTTTCCTGTCCGCGGGTTGCGTTCGATTTTTGTGATGACGTAATGTGTGGTATGCGACTTAGCGGATTATCCGTAAGTGTTTTTCGTGGTTAGAGTGCTATAGCCTCCATCCCAGCAACTGAGGCCCTTGCCTGCAGCCCTCGCGGATTATCCATAAGTGTTTTCCGTGGTTATAGTGCTGTAGCCTCGTTTTCGTTTTGTTCATCCGCCATTTTTTCTCTCGCTTAGAGAATTTTGTAGTGTCTAAACTCTTTGATTTTTAGTTAAGTGAAGGTGTAAGTATTTTTTTGAGGTCCTGGATGCTTCTTCTTGCTGCAGGCAAGCTTTTTATGTATGTGTTGTGTGTATTTATTGTGTTTTTGCTTTTTTCCTGTCCGCGGGTTGAGTCCGATTTTTGCGATGTCGTAATGTGTGGTATGTGTCTTAGCGGATTATCCGTAAGTGTTTTTTAGTGGTTAGAGTGCTGTAGCCTCTATCCCAGCAACTGAGGCCCTTGCCCGCAGCCCTCGCTACGCGAGGGCTGAGGGCAAGGGCAGCGAGGGCTGCGGGCAAGGGCCTCAGTTGCTGGCATGGAGCGTCAAATGCGCTCCTTGCCAGCAACTGCGGCCCTCGCAAACTTTACGTCATAACGTAAACAACATACGAGACACGTTAACACCCATTACAGACTCGCTAAATCGTCCCCAACCTGCGGACATGAAAAAAGGAAAAACACAATAAATACACACAACACATACATAAAAAGCTTACCTACAGCAAGAGGGAGCATCCAGGACCTTTAAAAAATGAAGTTACACCTTAATTTAACTCAAAATAAAAGAGTTTAGACACTAAAAAGTTCTCTAAGCAAGAGAAAATATGGCCTCAGAACAAAATGAAAATGAGGCTACAGCACTCTAAACACGCAAAACACCACAAGAAACATGCAAAACATCATCTACGGATATTCCGCTACAGACGCATACCACACATTAGCCGCCATTTTAGAACAATGCGGAAGTACACAGCTACGCTAACGGTTTGGTCTCGCGCACACACACTATTACACTACACACATTCATCACGCTTACATAGCAGCTCCACACCACTTATGCTCCAGCAACATATAACAGATTGTCAGCTCTTCAACAGAATGCCTCCTGCATATATTACTTCAAAATAGTTAAAGTATATTAATTTATTAATGTATTATTTATTTGATTATTATACACCAAACAACATTAGCTCACTTACAATTTCATTGCCGTAATTTTTTGATGGGCAATTCGCTAGTATATATATAATTTTCTTGCCACAGCCTAATTACGGCAGTTGTTACGGCTCTTCCTACTGATTATAAGATTCATGACGTTCACACTTCTTATTCGCTCCTAGGGCCATTTCATCTAATTGGCACATCTTTTTAGTACCAAAATAGCTTTTAATTAAAACACAATTCATATATACAGTGGATATAAAAAGTCTACACACCCCTGTTAAAATGTCAGGTTTCTGTGCTGTAAAAAATGAGACAAAGATAAATCCTTTCAGAACTTTTTCCACCTGTAATATGACCTATAAACTGTACAACACAATTGAAAAACAAACTGAAATCTTTTAGGTAGAGGGAAGAAAAACTCTAAAAATAAAATAATATGGTTGCATAAGTATGCACACCCTTAAACTAATACTTTGTTGAAGCACCTTGTGATTTTATTACAGCACTCAGTCTTTTTGGGTATGAGTCTATCAGCATGGCACATTTTGACTTGGCAAGATTTGCCCACTCTTCTTTGCAAAAACATTCCAAATCTGTCAGATTGCGAGGGCATCTCCTGTGCACAGCCCTCTTCAGATCACCCCACAGATTTTCAATCGGATTCAGGTCTGGGCTCTTGCTGGGCTATTCCAAAACTTTAATCTTCTTCTGGTGAAGCCATTCCTTTGGTGATTTGGATGTATGCTTTGGGTCGTTGCCATGCTGAAAGATGAAGTTCCTCTTCATGTTCAGCTTTCTAGCAGAAGCCTGAAGGTTTTGTGCCAATATTGACTGGTATTTGGAACTGTTCATAATTTCCTCTATCTTAACTAAGGCCCCAGTTCCAGCTGAAGAAAAACAGCCCCAAAGCATGATGCTGCCACCAACATGCTTCACTATGGTGTTCTTTTGGTGATGTGTAGTGTTGTTTTTGTGCCAAATATATCTTTTGGAAATATGGCCAAAAAGTTCAACCTTGGTTTCATCAGACAATAATACCTTTTCCCACATGCTTTTGGGAGACTTCAGATGTGTTTTTGCAAAATGTAGCCTGGCGTGGACGTTTTTCTTCTTAAGAAAAGGGTTTCATCTTGCCACTCTACCCACAGCCCAGACATATGAAGAATACGGGATATTGTTGTCACATGTACCACACAGTCAGTACTTGCCAGATATTCCTGCAGCTCCTTTCATGTTGCTGTAGGCCTCTTGGTAGCCTCCCAGACCAGTTTTCTTCTCGTCTTTTCATCAATTTTGGAGGGAGCTCCAGTTCTTGTTAATCACACTGTTGTGCCATATTTTCTCCACTTGATGATAACTGTCTTCACTGTGTTCCATGGTATATCTAATGCCTTGGAAATTCTTTTGTACCCTTCTCCTGATTGATACCTTTTAAAAATGAGATCCCTCTGATGCTTTGGAAGCTCTCTGTAGACCATGGCTTTTGCTGTGGGATGCGACTAAGAACATTTCAGGAAAGACCAACTAGAGCAGCTGAACTTTATTTGGGGTTAATCAGAGGCACTTTAAATGATGGCAGGCGTATGCTGACTCATATTTAACACGATTTGGAATGTGATTGCTTAATTCTGAACACAGCTACATCCCCAGTTATAAGAGGGTGTGCAGACTTATGCAACCACATTATTTTTATTTTTATTCCCTCTACCTAAAAGATTTCAGTTTGTTTTTCAATTGAGTTATACAGTTTATAGGTCACATTAAAGGTGGAAAAAGTTCTGAAATTATTTATCTTTGTCTCATTTTTTACAGCACAGAAACCTGACATTTTAACAGGGGTGTGTAGACTTTTTATATCCACTGTATGTATATATATATATATATATATATATATATATATATATATATATATATATATATAAAATGTGTTTATTTTGTGTTCAAATATGATATATTTATAGGTAAAGCAGTAGAGTGTTTGTCACCCTGGGTTTTGTATCATAAAACAGCTTGTCAACAAAACTTGTCACAACCTGCTTCTTCAATGGGGCTTGACAACAACCTTATTCAAGCCTACCCTAGCAGGACCGTGTAGTTCTTACTACCTCTGGTACAGAAGATAGCCTCAGGATATCAGGTTAACCATATAAACCCTTAGAAATAGGATTAATGCACAGAATGACACTTACACCTTGTCCATGTAAGATCAGACACAACTGACATACCTTTGTTAATAAGCACATTTTATAAAATGTTCTGGCACACAAGAGGCTTACTAGGAAAACTCTGATGAGATCAGATATCATCCTTTTTAATTGTATTACCTCTCACCATTTGCTGTAAACATTCAGAATTTTAATCTGCTCAAGACCCCCTGTGTTTGTTTATTTAAGTGGGGCTGAGTGCATCACCAGATAACAATACTGTAACATAATAGGCCTTAATCTTATTTAGGTGGGGGCTGATGCAATAGCCTGCAGAATAGCTAATGTTATCCAGAGCATAAACCAAGATACATATAGTATAACAATGTAATCATATTTAAACTATAAGCACTAAGAAATATATAACCATAATAATAAAAATAGGGTAACTTCTTGTCAGTCAGGCCCAGGCCATAGTGTAAAACAATCCAGTCAGACCCTGGGTATGACAATACTAATATATCATATTTTTTAATTACACATATCTTGATATTGGACTGTTAAGTGTCAAATAATGTTGAAATTTCATAATTTTGTAGTTCTTTTTCTGCTATACTGTCACTTTAAATGTTTCAGCAAAGGTTTGAAAACAACTTGCATGTGGTCTTTAGTACTCGTAAATCTTTCTTCTGCTTTTTGCAGTTACAGTACTGCCCTAATTAATTACTTTTAAATAGTATTTAGGTACCAGCATCACACTGATGAGATCAATTTAAGATTGAAGTAGCTGTATGTGGGTAGGTCTGCTAACTTGTGTATAATCCATTCTATGCAATGTTTAAAAGATGTGTAATACATTGAGCATATGCCTAACTCTTTTTCTCGAAATTCTGAGAAGGAAATACATTTTTAACTTTGCTTAACGCTTTTAGCATTTACTTCCTTCCAAGCAATGAAGACTAAAAGCTTTATTAAATTGCAATCCAGCAAATTCTAAAGGGCTCTATAAAAGAACAGAGCATATTTTTTTTACAGAAGTTTTTGGTTTGTGAACTTCTATCCAAAAGCTAGGTCTTCACGAACTAAAAACTTGTGTAAAAAAAATATGCTATGTGCTTTTATAGAGCCCTTTAGAATTTGCTGGATTGCAATTTAATAAAGCTGTTTATTACTATTGGCTTTATACAATATAGGTGGCATTCACAAAATACAGTGATAGGCTTCTAGGGACTGTGGCTCAGCTAAAGGATGTTATATGTAGATAATACATCAGGGACAATAAATATAAAATATAAAGCTTAACCATCAGTATAAAAATATATTAATTTAGCTATACATAAATTATCTCTGATCCACACTGCAGAAGTCCAATGCACAGAGGCATCACTAATTATAAGGATAAAAAAAGCAATTTTAAGGCATATGAGATTTCAAGAATATAACACAGATAAATGATCAGGTAATTACATGTAATTATTTATCATTTTTATAGTGCTGTACACAATGTAACTTTACATTGACTTAAGAAGATGCAGAGTATTAAATGTCCACAAAATGTTGCAGTGCTACAAACTGCAAGTATAAATAAACAAGTGGCAGATGAGATTTAATATGAATAAATGTAAAGTTATGCATCTGGTAAGGAAAAATAACCATGCAATTTATATTCTTAATGGAGCAAATCTAGGGGTATCAGATATTGAAAGGGATTTGGGAGTACTTGTCGACAACCACCTAGGTAACAGTGCTCAAAGCCAAGCAGCAGCTGCAAAGACAAATAAAATATTAGCATGTATTAAGCAGAGTATAGAAGCTAGGGAAGCAAATATAATTCTGCAACTATACAAATCCCTCATTTGGAATAGGCGGATTATTTTGGGCACCACTTCATAAAAAGGAAATTTTGAGCTGGAAAAAGTACAGAGAAGGGCAACAAAACTAATAAGGGGAATAGAAAGGCTAAGTTATGAAGAAAGACTAACCAAATTAAAATTATTTTCTCCATAACAAAGGCATCTATGAGGGGATATGATTATCTTGTATAAATATAACCAGGTTCCATTCTTGGCGTAGTCAAGTAAACTGTTTGTGCTAAAAGGTTTTCAACTGGCAAGAGGACATCCTTTAAGTTTAGAAATAACAAGTTTCCACCTTAAAGAAAGAAAAATAATTACATCCAGAACTATTCATTAATCTTAAATTAATCCTGATTAATAAAATCATCAGAGCATCACTCTCTCAAGATCCAAGTCAGTTTGCTTTTAGTAAAACTTACTAAAATAAAAAATAATAATCTTATGCTCTTGCCATACAGAGATGCTAGTGTTATTAGTTACATATTAGACATAATTCATACGTTTTTCTCCAACCAAGATTTAATTAAGAAAAACTATTTAAGTAGATAAGGAAATGAGCAGAGTAGATGAGCATGTTATACTAAGGAGCTACATGGATTTGGATATAACTATGTGATAAATACACCAGAATATCAACCCTATTAAATTGTGATTCAATACATTTAAAAGTGCTCTATTTAAGCACATAGCATATTTTTTTTACAGAAGTTTTTAGTTAGTGAACTACTATCCAAAAGCAAGCAGCCTTATTAAATTGTGATTCTGTAAATTTAAAAGGGCACTATTTAAGCACACAGCATATTTTATTTACTAAAGTTTTTAGTTAGTGAAGACCTTGCTTTTGGATAGAAGTTCACTAGCTAAAAACTTCTGTAAAAAAAATATGCTCTGTGCTTATATAGAGCTCTTTTAAATTTACCGAATCACAATTTAATAAGGCTGAAGGTTTTCACTAACTAAAAACTTCTGTAAATAAGATAAGCTGTGTGCTTAAATAGAGTCCTTTTATATTTATCGAATCACAATTTAATAGGCTGTATATGTTTATGTATAAGTGTATACTAGAACCATGCTCATCTGACTATTGCATGAGTTGCTGTAGCAACACTATTTATGATAGGACTCTATTTGTTATATTCATGTTTGATTGCTCTGACAGCCCATTTAAATATGCAATTATTGGCTGTGGAATATACACTACAACCCTTAATAATCACAAGAGCAAACACAAGGGGCCTCATTCAATTGCGATTTGGCCAATTGAATAGGGCTCTAAATAAGCACATAGCATATTTTTTTAAAGAAGTTTTGAGTTAGTGAAAAACTTGCTTTTGGGTAGATGTTTACTAACCAAAAAGTTCTTTAAAAAATATATGTTATGTGCATATTTAGAGCCCTATTCAATTGGCCAAATAGTAATTGAATGAGGGCCAAGGAGTGTTTCTTTCTTTCCACATTACCACTCAAATGGCAGATACAATCTAATAAAAAATCAACATTTTCCCAACACAGCTATTTAAATATTTTTTTCCAATCAATAGTAAAACAAAAACACAGGCTTCTATTCAATTACAAGCTGGTAATTACATTGAACCCAACATTCTGGCTGCGGGTTACACATTTTTTTCATATACTGTATAAATATATTCATTTGACTCAAGCCCACAATTACAGACCTGAAAGCTAAACCCGTAAACCTTTCCCGTGGCCTCAAGCTGTTTAGGGGCTGGAATACATGGCGTACACAGTTACAAGCCAATACCATAATTACAGTGTGCACCACAGCCCTTGAAGCCAATAGAAAATGGGCTAACGGATAATGATTGACAGGGAGAAATAAAAAAGCTGTGGTGGCCCTGAAATGACTGTGTTGTATATTTTCACAAATTAGCATGCTGATCCCAGAGCTGGTGGTTTTGGTCTTGGAGAGTGAGAGTAGGTGATTTTGGAGAGCACGTTGTTGCTTTTTTTTTTTTATTCATTTTTCTAATAGACTTATTTTACACTTAATACATTAAAACACATTTTAACAGATAACACACTATATTCATACACATAGAGTAATAACACACATATAGATAGGTGTAGTGATCCACCACCCTCCCCCACCAAATAAAAGATACACATAGAACATTTAATTTTTCCATTACAGATATATAAATATGCACTCATTTTCTTTACTTATTTTACTTTTGTGATTATTTTGGAGGGAGGAGGAGAGAGGAGGAGGGGAGTAGAGGATGAGAGGAGAGGAAAAGAGTGAGTAGAGAAAGGTGGGCCCGGGAGGTGGAGGAGATGAGGGGAGTAGAAGAGATGAGGGGAGTAGAGGAGATGAGGGGAGTGGAGGAGATGAGGAGAGTGGAGGAGAGTGAAGTGCGTGGAGGAAAGGGGTGTGGAGGAGAGAGGAGTGGTAAAGGGGGAACAGAGTCACCCATGGTAATTGGCACTCCCAGCACAGGGTCAGAGGGGGAGGGGACTGATCCTAGTGGGTGGTAGTTTGGAGGAGGGACAGGCCTCAGGGAGAAAGGAGTGAGCACAGGATCCCTGTCAACAGCTGGGAGGAAAAGAGGCTGGGGACAGTCACTCTGCCCCTACAGGGAATACCCCATTATCCTTGCAGGGTGAAGGAAGTTAGGCCTGGGCCCAGGGTTGAAAGAAGTTAACAGCCAGAGTCACAGCAGTGGGCTTTGCAGAAACGGATGTGAAGCCTTGCTTTACTGATGTCTGGGCCAAGGTGAGGAGGATGATGGCAAAGAAAGAGAGTGCAGTGACAGCACCAAGTGGTGGCCCCCAAGTGATTGTCAAGTACAATAAGTAGGAGAGGGTGCTCAAGGAGATGGTGTGCCAGGTGCCCATCAGTGGATCTCCAGGCCTGGTGGCTGAACAGGATCCAGCCATGTCAGAGTTATTTCAGATACACCAACATGCCACCACATGTACATCACACACATAGAAAACACACAACACATGTAACTGTTGACCAACAATGACATTGGCATGTCAGCTCCCTTGATTTTCCAAGGGATAGATGGATCATTCATGCGTCATTAAATCCATGAAGCTGATAAATCACTGTCAGTAGTGGGCACAGTAGTGGGTTGAGTAATCAACCAATAGAAAGTTCATGTATGGGTGTGCCCACTGTAGCGTATGCAGATACAGCCTGCAGTCAAAATTAAGATAAGGTTATGAGCCAATAAAAATCAAGCTCATAATCCAAATAATTGATCACATCTAGTAAATGATAGCTACACATAGTATAAATTAAGTGAAACATTCAGTTTCAAGACAACAAGATGTCAGATAGTTAGGAAAAATCAGAAACCATTGTATCATTCTACATAATTAACACATATCACATTCTTATGTCTTTTACAGCTGGCAGGAGGACTGGGTCTACTGGAGAGCCATATGCAGGAGTGTCAGCTCCATAGAAGCATGATATGATGGACCCTGCTGCACCCCTACAGGATGTGGCACAGGAGGAGGAAGCAAAGAGAGGATCATAGGGCCCGGGATATGAAGAGGAGGAAGACCAATTCTTCTTGGCAGTGGGGTCCCCCTGCTGGATCTTCAACAGCACCCATGGTTTTGGACCCCTCTGCCCCCCTCCCCCAACAACTCTGTCCACCACTCTGGTCCTCCTACTGGAAGGACCAATGGCCCTTTCCAGTACCACAACCTGGCTTCCGCCACCACCGGGCCCACCACCATAAGTCAGCCAGGCTCCAGCTGGGCCCCTCCCCACTGGGCCATCCCTTCGCTGCCTCCCCACCCACACATGCCCACACAGAGCGGACTCCCATCCCAATGTCCACCATCGGAGGTCACTGGGGCGGGGGATGCTGGCCTTAATGTGTGAGCTGGAGGAAAGTAATCGGGGGATCCAGCCCAGTATCTCCTCCAACCAGGCCACCATATACAAAAGCCGGTGGAGGCTTATAGGGAGGTGAGGATGTACAACCTCATGTTGGAATCATACCCGGCCAGGCTGCTACACTTGTTGGATAACATGAGCACGCTCATCCAATTGAACATTAATGCCACCCAGCATGATCTGGTTCGGAGCACCGCCTCCTCCACCCCAGAGGATTCCCCCACACAACCACAGCATTGCCACTCCTGTTCTCCCTCAATTCCTCTGGCACCTCTGGTGCAAATGCCTCCTGGGGGATGCCTCCTCCAGCAACCCCCCTCAACTAGGAAGAAGGCATGCAGCCATGTGGGGTTGGGGCCCTGTGGCAAGGTGGAGGAGGAAATAGTAGGGCCTGCAAATATCTCTGGACCTTCTCAACAGCTCTCCTTGGTGACAATCTATTGGTCCAAATGTCGTCAGTATCTGGGGTCAGGAAGGAAATTAATATATATATATATATATATATATATATATATATATATATATATATATATATATATATATATATATATATATAGTAAATTCCCTAACAGTTTGCTTGCCTTATTGCCAAAGTCATGTTTTTGTTGAAGTAGCCACATTCTATTCTTTACTTTCACTTTAACAATTTTTCTGATATTTACTTGAATCTTAGTGACCAATTTTTATCTGAAGAGTTTATTTTTTAATCTTTCCAACATTTAATTTGATATATAGGCCTTATGAGTATTCCATATTATAACCTTAGATTCAATTGTGTTTTCATTAAACTTAAAAACTACTGTATACTTAGAATTTCTCTATTGTCTAAAGTTTTAAAATGCTTTTTTGAATAGGTAGATAATCTACAAACTAGATGACTTTCTCTGTGCACAATACCTTTTTTTTCCTTTTATTTTTTTTTATTCAACATACAAAAACATAAACATACATAAAGTTCAAATCAAAAACATTCATATCAATTGTTTACTTAGAAGCATATCTAACATTTTGTAAGGAATCAATAAAAATTACAGCATTTATTTATTTAGTATAAATAGTTATATCCTTTTTTAAATTAGTGTAGTGTAAATCTCCTGTACAATATGTCTTCATTTAATCTTGTAGTATATAGTGTTTATCCCACAATGTCCATGTCTTATTATTTCCTTGTATGACGTTATTGAAATCAATAACGTTTTTTTTCCATTTATGTTTTTCTCAATAAAGGATTTTATTTATGACCATTTTGGTACTTTTGACTATTGTCATTTTTATCCCCATCAGAATACGAATGATCAATTTTTTTAGTGGTTGAACAATACCTTTTTTTAATGTAGCAAAAGTATTTTAAAAAGTGAAATGTTTAATGGTTAAAGCTCATAAATCTGATTATTAAACACACAGTGTGTTTTTCAAATTGGACATAAAATGTCTAAAATTGCTCGCCAATTTATTGTAAGAAAAAGGTTCTACTTATATATCTAATATCCAAGAATGTTGTGGGTTTTGGCAATTAATATGGGGAAAATTAGTGACCAGGTAAAGGCAGATGAGCTAATTAGGTTATTTTCTTTGGTATACACAAGGGATGTACCAGTGGTTTGGACACTGCAACATAATGGGGCTACACTACCTTTGCCAAATAACTGGTTAACGCAGAAAGTAATCCAAAAGAGTTTGGAAAAAATAAATGTTAATAAAGCCCCGGGTCCTGATAAAATACATCCAAGGGTGCTGAGGGAACTGGGTTCTGTAATAGCCAAACTATTATATTTCATTTTTAAAGATTCACTCAACACAGGGTCTCTACCAGGTGACTGGAGAAAAGCAGATGTGATACCTATATTTAAAAAGGGAGCAAGAGCAATTCTGGGGAATTATAGATCAGTGAGCCTCACTTCTGTAGTGGGGAAGCTTTAAGAAGGGTTAATATACAAGAATATGTCTATTTGAACAGGATTATAAGTAGGAGTCAACGTGGATTTATGAGGGATAAGTCATGTCAAACAAATCTTATTAGTTTCTATGAGGAGGTTAGTAGGAACCTGGATCAAAGCAACTCAGTGGAGGTAGTCTTTTTGGATTTTGCAAAGGCTTTTGATACAGTGTCCCATGGGAGACTATTGTGCAAACTAAGAGATACAGGAATTGCAGTAAATATCTGCTCATGGATTGAGAATTGGCTAAAAGACAGGAACCAAAGGGTTGTTGTAAATGGAACATACTCCGATTGGACTAATGTGGTAAGTGGGGTTCCTCAGGGTTCAGTATTAGGTCCTCTCCTTTTTAACATATTTATTAATGACTTAGAGGTGGGACTGGAAAGTAGTGTCTACATTTTCGCTGATGACACTACATTGTGCAAGGTAATTAAATCAGATAATGATGTGATTTTCCTCCAAAGGGATTTACATACATTTGAGGAATAGGTATCTAAATGGCAGATGAGATTTAATACGAATAAATGTAAAGTATTAAGAAGGGTATAGAAGCAAGGGAAGCAAATATAATTCTGCCACTATACAAATCCCTAGTACGCCCTCATTGGGAATATGGAGTACAATTTTGGGCACCACTTCATAAAAATGACATTTTAGAGCTGGAAAACGTACAGAGGAGGGCAACAAAACTCATAAGGGGGATGGAGGGGCTAAGTTACGAAGAAAGACTAACCAAATTAAACTCATTTTCTCTAGAAAAAACAGCGTCTAAGCAGAGATATGATTACCTTATATAAATACATCCAGTGTCAGTAAAAAGATTTGTCAAGGGAGCTTTTTGTGCCAAGAGGTTTTCAACTGACAAGAGGACATCGTTTGTGGTTAGAAATAAAATGACTCCACCTGAAAGAAAGAAAAGGGTTCTTCACAGTAAGGGTAGTTAATCTGTGTAATTCTCTACCAGAGTAGTTGGTGACAGCAGATTCAATAGATAACTTTAAAAGGGGACTGGATTTATTTCTAATTAAAAAGGGAATTCAGGGGTATCCTGGATAATTAGATAGAGAGTATTGATCCAGGGAGAAGTCCGACTGCCAGTATCTGAGGTCAGGAAGAATTTTTTGTTCCTTAGATACGATTGGCTAAGTTTCACTTGGGTTTTTTTCTGTTTGCCTTCCTCTGGATTAATAAAAAAATAAAAAAATAAAAAATAAATAATTGATTAATAATTATTTAACAACTTATTCATAACTAATCTGCAGATTGCTGATCAGAGGAGATCTTAAAAGGTTGAAATTGATGGACTGACAGTCTTTTTTCAACATTAATTACTATGTAACTATGTAACTATTTTAATAATATAAATAGCCTTTATTAATGTCAATTAAAAATTACATATTTTATATGTTTGCCTAATTCGACTAATTTCTAATTCTTTCTACACAATATATATATATATATATATAAGCCTTGGCCTCATGAAATAAACAGAACTGTTTTATTTGAAAATATATGTATTATTAATGAATAAAAATAATAATTCAGTATATTTTAATATAACAAAATGGTATAAACAATTGTAACATTTATATACAGTGCCTTGCAAAAGTATTCACCCCTGTTGACTTTTTACCTATGTTTTTACATTACAGCCTTAAATTCAATGTTTTGTTAATCTGAAAGTTATGTCATGGATCAGAACACAATATTCTAAGTTGGTGAAGTGAAATGAGAAAAATATATACATAAAACTATTTTTCAGAAATAGAAAACAGAAAATTGGCATGTGCATATATATTCACCCAGTTTGTTATGAAGCCCATAAAAAGCTCTAGTGCAACCAATTTCCTTCACAAGTCACATAATTAGTGAAATGATGTCCACCTGTGTGCAATCTAAGTATCACATGAACTGTCATTACATATACACACCTTATTTGAAAGGCCCCAGAGGCTGCAACATTTAAGCAAGATTCACCACTAATCAAACACAGCCATGAAGACCAAGTAACTCTCCAAACAAGTAAGGGACAATGTTGTTGAGAAGTACAAGTCAGGGTTAGGTTATAAAAAACTATTCAAATATTTGATGATCCCCAGGAGCACCATCAAATCTATCATAACCAAATGGAAAGAACATGGCACAACAGCAAACCTGCCATGAGACGGCTGCCCACCAAAACTCACAGACCAGGCAAGGAGGGCATTAATCAGAGAGGCAGCACAGAGATCTAAGGTAACCCTGAAGGAGCTGCAGAGTTCCACAGCAGTGACTGGAGTATTTTTACATAGGACGACAATAATCTGTACTCTAGAGTTGGGCTTTATGGGAGAGTGGCCAGGAGAAAGCCATTACTTTCAGCAAAAAACAAAAAGGCACGTTTTTAGTTTGCAAAAAGGCATGTGGGAGTCTCCCACAATGTATGGAGGAAGGTGCTCTGGTCCGATGAGACTAAAATTTAACATTTCAGCCATCAAAGAAAACGCTATGTCTGGCGCAAACGCAAAACATCACATCACCCAAAGAACACCATCCCCACAGTGAAACGTGATGGTGGCAGCATCATGCTGTGGGGATGTTTTTCAGCAGCCAGGACTGGGAAACTGGTGAGAGTTGAGGGAAGGATGGATGGTGCTAAAAACAGGGATATTCCTGAGCAAAACCTGTACAACTCTGTGCGTGATTTGAGTCTAGGATGGAGGTTCACCTTCCTGCAGGACAATGATCCCAAACACACTGCTAAGGCAACACTTGAGTGGTTTAAGGGGAAACATGTAAATGTGTTGGAATGGCCTAGTCAAAGCCCAGACTTTAATCCAATAGAAAATCTGTGGTCAGACTTAAAGATTGCTGTTTACAAGTGCAAACCATCCAACTTGAAGGATCTGGAGCAGTTTTGCAAGGAGGAATGGGCAAATATTCCAGTGGTAAGATGTGGCAAGCTCATAGAGACTTATCCAAAGGGACTTGTAGATGTGATTGTCGCAAAAGGTGGCTCTAAAAAGTATTGACTTTAGGGGGGGTGAACAGTTATGCACATTGACTTTTTCTGTTATTTTGTTCTATTTGTTTTTTGCTTCACAATAAAATAAAATAAAAACATCTTCAAAGTTGTGGGCATGTTCTGTAAATTAAATGATGCAAATCCTCAAACAATCCATGCTAATTCCAGGCAACAGAACACAAAAAATGCAAAAGGCGGTAAATACTTTTGCAAAGCACTGTATATCAAGGTACAGCAATTATAAAGTATCAGTTATTATGACATAGTCCACATAATCATATATAAGACATGCACATTATGCTTAATATAATTAATATTGTAAATTATGACATCAGAGATAGTTTTGATTATTTTGGTATGTTTATAGATATCTATTTATTAAGATATCATACAATTTAAATATCATATGATTTTATAGTCGAATTTTAGTATTACCTCTAATTCAAAAGAAAAAATGTTTTTCATTACAAATAATTATCGGATATATTAGACTGCTATATCAGCTGATATTTGTGGTATTTATAAAATGAATTTGCAAATTATACATCAACTAATAATTCACAAATTATAGTGGTATATTGTATATATTAGATAAATATTGATATAGCAATCTATTTTACAGTAAATTAACAAAATATTTCCATGACTGTAATGAAAAAGAAATAACATTTAGAGAAATATTAAACTTTGGTACAATACCTAGAGCCCGATTCAATTTGAATGTATGTCTGCGGGCTTGCTGCGGGCTTGAACTCTACTACAATTCCTGTGCTATTCAATTTAACAAGCCCGCAAGTTACAGGCCGAATGCCAAAACCATAAATCATGCACTCGTATGTAGCAGTTCAGGGCGGGAACATGATCAATTAAGTAAGGCCGTAACTACCCATTTCGAAACAGCCAATAGAAAATGAGACCACCATCATTACTGCAGTAAAACATGGAGGTTAAATGTCAATCAATTAGTTTTTGCGGGTTCGATATTTAATCTGACTCTCAAAACGGCAAATTACAAAATAATCAAAATGAATTTCAAAACTGTTCTAGTCCATGTTGGTGGCCTGATGTATTAACTCATTGATTCCTGAGATTGATATAACCCCAAAATGACACATAAGCAAATTCAATTGTTACTGCCGATTTGCGAGCTTGAGACTGTTATGCAATTAATTCTAATGTCTTTCATCACTTTCCCTGTCATTTACAGTGCAGTATTGATTTTTTATTTGCATTTACAATGCTATGTAGAGGGGTTAAACCCCCTTGCGGGTCCTTTTTAGTACTCACAGGATTTTCTCCTACATTTGCCTTTTGCATGTGTGAAACCATTTGCGGGTTTGGGGAATAGTAGCAATTGAATAGCGATTTGCGATTTTAGCAATCAAAGGTTTCGGGAGGCTGTAAGTTCCGGGTTTAACAACCGCAAAGTTTTCAAGCCTGTAACACGTAATAGTTTTTTAGCTCGCAAAAAAACACCAATTGAATAGCAAATTAACTTATGGCCTCACTTATGGGCTCCAGTAACTTACAATTGTTGGTGTTTGGTTTCATCATATGACTTAGCCCATTGAAATTCTGGATCTTTTCTTATATTTCAGAAGAAGTTCTTGGTATGTAAGTGTATAGATTGTTTTGTCAGTAATCTGTGAAGGTTTATTTGTAGATATTGGAGAATGCATTTTGAATTAGCGATGTGTTTTTGGAAAATCCCAATAGTTGTTAATATGTCTTCAAAGGAAGTCTCACCCTGTGGTGTGTCTGTCCAGGAGTCTGTGTTTGTTGAGAGGTGTGTGAATGAGTGTATGTGTCTGCTTGTCTCTAGAGAGCATGTTTCTTTCCCAATTATACCCACCACTTAATTTGCTTATCAGAAATACCAATCAGGCTATGTACTTGGCAAGCAATCAGAAATTCTAATGATGTCATAAAATATTTAACCGATAAGAAAATGATATATTCTTATTCCATAGACACAGTATCACTTAATATCTTACCAATAGATGGTGCTCTTGGATCATCAAATTATAACACAGAATTAAAATATAATCATATAAATTGACCTTTGAACTACAAGTAGTAAAATTAAACTACTATCAGCTTACATTGAAATTTCAATGTAAAAACTGTCATATATCACATACCATAGACAAATTTATGAAGGAGAAAGTAGACATTAAGTCTATATATTCAGGGAGGAATATCTTCTTATCTTTGGATTTTATTTGTAGCAACAGTTCTGACAAGACAAAGGCAAAGACATCCTATTAAATGCATGAACAGTCTTTTTTTGGAGGTATAAATGGCAAATTATGTAAAGAATGGAGATTTGTGGGAACTCTTATTTTTCCAATTAAGAAATGTATATCGAAAAACTGGATAAAAACAAGAGCCCCAATAATTATAGAATTAAAACAAATGATCTTGAAGCAGAAGATTCTTGACTAATATGACAGATTCTGTAATTTAGAGAAAAGAAAGAATTTAAACTAAAATGTTAAAATTATTACGAGAAAATAACTAAAATAGAAAATAATGACAATCCGTACCTAAATCCAAGTTTGATATGTCGAGTATTTAAAATATCTCAGGGACTAATTAAAAGAAATATCAATATCATGGTCAAAATGATGTTCTTGTCTCCTCCCACCCCTTTCTTTTTTTTGTTTTGCCTTTTCTTCTCCCCAAACTTCTTTCCTCTCTGCCTCACTCTATTTCTCTTTTTCTCTTTGATATATTGAATGGTGGACTATCATTGTTATAAACATATTTTAAATTTAAATATTTAAGTCATAATTTTTTTATGGTTATAAGCTTTATTTATAAAGTTGGGAGAAGAAATAATAAATTGCTAGAAAATAATTCTTTGTATTTGACAACTGTAATTTTTTTGTATGCTGGAGTGTGATTTGTGATTTTGTGATTTATTGATCTTGTAAATGTGTTAAAGGAAAAATAAAGAATTATAAAAAAAAAGTGAAATGTTGAGGTTTTTTAGAAAAACTGTTACTTTTTATTTGGTTGCATTATCTGCTATTTACCTCTTAAAACTAACAACTTGAAACACATATTAGTCCATTAAATACTATGAATTATTTCCATTGTTTAATTTTGCTATGCTTGCCTTTAGATGGCCTCTCTTCCCTATTGTCACTATGTAAAAAGTGTGCTACTGTGTAAAAAGTATCAGTAGCAAGTAGTGAATCGACATATTGCATCTGCTAATTCACAAATTACTTCCTATTGGTCCCTGGAACCTCCACAATATATCCATGTGAACTTCTAGGAAACATAGGATGTTCGATCTACACTATAATCTGCAATATGGAGATTAACAGCTTCTTTCCCTACCACCTCACATAATTAAACACTCTGAGAGACACAAATGTTCTGTTTTACCATCCCAGTGTTCCACAAATAGAATAGAAAATAAATGCCATGAAGGCTAAAAAAATATATTTGATAAACTTTGCAGTTTTTTTTTTTGAGGACCTCCATATATGTAGTTGCTTGCACTAGCATTAGCTAGTTGTAATAAACCAGATGAGGATGGATTTGTTATTGAGCAGTGATGGTACTGAATAATATGGGATAATTGAAGGATAATCTATAATAAAATCAGATATTTAAAGAAATGCTTTCAGAATATGTGGTGAAGATGTTCATGCCATGATGAGATAAACATATAAACAAAGATTTGATGACATATAAGGACCAACAATTCCATCTAGTCTGCCTGTGCTGCCTAAACTTACATATTTGTTGTTTTTTAGTTCTATGGTTGTTTCCAAATCTCAATTTAATGGATCTCAGCACATCAGGCGCAACCTTCATGTTTTGATTATCCATAAGGTTGTCTTGGGAAAGATACTGGATTGAGTTGATAGTTCCTTTCTTTCCATACTTATAAGAGATTTTATGGTTATCATCATTTAATCTACTTCTCAATTTCTATCTGATTCTGAAGTTTTGCTAAGTTTTAATCTTTTTCTGAAACTCCCTCTCTAACCATTGAGGAATTTGATCACTAAATGGATTACTTTGCCATGTGTTGGACTACTCTTATTACCTCAACAGTAAAGTACATTCAATAGTGCACAGAAGTGTAAACAATGGTGGGAGGAAAATAGGGGATGTATTTAAGGTTGATTAGCTAAGAAGAAATGAGAGATAAATAGTTAAAGTAAGAAAATGTACCTCAGGTTAGTACAAATTCAAACAGATGACAGTGATGGAGAAGCACACAGATCAGAGGTATCTGCATATAGGTTTCAACAAACATGGGGTTTTACTAAGATTTACAAGTGCATCTCAAGTTATCTCCTGATTTACTATGTCCTATTTTCTATTGGGAGAAACTCTATTTCTCACTGTATTACAGCTCTTGTCACCTCATCTCAAGTGAGAAAGTACTTAGTAAATTCCCTTCATGATGTTGCTCCTCCTTTGCCACTTTTTAAAATCTCCACAGATAATGTCTCAACCACCCTACCTATGCAAGAATCATCACGTAAATACTAAAATGGAGATAAATGAGAACAATGAACATGTCACTATGCAATTTCATGTATATTGTATTTCATATAAATTGTAAATAATTAGCAAATTGTTTTCACATTTGGACGTCTAAAAATAAGTTAAAAAATACTTTTTCTCTGCTCCTAATTCTGAGAAATACAGTTATTGCAGTTCACCCTGGGAACATGGCAGAGGCATGCAAGTGAGTCCACAATTCATTTTCTCTTTTTAGTCCAATACCACTGTATAAAGAAAACGAAGACAGCATAATGCTATATATCCTTATGTATTCTAAATAAAGCCTGAACAATTGAAATTAATAATTGTAGTAAAAATAAAAAGCAAGCTAAATGTGCATCCAATTCTGAACTATTTTTTTAACTCTAAAACAAAATAAAAAAAAAATGAAAATAAAAAGCATTATGGATGTTCCTGGTTGGAAGGAATGGAGTAGATCTATTTTGAATTTTGAATGGACAGTATGGGAATAAATAAGTGACAGTGATTTGGTTGGATCTGAGGATTTACAACAGATAGAGATGTGACAAAAGGAGATTGACAAGTAGTTCTGTTTCATCAATTGTAGTACAAAATATGTAATGTTCTCTAACAAATCAATGAGATAGAGATATGTGGAGGAACAGAGGAGCCACTGTGTATTTTTCTAAAGATGCTGTAGGTTAATTCACAAGTTGTATGTCAGAAGGGTTGTTTTTCATACTCTGTTACATGGGACGGCCTCATGATAAATGGAGCCTGTGTAATATGGTATGTGTGAAAGAAATATATACATTCACAAGTCAATGTACCTTACCCTTTAATCATGTGTTATTTGAAATATACCATAAATCTAATAAGCAGCATCTTTTTACTCTGTGCTAAAGTGTACAATTGAAATCTTATTTTTTGACCACTGTAACATTATTGGAGAAAAGACACCATATCACAAAAAAATATATTATTAATATATTATTATTGATGTCTATAACTGAACACGATTACACAATTTAATTGATTTGTAAATTATTTTTAAAGGGTTACTGAAATATGATCCAGATATTTTACATATTTTTTATTCTACTAAAACTGTATACAGTGTGTTTGACAATCTTGGAAAATTAGCTTCAAAACAACATTAGTTCCACTTATATTGTGTTCACAATTACATATGTGGCACAAATCCAATTGAAAATAATGAACAGAAAAATATATAAATCAATAAAGAACAAATTGTTTGGATAATTATATAGTAGGTGGACAACATTATTCTTATATTTGGCACACATTTGAATAGGATAGGCTTCTGGAGAAAATAATATTGCCTGACCCAAAAATTCTAAAATGTTACTTTTATTTTATTTATTGCCCTTTTAAAATATATGTTGATTAAAAATTAGATATACAGGGTGAACACATTTATTCTGTTGCCTTAATAAACACTCAGGATGTACAGCTATCAGAATTTAAAATAGGAGTCTGACTTAAGATCACAATTTTTCTTTATAAAGATTTTTTTATAAGAATGATATTTATATATGGTCTGTTATATTGATAGCTTTCCGATATGCTGCATATCATATGTCAAACATTTATTTTGATTAACACAGGGCTGCAAATATTGTTACTAGATCACTGTCAGAATTTGAGGTTACTCTTTTTAATGTGGTAATCTATCTTGTTGCTTTAATAGACACTCAGGGTATATAACTCCATTTTTGTATTGCATATGACCGATTATATAATTAAGAAGAGTGAAACACATAGTTAATCACAATATTTTATTGATATTATTCTTTGAGGTTACCATCTGTATTATGAATTGTATATAATACTCCTGTCTTGTGGATTTCAGTCTGCTGTTCAGAACATGTCCTCGCTTGAATACCTGAAAATCAAAATAAAGAGTTAATTTATGCCAAACCCATTGAATACTTTCCTTATTTAAGGGAGAGCTGCACACTCCTCTGCACTGGTCTCGGAGGAAGCCCAAATTCGAAACGTGCTTATCAGACCACGTGTTCTTGTTCATCGATGATGACGTCAGATGCCTGCCTGTGGGGTTACTGTTGAGATGCTGAGACGCTGTTTGCGGCTCTTACAACAAAATACGGGGCGACTACTTGAGTATTTCTTAAAGTTATATCATAGAATGAACTATTCAATGTTGTGTGTTCTATGTCATGACTACAAATGAAGCATTCTTCATGTAATGCCTTATTTGTTGCATTTTCTAATTAATCCATAACATATATTGTAGATTTGGGAATTAGTCCATAGAACAGTTAGGATAGTTTTTTTACTATGTAGAGAAACCTTTTTTCTCTCAGAGGGTAAGTAGTGGGTTCTTTAACCTCCGCTACAAATGAGGTATAGTAGGTGCACAGTTTAAAGTAACTATATGCCCTTTTTTTTTATTCATACTGCTGTAATCTATCTTCATATAGTCACTGATTATAAAGCTGTTAAATTGTTGTTTTAGTATATACAGCTCACTTAAACCAAGGGTTATGTGCAATATCCGGATATTCATTATATGAGGTCATGTTTGTGACTATAGTATTGGTATAATATCTAAGTACTTAACATATATTTATACAATATGCACAGGGTTGAGACCTATTTTTGTACAAAGTTGGGACCTATTTTTGAGATTCACAACACTAGTTAATATTATCATTATATAATATACTAGGAAATATCATCAATTTGGACTTTTGTTCACCGTGTATATTTAATATTTAATCAACATATATTTTAATGAACTGTATGTCTTATGTGCTATATTAATAATTTATATTAATAAAAGTTATATTTTTGCATTTTTTGGCAACATTCTGTCAATATTTTTTTCTCCAGTAGCCTATCCTATTCAAATGTGTGCCAAATATAAGAATAATGTTGACTAAACTAAAATGTTTATTTTTCTCTTTCATAATCATTTTTGATGCTTATCATTACACTCATTAGTCATCCACAAGAGTAAAAAAATACTTGTAATCTTCTCTTGTAAGATACATATATAAAACATTGACTGTGATTCTTAGTGATTCATTACCTTGTTTCTTATCCAAATTTGGACACATATATCATTTTGATTATTTATCGAGATATTAAACATTAATTGCTTTAGTTATTTATTTCTAGACAACAAAACAAAATATAGAGCATAGGTAATTTATATTGTTTATATTATAAACTATAATTTTGACACACACTCATTTAACATAAGAACAGACTAACGTGAATTGAACAATTCAATATGACCTGCCCAAAGGGAAATGTATTTTAAATATCAGACAGCAAAATGTGGCGGGAATTTGCATGAGGAAATGAAGAATAAGAAGAATAAATAAAGAATAAAGGTTCCTTTATTTTGTTTAAATATACCACCAGTGACATTTCATAATATTATAAAGAAATTAATGAATTAAATACACCTTACAATGAAGGTCACATACAGTATAAGCCATCCATAAACAACTTTCAGTACATTCTATTTATATTTTAATTATTGTTCCCAGAAAATTACAATCACTTGTATGTGTATCTATAAAACACATGAAATTGCATTAATTGCCTGCTGTTCTCCTAACTCACATATTTAAAAGAGCAGGATTGAAATATTACAAAAGTTTTTCTGTGCAATAAAAATGAGTGAAGCAAGATTTAACCATGTTCCTTAAGTGCTGTAAGAGCTGAGCACCTAATGTCTTTGGAAATGAAGTAATTACTAGGAAACAATCCTTCAAACAATTGACTCATTCAGGTTCAGTAGTTCTATGGTTGAATGCTGATCATTTTCTATTTGTCTTAATGCACTGAAGTTGATGTTGTTGCTGCAGGAAATCACATACATTTCCAATAAATTTCTGTATTAGAAAATACCACAACATATCCATCTATTTTTTTGACTTACAAAATAGATAAGTTATTTGAGTTTAATGCCAAAATCAAATAACCTCTCTACCTCATTGGGACCATTAGGGGCATTGCAACTGGGGTTAGGGAGGATGAGGGGAACAAACCCATCATCTAGATTACATGTTTAGAGGTAACAGTTTGTAATATGCATTGTAGGGGAAGTAGGTACCCTTATCCCTGGTTTCTAGTAGGAGGGAAAAGATCAAAACGTGCATCAGTGTGCATCTCGTTGTCTCCTTCCTAGCAGTTTCCAGCATATCTCCCTTACATTCTGTGCTTTGATTGCCGAAATACTCTGAAATCCAGCTCTCACAAGATATATATATATATATATATATATATATATATATATATATATATATACACTCACTGTATTGCCTTTCCTTTTGTGGGTAAAGAAAGTGATTATACATATATTATTTACATTATATTATTATCTATTGGTATTGCTGTTACCATTGTAAACACATACAGATACTTATAATGTACTTGTTTTAACATGTGAGGGGTTAAATCATTTTACTTTGTACAAATTGAATTTCTGAGTCAAGTAAGCAAGTTTTATAAGACTTGACCAAGCCAATGCTAAATATTACATAGTTACATAGTTACATAGTTACATAGTATTTAAGGTTGAAAAAAGACTTTCAGTCCATCAAGTTCAACCTTTTAAGATCTCCTCTGATCTGCAATATGCGGATTAACTATTAATTCATTAGTTGTTAATTAATTATTAATCAATTATTTAATGTTTTTTTTTTATTATTAATTAGTCCAGAGGAAGGCAAATAGAAAAAAACAAAAAAAAACACAAGCGAGACTTAGCCAATTGTCTCAAAGGGAAATGTAAAAAATTTGGATCAATACTGTCTCTCTAATTATCCGTGATAACCCTGAATTCCCTTTTTAATTAGAAATAAATCCGCTGTCAGCACCTCCTCTGATAGAGAATGCCACAGATTAACCACCCTTACTGTGAAGAACCATTTTCTTTCTTTGAGGTGGAATCTTTTTACTTCTAACCTCAAGGGATGTCCTCTTGTCAGTTGAAAACCTCTTGGCACAAAAAAGCTCCCCTGACAAATCTTTATACTGACCCTGGATGTATTTATATAAGGTAATCATAACTCCTCTTAGACGCCTTTTTTCTAGAGAAAATAAGTTTAATTTGGTTAGCCTTTCTTCATAACTTAGCCCCTCCATTCCCCTTATTAGTTTTGTTGCCCTTCTCTGTACCTTTTCCAGCTCTAAAATGTCCTTTTTATGAAGTGGTGCCCAAAATTGTACTCCATATTCCAAATAAGGGCATACTAGAGATTTGTATAGTGGCAGAATTATATTCGCTTCCCTGGCTTCTATACCCTTCTTAATACATGCTAATATTTTATTTGCCTTTGCAGCAGCTGCTTAGCTTTGAGCACTGTTACCTAGGTGGTTGTCCACAAGCACTCCCAAATTCTTTTCAATATCTGATACCCCTATATTTGATGCATATAGGTTATACATTGCATGGTTATTTTTCCTTCCCAGATGCATAACCTTACATTTATGCGTATTAAATCTCATCTGCCATTTAGATGCCCATTCCTCAATTTTATGTAAATCCCCTTGGAGGGAAAGCACATCATTATCTGATTTAATTACCTTGCACAACTTTGTGTCATCAGCGAAAATGGAGACCCCACACTCCAATCCTACCTCTAAGTCATTAATAAATATGTTAAAAAGGAGAGGACCTAATACTGAACCCTGAGGAACCCCACTTACCACATTAGTCCAATCGGAGTATGTTCCATTTACAACAACCCTTTGCTTCCTGTCTTTTAGCCAGCTCTCAATCCATGAGCAGATATTTACTGCAATTCCTGTATCCCTTAGTTTGCCCAATAGTCTCCCATGTGGCACTGTATCAAAAGCCTTTGCAAAATCCAAAAAGACGACATCCATTGAGTTGCCTTGATCCAGGTTCCTACTAACCTCCTCATAGAAACTAATTAGATTTGTTTGACATGACCTATCCCTCATAAATCCATGTTGACTCCTACTCATAATCCTGTTCAAATAGACATATTCTTGTATATTATCCCTTATTAACCCCTCTAAAAGCTTCCCCACTACAGAAATGAGGCTCACTTGTCTATAATTCCCCGGATTTGCTCTTGCTCCCTTTTTAAATATAGGTATCACATCAGCTTTTCTCCAGTCATCTTGTAGAGACCCTGTGTTGAGTGAATCTTGAAAAATTAAATATAATGGTTTGGCTATTACAGAACTCAGTTCCCTTAGTACCCTTGGATGTATTCCATCGGGACCCGGGGCTTTATTAACATTTATTTTTTCCAACCTCTTTTGGATTAATTCCTGTGTTAACCAATTATTTGGCAAAGGTAGTGTAGCCCCATTATGTTGCAGTGTCCCAACCACTTGTACCTCCCTTGTGTATACCGAAGAAATGAACCTATTTAGCTCATCTGCCTTTTCCTGGTCACTAATTTTCAGACAGCCTGTTTCACATTCTAATGTTCCTATAGCTTCCTTACTTGCCTTCTTCCCATTAATATACTTAAAAAATATTTTAGGGTTAGTCTTACTTTCTTTTGCAATACATTTTTCATTTTCTATTTTAGCCAGTCTAATCGCGCTTTTGCAAGCCTTGTTGATTTCCTTGTATTCCCGTAAAGTCAGTCTCTGTCCCTTCTTGTTTGTATAATTTAAATGCCTGTTTTTTACTGTGTATCTTAATCTTTAAATCATTGTTAAGCCACATGGGTTGTGATTTAATCCTTTTACTTTTATTCCCACACGGTATATGCCGATGTGTATGTATATTTAGTAAGGATTTAAATGTTATCCATTTATGTTCAGTGTTTTTACCTATCAGTTCTCTGTAACAGTCTATACTTTGTATTGCTGCCCTTAGATGTTAAAATCTTCCCTTTTAAAATTAAGAGTTTTTGTTGGCCCCTTAAAATGTTGTTTTTTTATTTCAATCTCAAATGAGACTGTGTTGTGATCACTGTTTCCCAAAGGTTGCCCTATTTCAACATTTGATACTATATCAATATTATTTGTGATGAGTAAATCTAAGATAGCTTCATTTCTAGTAGGCTCCTTTATAACCTGGGCCAGATAATGATCCCTAAGTGTACTCAAGAACCTGCTCACCTTAGCTGAACTGCTGGTCTCATTTATCCAGTTTATTTCAGGGTAATTAAAATCTCCCATTATTAGAACTTGCCCGTGCTTAGCTGCTTTTCCAATCTGTAACAATAATTGTATTTCCTCACTTTAAGCTATATTTGGGAGTTTATAGCATACTCCTACTAATATTATTTTGGAATTTGCTGCTCCGCTATATAACTCTACCCACAAACATTCAACTTTATCACAATGTTCACCATAAATATCTTCTCTGACTTTAGCCTTAAATTCAGGCTTAACATACAAACAAATCCCTCCTCCTCGTTTACCATTGCCTCTATCTTTCCTAAATAGGTTATAACCATCCAGATTAACAGTCCAGTCATGAGATTCATCCCACCACATTTCGGTAATGCCTATTAAATCCCATTTTTCATTAATTGCTAATTATTCTAACTCTCCCATTTTTTCTGGCAAGCTTCTGGCATTAGCAAGCATACACCTTATGTTATGAGTCTGTAGTTCTGAAGTGCCTACCACTGTACTTGATTTACTTAGTACTACCTCCCTATTGACTATACTACCCCTCCCCCATCTCCTCCCCTATGAGTTGTTAATTCCTCCCTTATACCCTCTACAATTTCTACCCTATTACTTATATTTAGTCCCCCCCCCACCTACTAGTTTAAAAACTCCTCCAGCCTTTCTACCATCCTATCCCCTAGTACAAAAGCTCCCTCATCATTAAGGTGCAATCCATCCCTACTGTAGAGATTGTACCGAAGTGAGAAGTCAGCCCAGTGCACTAAAAAGCCAAACCCCTCCTTAGTGCACCACATCTTTAGCCATGCATTAACCTCCCTAATCTCCTTCTGCCTCCCTGGGCTAGCATGTGGCACTGGTAGTATCTCCAAAATTACTACCTTGGAGGTCCATGCCTTCAGCTTATTACCTAGTTCTCTAAAATCATTCTTTAGGACACTCCATCTTCCACTAACTTTGTCATTGGTACCAATCTATACAAAGACCGCCGGTTCATTTCCAGCCCCTCCAAATAATTTGTCTACCCGATCCACACCATGACAAACTCGAGCACACGGGAAACAGCAAACTGTTCGATTGCTGGGATCTGGGTGACAAATCACCCTGTCTACCTTCCTAATAATAGAGTCCCCGACAACCAAAACCTGTCTGTTGTTCTGCCTATTCTGCCCTCCCTCTCCTCCAGTAGAGCTGTTTGCCCGGCTGTTAGAGGGAACAGCTCTATCTGGCATTGCCATTTCTGAATGGACATCCCCAACAGTTTCACTCAATCTGGCAAATCTGTTGGTGTTTGCCCACTCAGAACTGGCCTGCCTCCTCCTGTTCCCCCTGCTTCCCCTTGTAACTGTAACCCAGCTGCCTCCCTGGACATCCTCACTAGCCCCAGCTCCACCCTCCATGCTAGGCCCAGCTAAACTGTGCTCAGTGAGCACCAACCCCCTTTCCAGTAGAGCAATATCACTAAGTGCTGCAATTCTCCTCTCCATATCTCCAATTTGAGCTTCCAGAGAGGCAACATGCTCACACCTCTCACAGAGGTATGGACCCTGGATCATCTGTTCCAGTATTGCATACATATGACAGGATGTACACTGAATAAGGTTGCCACTGGACTGACTCATAATTATTATTATTGTCCACAAAATTTAAATGGGAAAAATAAAGAATATAAATAATATATTTATATAAAGTGTTCCTCCTTTGCACTATAAATCTGCCCTCCCTTTTCTTTGAAGTCCCTCCTTTTATTTAAACTCCTAGGCTTTTACTAGAATTGCACTTGATACTGAAAATGTCCGCAAGCTCACAAGTTCCCTTTCTCCTGTTTATATTAACTTCTGCCTTCTCACCTGGGCACAATTAGTGCACTCTGCAATTTATCAGCCTTTACTTGTAAGGTAAATCCACTTGTAAACAGGCCCCAAACCAGCTCACAAACCTTTTTGCCTAGTTTAACAGTCAAGCCACACCCCTCTCACCTGGGCACAATTAGTGCACTCTGCAGTTTATCAGCCTTTACTTGTAAGGTAAATCCACTTGTAAACAGGCCCCAAACCAGCTCCCAAACCTTTTATACAAGTTTAACAGTCAAACCACACCCCTCTCACCTGGGCACAATGAGTGCACTCTGCAGTTTATCAGCCTTTACTTGTAAGGTAAATCCACTTGTAAAACCATTGTTGTAAATATGTTAGACAGTTAGCAGAGATCTTGAGAATGTAACATGCAAGATCGAAGAAGCTCAGGCTTACGCATTTGACTTCAATTCCCAATTTTTCTAATTGAAGTTGTTATCAAGCAGGTGTTATATTGAGTACAATGGACTATTCTATGACCTCAAATTGTTGGCAGACCTAATCTGGGACAAAGGTCACATATATTTCATAATAATTCATTTTAATACATGTAACCAAACTGCTCTCTCACGGACAGAAACAGATTTTCAAGAAGTGTTTTTTTTTTACACATTATAATTATGCATATACATACAAACAAGACATAAACCATTGTAATTGGTAAAACTTACCATGTTATGATGAAGATGAAAGTGTTTATCTAATAGGCAGAGAGAGGAATTGTGATCTTTTCTGGGTTTTCTGTAATTCTCTGGGCTAATTTCTAGCTTTCAGTCTCTGGAATAAACATGCCTCCCTTATGTTTTCCTAAGATATTTTACTAAATCTGTCTAAATCCTATCTTTCCTACAAAGAAAAGTGCCACAAAGGATTTCTTCAAACTATCTTAAGAAGGGGTCCTTTACCTGGTATGTATAAAATTGCTTTACCTTATATTTGTAGTAGAGTTAAAATAGTCCAATATCCATAGTCATTCCGTTATCTTTTTGGAGTGGTTACAGAACAAAGACTAGTTAGCACCTGCATTCTGGACTATAGGTGTTAATCAAGATATTTCAATCTGTGCCCATTTTCCCTAAAACAGTCTGATTGACTTTAATTTAATAATATAACTGGTTTAACTCTGTTACAAAACAAATTATTAAAGACATGTATTCACAAAACCCACTTAGCATTTCTCAACATATATCTTTTTTTATAACACAATCAACAACACTGTTTCATCACACTATTGATTGACTAGACTGCTTTGAATAATTAAATGTAATCAATTCTGTTATATCAAATAATCCAATACCTAAATGCAAAGGTTATTTAGCTTACCATTTAGATACATTATAACCCAAGTGGTTATATTGCTTCAGTATATATTCTGGCTGCCATACAGGGTGTCATACCTGATTTTGTTATTTAATGCTTTCATAGAGTAACATGCCATCTCACAAAATATTAATGCCAAGTATATTGTAAAGAATAGACATCTGATTGTTTATCCAAGTGTGATAAGAATGTATACTCTGCTTATCATTTCTGTATTGAACTAATCAAATATGGGCAGTATTAAGATTAATTGTTAATCCAAGTTTGATAAGAGTTATACACTGCTTATCGATTCCAGTAGTGAACTAAACAAATATAGACTATTCTAAGATAGATTGTTATCCAGTATGTTAAGGATTGTAATATTCATATCTTGAGCTAACCAAGTATATAATGTTTTACAATAGATTGCTAACCAAACTTGATAAGACTATATATGCTTCTTGTTGATTCTTCTATTGTACTAACCGAATATAAAATGTGTTAAAACTAATAGTTATCTAATCATTCACAATAGATTGTAATAAACATAATATATATTATATAGTGCAACCTATCTAAACATCAAAGCTTACAAGTAATTACATTCAAATTGTTTATGCTTGATTTTACTATTGTCCCAATAAAATCTATTCTGTAATAGATTGTATATTTGTATATAAAGTGATCACTAAACTCGATAAACTTTATCAAATCTGTTCAAATCAAGTTGTATGAAACTATCCCTCGCAGACTTTTTTTCCTTTCCTACGCCCTTGGTGACCATACCTATGTTTTTACATGGACAAGTTTAAAATAATATTATTGGTTTGCTTAACATGGTAGCATATTTCATATGTGCCCTTATAAGAGAGATATGATCACCAAAGTCTGATCCTCATTTGAATGGGTCAAATTATGGTTTAGTTGGTCTAGTTAAACCCATTTCAAGATGCATTAAACATGTTTACTGAATTTAAATTCAAGTATTTCTGATGGTTTGAATGTTGTTCTAACAGATCTGATAGAGCTGGGATTTTGATGCATTTTTTAGCTTATAAGTTTTTTTCTAGCTGTCTGCCTTTTTATTTAAAAAAATGCTGACACACAACTATTGAAGTGTCACTTTGATTTAGTTTTCTGTTCATTTGCCCTGTAAGGACTTTGGTGGTATTGAGATGTTAATATTAACTAACTGTATATTCTTCCTTACTTAGATCAATACGCTATCTAAAAACTGTAAATGTGCGTCTTAATTCTCCGTCCATGAGCTCCTCACTGTTTTTTACCAAATATAAAAAAATGATGTTCAAGACTCTACATTCAGGGTCTAACCTTTGGAAAACATTAACACTGAAAAGGACACAAACATAAAATATAATCTTCCTTCACAGCAAAGAAAGACAATTTTCATTTTTAAACTGTCAAGCATCAGTCGGAGAAAGAAAACACCTTTTTTTCAGTATCTATTATTACTCTTATTATTACTATTATTACTATTGTCAAAATGTATTTATAAGGTGCCAACTTATTCCAGAGAGGTACAGTATGTACCGGAGAATACAGTGACAATATTTGAATTCTGTTAGATGATGTTACAGTTATCTGCTCAAGTTAAGTAGAACATTATTAACATTTTTTACTGAATCTTCCACACTCCAGATCATGTTCTAGTTCAAGTTCTCTTTATTCGGTCTTTTATGACCATCAGTAGAAGATAACAAATTAAACATATCACAGTCAATAGTAGATTTCTGTTTAATGAATAATTGATTGGCATCAGTTGTATTTGTATATTTAAGATATAGAGGAATGTGTCTGCAGTTACCAAATACAACATGTTCAAGATGGTCTTTTTTTCTTCTCTTCTCCCCTCTCCTCTTCCTAAAACCTTTTTATTACAAAAACACATACTTACTGGAGATTTAATAAAATGAGGAAATCTAGAGAAAAGGGGTATTATAAGAAAAAAACAGAAAACAAACGTATATATCGTTTCTGTTTTGTTTGGTTTAAGGTGTGGCAAAGAAATATTTATACAAATACATTGATTTGTTTTCTCACTGTATTTTTGTAACTGATAATCATGAGTCAGTCCAGTGGAAACCTCACTCAGTGTCCATCCTGCCAAATGTATGCACTACTGGAACAGATGATCCAGGGTCCATACCTCTGTGACAGGTGTGAGCATGTTGCCTCTCTGGAAGCTAAAATTGAAGATCTGTAGAGGAGAATTGCAGCCCTTAGTGATACTGCTCCACTGGAAAGGGAGGTGGTGCTCACGGAGCACAGTTTAGCTGGGCCTAGTATGGAGGGAGGAGCTGGGGCTAGTGAGGATGGCCAGGGAGGTAGCTGGGTTACAGTTAGAAGGGGAATCAGGGGGAACAGGAGGAGGCAGGCCAGTTCTGAGTTGGCAAACACCAACAGATTTGCCAGATTGGGTGAAACTGCTGGGGATGTCCATTCAGGAATGGCAATGCCAGATATAGCTGTTACCTCTAGCAGCCGGGAGAACAGTTCTACTGGAGGAGAGGGAGGGCAGAATAGGCAGAGCAACAGACATGTTTTGGTGGTAGGGGACTCTATTATTAGGAAGGTAGACAGGGTAATTTGTCACCCAGATCCCAGCAATCGAACAGTTTGCTGTCTCCCGGGTGCTCGGGTTCGGCATGTTATGGATCGGGTGGATAAATTATTGGGAGGGGCTGGTAATTAACCGGCGGTCTTTGTACACATTGGTACCAATGACAAAGTTAGTGGAAGATGGAGCGTTCTAAAGAATGATTTTAGAAAATTAGGGAATAAGCTTAAAGCAAGGAGCTCCAAGGTAGTAATTTCCGAGATACTACCAGTGCCACGTGCTAGCCCAGGGAGGCAGAAGGAGCTTAGGGAGGTTAATGCGTGGCTAAAAAAGTGGTGCAGTGCAGAGGGTTTGGGGTTTTTAGAGCACTGGGCTGACTTCTCACTTGGGTACAATCTCTATATCAGGGATGGATTGCACCTTAATGATGAGGGCGCTTTTGTGCTAGGGGATAGGATGGTAGAACGACTGGGGGAGTTTTTAAACTTGTAGGTGGGGGGGAGGGACTATATAGAAGTATTGGGGTAAATAGGGTAGAGAGGGAAAGGGATGAATTAGTTACCCATGGGGGAGGAGAAGGGGGAGGGTTACAGTAGAAAGTAGGGAGGTATTAATAGGGGCCTCAAATACAGTGGCAAGCACCTCACAACGGCAGAGCCATAGCAACATAAAGTGTATGATTGCGAACGAAAGAAGTTTGCCTGGGAAAATGGGCGAGCTAGAATTATTAGCAGTACAAGAAAAATGGGGCTTAATAGGCATTACGGAAACATGGTGGGATGAATCTCATGACTGGACTGTTAATCTGGATGGTTATAACCTATTTAGGAAAGATAGGTGAAATGGTAAAAGAGGAGGAGGGATCTGTCTGTATGTTAAGTCTGAATTTAAGCCTATAGTCAGAGAAGATATTTATGCTGGCACTCACGGCTTCATTGAATCTTTGTGGGTTGAGCTAAATAGTGGAGGAGCTAATTCTAAACGCATATTGGTGGTAGTATGCTTTAAACCCCCAAATATAGCTGAAAGTGAGGAAATACAATTATTGTTACAGATTGGAAATGCAGCTAAGCATGGGCAAGTTCTAATAATGGGAGACTTTAATTACCCTGAAATAAACTGGATAAATGAGACCAGCAGCTCAGCTAAGGGGAGCAGGTTCTTGAGTACACCCAGGGATCATTATCTGGCCCAGGTAATACAAGAACCTACTAGAAATGGGGCCATCTTGGATTTAGTCATCAAAAGTAATATTGATATAATATCAAATGTAAAAATAGGGGAACCCTTGGGGAACAGTTATCACAACATAGTCTCATTTGAGATTGAATACAAAAAACAGAGTTGTAAGAAGCCAACAAAAACTCTAAATTTTAAAAGGGCTAACTTTAATGGGCTACGGGCAGCAATACAACATATAGACTGGGACAAAGAACTTACAGGGAAGAATATTGAAAATAAATGGACAACATTTAAATCCTTACTAAATAAACATACTCATCAGCATGTACCATGTGGAAAAAAAATGAATAGGAGTAAATCACATCCTATGTGGCTTAACAATGACTTAAAGATCATGCATTTAAATTATACAAGAAGGAGGGAACAGAGGCAGCTTTATGTGACTATAAGGAAAAAAACAAGTCTTGCAAAAGGGCTATTAGACTGGCTGAAATAGAAAATGAGAAGTCAGTTGCAATGGAAAGTAAGACTAACCCTAAAATATTTTTTAAATATATTAATGGGAAGAAGGCCAGGAAGGAATCGATAGGACCATTACAATGTGACACAGGCTATCTGATAATTAGTGACCAGGAAAAGGCAGATGAGCTAAATAGGTTCTTTTCTTCGGTATACACAAGGGAGGTACCAGTGGTTGGGACACCGCAACATAATGGGGCTACACTACCTTTACTAAATAATTGGTTCACGCAGGAAATAATACAAAAGAGGTTGGAGAAAATAAATGTTAATAAAGCCCCAGGTCCTGATGGAATACATCCAAGGGTACAGAGGGAGCTGGGTTCTGTAATAGCCAAACCATTATATCTAATCTTTAACGACTCACTCACTGCAGGGTCTCTACCAGATGAATGGAGAAAAGCAGAGGTGATACCTATATTTAAGAAGGGATCTAGAGCAAATCCGGGGAATTATAGACCAGTGAGTCTCACTTCTGTAGTTGGGAAGCTTTTAGAAGGGTTAATATGGGACAGAATACAAGAATATGTCTATTTGAACAGGATCATAGGTAGCAGTCAACACGGATTTATGAAGGATAGGTCGTGTCAGACCAATCTAATTAGTTTTTATGAGGAGGTTAGTAGGAACTTGAATCAGGGCAACTCAGTGGATGTAGTCTTTTTAGATTTTTCCAAGGCATTTGATCCAGTGCCACATGGAAGACTAGTAAGCAAACTAGGGGATACAGGAATTGCAGTAAATATCCGCTCATGGATCGAGAGCTTGCTAAAAGACAGGAAGCAAAGGGTTGTTGTAAATGGAACATACTCCGATTGGTCTAATGTGATAAGTGGGGTTCCTCAAGGTTCAGTATTAGGTCCTCTCCTTTTTAACATATTTATTAATGACATTGAAGTCGTACTCGAATGTAGTGTCTCCATTTTTGCTGATGACACTAAGTTGTGCAAGGTAATAAAATCAGATAATGATGTACTTTCCCTACAAAATGATTTGCAAAAATTAGAGAAATGGGCGGCTAAATGGCAGATGAGATTTAATACAAATAAATGTAAGGTTATGCATTTGGGAAGGAACAATAGCCAAGCACTCTATAGTCTTAATGGAGCAAATCTAGGGGTATCAGATATTGAAAGGGATTTGGGAGTACTAGTGGACAACCACCTAGGTACCAGCGCTCAAAGCCAAGCAGCGGCTGCAAAGGCAAATAAAATATTAGCATGTATTAGGAAGGGTATAGAAGCCAGGGAAGAAGATATAATTCTGCCACTATACAAATCTCTAGTACGTCCGCATTTGGAATATGGAGTACAATTTTGGACACCACCTCATAAAAAAGACATTTTAGAGCTGGAAAAAGTACAGAGAAGGGCTACAAAACTAATAAGGGGAATGGAGGGGCTAAGTTATGAAGAAAGACGAAACAAATTAAACTTATTTTCGCTATAAAAAAGGCGTCTAAGAGGAGATATGATTACCTTATATAAATACATCCAGGGTCAATATAAGGCTTTGTCAAGTGAACTTTTTGTAGCAAGAGATTTTCAACGGACAAGAGGACATCCTTTGAGGTTAGAGGAAAAAAGATTTCACCTTAAACAAAGAAAAGGGTTCTTCACAGTTAGGGTGGTTAAACTGTGGAATTCTCTACCAAAGAAGGTGGTGACAGCGAATTCGATAGACAACTTCAAAAAGGGGTTAGATATATTTTTAAATAAAGAGGGCATTCAAGGCTATCCTAGATAACTAGCAAAGGAATATTGATCCAGGGAGAAATTTGATCGCCAGTTCTGGGGTCAGGAAGGAATTTTGCTTTTTTTTCCCCTTATGAGACAATTGGCAAAGTTTCAATGTTTTTTTTTTTTCTGTTTGCCTTCCTCTGGATCAAATAACAATTAACAAATAATAATAAATAGTCCACATTAAAAAGATCAATAGAGATCTAAAAAGGTTCAACTTGATGGACTAACTCTTTATTCATCCTCCAATACTATACATAATTATTTAATCAATAATTTAATTAATAACTATTCCGCATATTGCAGATCAGAGGAGATCTTAACAGGTTGAACTTGATGGACTGAAAGTCTTTTTTCAACCTTAATTACTATGGGCCTCATTCTATTAGCGGCCGTAAATCGGCCGTAAGGCTGCGATTCCTTGCGGGGGTTCAGTTAACTCGCGATTCTATTATACGGCCCCGCATGGATCTCCTTTTACGGCCGGCCGCATATCTTGGAACCGGCCGTAAGCGGTGAAATATAAAAACTCAAAAATAAATTCAAGCCTGCACTGTACAGCTCTGTAAATGCTAGGGATCATATTGGGGGACATGAGGATTAAAAGGAACCCACTCTCAAGCTTGCACATCAGCCCAAACCCAAGTTCAAATTAACTGTTTATTTTCCGGCTGCGGCGTGGGCGGGTCTGAGGTGCTCCAAGCACTCTGGACTTTTTACATGGATATTTTACGGATATTAAAAATAAAATATTTTACGGATTTGAGTATAGGATAATTATGTGCTATTTTTTATAACACCTAAAATCCCTTTATAGTCTTCTCAAAGTGCAGGATGGCTTTATTTGAGCTATTTTATGTGCTTAATTGGTGCTAGCGGGACCTCTTTCCTGCAAGTAAGCAGCGGCTCGTTTTTAGCCTTGCAGAGAGGTTTCCCGGAGCAATTGAATTGCAAATAGGAATTTCTTACGGCCGAAACTCTTGCGGCCGTTTTAGATCAAAGGCTTTCCTCTGGCGCGAGCGGCCACAAGAGATAGCAAGGCACCGGCCGCAAGCCTGCCGGAGCCTCCGGCCGTAAGGGAATAGAATAGCCGAAAATCCAGCCACTCTCATAACCACACTCCTTTCTGTGCCTAATTAGTTTCCATTTGAGATGATAGAAGATATATAAAAAAATGGTCTACTTCTCAAAAATAGTCTAAGTCATTTCAGAAAGATAACCATCAACAAATTGAGACCACGTCTCTGTGCTCCATGTATTATTGTTTTAAGATTTTTAATTATAAGTGTCTTCTATGAGAGTTGGGAAGTTGGCATGTGACCTTTGACATTTCTTATCTTCCTCATACTACTAATTACTAAACATTCAACCTAAAATTCATGTTAATCTTGAACATGTTATTCTATTAAGCAAGAGTTAAGAATATTTGTATTTTTCGTACTTTTGTTTAATTCTTTTCGTAGCTTATTCATGTTCTTGAAAAGGATCAAGGAAACTTGAATCATTTGTGTAAAAACAAAGCAAAACAGAACAAGAAAAAAATAGAAAAAAAATATATACATATCTTGACTATTACATTTGTGGAAGAAACGAGTCCTCAGAAAGCATAATAAAAGTCATTAATATTGAAAATGTCATTATACTGTAATAAGTAAACACAGGGACTTATTAGTGGTAATTGCTTATTTTGCTTGAATCTGAAAGTCATTTTCAAGTTTTGTGTTCAGAGATTGGAGAAAAGATAATTCGTACTTCATAATAAAATTAGCCAGGGGTATTTAAACCTTACGCTTAATGTACTTGTTAATGTGCTCTTTCATTTAATAAAAATAAAAAAAACACACTTAATTTGCAATTTTATACTGTATATTTAAATAGTATACACAAACATAGACACACACACATATATATCACAAATATAGTTGTGAGCAAGCGGGTCGTTGCTAACGCTGCGGGCTCGCATAGCCGAAGGCGCTCCTTGCCAGTAACTGTGGACTTTAGGCGAGGGGCCGCATTTGCGGATGTGGAGGCTCCCACAACATTTACGGAGTTAGCTTCCAGAAATACGAGCCGCAGGACTTTATGACCTTAGCGCCTGAACCCTGCGCACATGAAAACATTAAAAACACAATAAATACACACAATAAACACATAAAAAGCTTACCCACAGCTATGGGGAAGGGCACCCTGGACCTCTGCAAGTGAAGTTACACCTCAATTAAAGTCCAAATTCAAGATTTTAGACACACGAACGTCCCCTAAGCGAGAAACAAAATGGCTGCCGAAAAAACGAAAATGAGGCTACAGGACCCTAAGCACGCAAAACACCACCAAGCACATACAGATTTTTTGGAAAAACCCTAAGAGGTCCAAGATACCCTATTACCAAGGACGCTAAAACATCCACAGATGTGTACCACATCCACATTAGCCGCCGTTTTACAACACTAACTTACACATTGCGGTACACAGTACACAGCTACCCTAACGGATTTTCCTCGCGCACTCAGCCTATTTACACTACACACTGCACACATTGCTGACACTTACACATCAGCTCTACAACAGTGCAAACCGGAAAATGCTCCGGGAGGCTTATTAGCCTCGGGGAGGTCCCCAAGTGCGGATCTCCGTTATTTTTATTTTATTATTTTTTTAGAGCATGGTTCCAGGGCGTGGCAGAAGAGGAAGAGGCTGAAGACATCACGGGGAGGTAAGTACAATGTAGATTAGTTTTTTTTTATTTTGTTTCAAGTTTATGTTTGTGTACTAATGTAATGTATTTTTTTAACAGGGGCCGCGCCGGAGAAGAAGAAAAGAAGAAGGACGGGGACATGTTGTAAAGGTGAGTGAATATTTAGAATATTTATAATGTTTATTTATTTTCTGTAAATGTGTTGCACTAATTTTTTTTATTTTTTTACCCTAGGTTGCTGATCTGAAGGGACATCTGCAAAGGTAAAAGGTCTTAATTATTTTATATTAGCTTAGAATTTGAATTTTTTATATAGAGATAGCATTTGTTGTATGTTAGATAGGGGGATGTGTTTTATATAGATAGCATGTATTGTATATTAGATTGTGGTATTTATTTTAGATAGATAGGATGTGTTGTATCTTAGATAGATTGGGGGATGTATATTAGATAGATAGAATGTATTTTAGATAGATAGTATTTATTGTATATTAGATAGATTGGGGATGTATATTAGATAGTTTGGATGTATTGTATATTAGATAGGGGTGTATTGTATTGTAATTCATTTTATTTGTATTGTATGTATTGTATTGTATTGACCCCCATGACTGACAGGGTTAATTATGGGTTTATGGGGGTCTGTATTGGCCCCCATGAGTGCCGGGGTTAATAAAGTGGTTATAGGGGTCTGTATTGACCCCCATGATTGCGAGGGTTAATTATATGTATTATGGGGGTCTGTATTGACCCCCATGAGTGACAGGGTTAATAAGGGGTTTATGGGTGTCTGTATTGACCCCCATGAGTGAGGGGTATTGGAATTTTTCACTTTCATTGCACGCAATCAGGTTTCTGAGCTTATCTCGGGTTTCTGAGCTTATCTCGGATCCCTTCTTGGGTAAGTTGTACGTGGCTGGGCAGTCCGGGGGTTGTGGAGCCTTGTTTTAGTTTTTTCGGCTGGCATTTTTTCTCTCTTAGGGGTTTAACGCCTTGCCTCGCTATGTGAGGCTCACCGGCGATGAGCGCCTGCTGCGCTCATCGCTGAGCTCACAAAGCGTGACGACGATTTATAGTTTGACAACTATTATATGTGATATAATTATTATTTTTTTGTAATAATAATTAAACGTATCATGGAGACTCAATACCGTTAAATAGCAACTTATTTTCCTCGCTTTTGTTTTTGTATGAATCCCTATCTCACTTGGTAGATTCCTGCCTTGTTTCTACATCATGTAAATCATTTGTTAATCTTTAGTCTCTCAGGGTATTTATTCCAGCTCTCTGCTCCAATCCTAATCACTGACAGAAGTTGCTCTGCGCCCAAAGTAATGATCTGCACTCACACCCTCAGGTCTTTGAGACTCCAGATGTGCAGCTTAGTTACCTTTGCTATTTTACAGTTAGTTACATTGACTCAACTGTTTTGTTAATGTATTTGTCTGACTGGGGAAACAAAATCTGCACCTGCCCTAGTTCTGCAAATTCATTTGTAGGCACATAGAAAGAGCTTTGATTTATTATGTAGAAAGAGAGTGAAAGACCAATTAAAATGGTTTAGTAAAAGTAGCTATGTTAATAAATCTGCATGAATTAAGGTTTGGGCAAAGATGTACAGACTTCAGTTTAGACAAACATGGAAGGGTTTTACAATGCTGTTTAGAAATCACATGATTATATTTAAATTATCTCTCAACATTTGTATCTTCCTCTCAAAAGAGCATATTTATAAAAAAATCATTTAAAGCTAAAAATAGTAATTTGTATACTAAATACATTTTTAGACTTAAAAAAGCATTACAAACATCTATACACATATCCTTGTTGTGTACATAAAATCTTATTTAGCACTCCAAGTTGACTCCACACATTGCTTCTATTTCACGCTGTATCTCAGTGCACTTCAGTAAGCCAGTTTCCTCCTTCCTTCGGATAGATAACTGTATACAATTGTAACTAGGGATAAGTCCTATCAGGTAACAGAAAAAAACTTTCTTAAACTGTGTTAACTTTGTCCAAAATAAACAATCTGGATGGATGGAGCATTTAGCTGTTGAAATCCTGAAGGACTATGGGTAATTCTGTAGATTAAACTTTTTGTTTCTGAACTATGTGGCTCATATACTTCAGAAGAACACACATACCATGAGTAATACAAAGTAGTAATTTTAAGCCATCTAATCCATCTAATCCACACAGTATTGTAAAGGCTAGAGTGTGTTGTTTTTATTTTCAAAGATTTTTATTGTCACAAGAATCTATATCATTTAGATATAGCAATTTTGACACGCCGGTCAAAGAGTAAGTTTATGTATTATATATAGCAAATCTGATGTGTATGTCAAAGAGTATATTTATGTATTATATACAGTATTAGTTTCTTAATTATTTGTATAATACAGACAACATTGTGATTTATCCAAATCCATTTTCCTTTTTCAACAAAATCCCCCTAAAAAAACGTAAACAATAGTAGACACTTTTCCTCTGAATTATTCAATGCTTTTTACCTGTTTTTGAAATTGTAGTCGAAAGTTTGTTATAAGGTTTGACGTCTACACCGGAGCTCGAGGTATGCTCGTTTTTGGAAGCTGTTTATGTGTCGGTTGAGGTATTAGTAAATTTTTAGGTTATAGAGATTGTATAGGCTGAATTTATCCAGTTTCCCCAGATTTCTAGAAAGGTTGGGTATGTGTTGTTAAGGGTGTGGGTCAATCTTTCATAAATCATTATATTATTTTAGTCTCTTAATTATGTCTTGTTTGTTTAATTCAGATGATTTCCATTTTTTGGCTGGGTGATTTTTGGTTACCAACATAAAAAATTGTAGCCATTTAGTTTGATTTTTAGTGATGTGGGTGGTTAGGTATACCTAAAAAAGGAAAGGCAAATGTCTATTGAGGGCTTGATTGTGGTGTTTAGGGTTTTAGATGCTACTCTGGTGATATTAGACCACTTGTTTTGAGCTAATCTGCAATCCCACCAAATATGGGGAAGGTACATTTTTCTTTGCAGTTTCTGAAACATTCAGGGGAGATTTGTGGGTTGAGTTTATGCAGTTTGTCTGGGGTAAAATATGCTCTATGTAGGACTTTAGTTGCTGTTTCTAAATAGCTAAAGTAAACTGTTCCTTTAGTTAATTTGAACATATCTTTTCCCATTTTTGGTGGTACTGTGTGACTCCTAGATCTAATTCCCATTGTCTAATACATTTTGTTTTTTCGTTAGTCGGAGGATGACTTAGAATTGAATAAAGGATCCCCAAGGTTCCTTTGGTTAGTGGAGCTTTATTGCAAATACGAGATAGCCAGGAGGATTGAGGTATTCCGCAAGTCCAGACCTTAGAGGTGATATGGTTTGGGATTTGAGCTCCTATTACCTCTGTTTTTTCAAGGTTTACCTTAAGGCCAGAAATCTGACCAAAGGTTTGAAGGATGTCCATTAAGGCTGAAATTAAGTTTACAGGGTCTGTAAATGTACACAATATGTCGTCGGCGAACAGACAACATTTGAATTGATATAGGCCTAATGTAAAACCTTGCATTTTAGATCCGGTCTGGATATCTTGGGCGAAAGGTTCTTTAGCTAAGGCAAATAATAAAGGAGATGGGGGCATCCCTGTCTTGTCCCTTTTTGTTGAATTTGAATGTGATCAAAAGAATCACCTGGTAATTTGATTGAGGTATGCTATTGGATCCCGATAATATGTCATAATAAGATTAATACAATTTCCCTTGATTCCTAATTTAGTTAATACCACATGTAGATAAGGCCACTAAATGGAATTAAAGGCTTTTTCCATATCGAGGGCTAGAGTGCATAGTGGGATATTAGTAGATTTAGCTAGATGGAATATATTTAGTATACTCCAGATATTGTCTCCCGCTTGTCTAAATGGTACAAAACCCACTTGATCCTTATGGATCAGTCTGGGAAGAAATGTGGCCAGCCTTGTTTACATAATTTTCGCTAGTATTTTTATATCTCCATATAATAGAGATATTGGGGGGAAAATGTTAACATTGAGTGGATCTCATCCTGTTTTAAGAAAAATATTAAATTGGCCGGTGATTTCCCTAATTTAAGATTAATAATGGTTTTGTTAATTTCTTTATCAGTAACTTCTGCATTTAGTAGGTTAAGTTCCTGAGTATAGACTGTGGGCAAGTTGTATCTGTTCAGGAAATCTTGTATTATAAAGTTGCTGGTTTTAGAATGCAAGGAGTAAATATCTTGAAAGTAATTTGCAAATGTTTTTTGAAATGTAGTTGGACTAATGGAAATATTTCCTTGTGGGGTTTTAATTTGATAAATTTGATTATAACTTTGTTTACTTCTGAGTTTTTTATCTAGCATGGGTGAAGCTTTGGCGAGTTTTCCTAATGGCATTTTCGGTTTTATCTGAAAGAATAATGTCTAATTCTATTCTAGTTTTCTCAATGTTTTGTCTAATTATGGTGGAATGTTTAATTTGGTTTTGTTTTTCAAGGTGATATAATTCTGTAAATAGTTTGGTCTCTTTTAGATTTAGTTTTTTTTTATAGGTAGTAGCTAGTCTAATAAGAGTGCCCCTGATGAGGGCTTTATGGGTAACCCAAATCCATCTAATTTCAGTTTCTGGAATATCATTTTGAGAAAAATAGAGTTTGAGATCTTCTTCAACTAGAGTTTGGATGGAGGGTTTGAGATCAGCATTTTAATTACTCTCCAGCTAAATTTTGTTTTAAGAATAATGCCTAAATCAATTCTAATTGATACAGAAGACTGATCTGACCAGGGGCATGGGATTATTTGGGGTTCTTTTGAGTGGTCAAATAGTTTGGAATCTATTAATAATACATCTATCCTAGAATATGAATTATGGTAACAGGGAGAAGTATGTAGATTCTTTGTCGTCAGGATGATGTCCCCTCTATGCATCTACAGTAAAAGCTCTAGTTTATGTAGAAGAGTGTTGATTAGTTTTTAGAATAGCGTGTATAAGAGAGATACTTGGATCTATCTAGACTTGGCTGTAATGCTATGTTGAGATAACATCTCATAATAATGCTGCCTATTTCAATGGAAATAAGAGCATTTAGAAGTTTAGTAAGCGTGTTGTGGGGAGTGGTAGTGGGCGCATAGAGGTTAACTAATAAAACCTTATTATTTAGAATGGTCCCAGTTTATATTAGGAAGTTGCCTTCTTTATCTTTTATTGTACTCTCAAGTTTGAAGGGGACATTTTTATGAATTAGGATAGCTGCTCCAGCCTTTTTGGTTCCTTGGTTGCAAGCATAAAAATTGGGATAATAATTGTGTAGGAAAGAATGAGCTATATTGTTGGCAAAATGGGTCTCTTGTAGAAAGATTACTGATAGTTTAAAATATTTGTAATAAATAAATGCTCTCCTACACTTGAAAGGGGAGTTTAATCCTCTCACATTGTGGGTTAAGAATGTGTAGTTAATATTTGTCATGGGGTTAATGGAAGAGTGTTAGAATTACTGATATTTAAGTTACCTGATGAGGATTCACCCATTTGTAAAGGGATATCAGCTTCACGGGACTCAGGTGTAGATCCTCTTAGTCTCAGATTTATTTTCTAGGTCTTAGTTGTGTCACTGAGTGATAGGAAACATAAAGCAAAGCAAAAATACAAAAACATTAGAATAATTAAATAACAAACTGGTTCAATATACATATAGATTCTCCCTATACTCATTTGAGTATTCATTAATTTAGAGTGGGGGGTCATAACAAAGCAGACCCTTAAGTTCCCTAATGGGAGAATAATACAAATTAAATTGAAGTATATCAAGTATATGCAGGGTAAATCACCCATTGGTAGTTTATAATTTAGGTTTTTATCTTTTGCTAGGGTCTTGATTTATTACTTTTTAAATATTGTTTGTAAGTTGTTCTATATATTGTCTTTTGGGGACTTTAGAACATTACTATATTATTTAGGTAGGTTTGTTTTCAGTTATGTGTGTTGTTAATAGCAGTGTAATATTAACCATTACATTTTAACTTTTTATTTGTATTAAACACTTTTTTGACTATATTAAAGTAGCAAATTTAGTCAAGTGTAAATATTCAAAGATATTTTGACAATAACATGTGTATAAATTACATTATCAAAGTTCTATAAAAGCTATACTTTTTAATTCTAATAGATATTACTTAGTCTAATTTAAGAATATAGTAGCAATTTTTGTAAAAGCAATTAAAAGTTTCACCACCAAAATTCAACACTTTTTCTAACGTTCCAAGTATTAGGGGTCTGAGACTTTTTTAGATTGTTTGTTTTTCGTAGATTCTGTCCATATCTGATTAGGTCTATTCATATGAGAAGGATCAGTTTGTTTTTCTTGACCTTCTTCGATCTATAGTTAAGATGAAGTAGTAGGTTCTTGCCTTTTTCAGGGGTGTAAACTTTACAGGTTGAACCTTGATATTGGAATATCAGAGCAAATGGAAAACCCCATTTATAGGGGGTTTTACATTTGGTAAGAGACAATAGAGTGGGTTTTATAGCTTTGCATTTAGTAAGGGTTACAGGCGATAAGTCCATGTATATTTGAAGAGAGGTTCCATCTGGACCTTTTATCTAAGTCATTTTTCTGGAAGTAGAGAGAACTAAGTCTCTAGCTTTTTGCTGTGTAAACCTCAGTATAACGTCCTTGGACGGGTTTTGATCTCCCGATAAGTCAAGGGCTTTATGAACTTTTTCCATTTCCCGGTCGGTTTCTAGGTGTTTAGGTAAGATGGAGCTTATTACTGCTTTGACATATTGCTACAGATCTAGAGTGTTTTTGGGGATCCCTCTGATTCTTATGTTGTGCCTGCGTGAGCGGTTCACTAAATCTTTTACTTTATTTTCCAATTCTTGAATTCTGGAAGAATTTTGTCCAATTTCTTGTTTGTCTCTTTCTGAAGTTTCAATTATGCGATTTGTTTTTTTTTCAAGTAACTGTGTCTTTTGGCCCAGTGAGTGTGGATCTTTTCTAAACCTTCAACTACGTGAGTAATAAGTTCATGGAGCATCTTTTCTATTTTAGCTAGAGAGTATTCTGCTAATTCCATATGTTGGGGTGATTGCTCTGTATTATCTTCTTGAGGCATCAGATTGGCAAGAGTCAGAGCCATGTGATGGAGATTTTTGAGCGTCTGGAGCTCTAAATATTTCCGGAATGTTTTTATTAGTGATGCTCTTTTTGGGTTATCCCATTTTGTCGGTTATGTTGTAGTATACTTGAAGACACATTTAAGGTTTGGTGGTGTAAACTTTTGAACTTTATCAGCATATCAATTTTGTAGTTGGTAGTGTTATAGGTGATTTATATATGGAACATATTAGTTTATGTTGTATGCTATTTTTTTGCCCTTCTGGGGGTATTTTTTAGGCCTTATTTGGTAGGGGTCTTGTCTACTGGTTAGGCATGAAGAGTGCTTTAATCAAGATTTTATTTGTAAGGTAGCTTTTAAGGCAGCTTGCTAAAATAAGTAAAAGTCCTTGGATAGGGTCAATAATATCCTTGGAGGTTTAAGTAGGTTTAGAGGGCTGCATTCATTTCTGTCCCCAAGATAGTGGATTTGTTGTTTCTTTTTTCAATTAGGTGGGTATAGCTGTGTGACAAAGCAGTAAATATATGGTGGTGTGATTACCCCTTGGTCACCTCATACAGTGTAGCAATATGGGAGTGGATTTAGTGTGTTAGGGCTTTGGGTTTGTGGCATTATCCCCCCACACCAATTATATGTGCTTTATAGACCTTTCCTTCATTTTTTCCTCGCTTCTCCCGGGGGCACCTTGTCTGTGTTAGTTGGGGTGGGCCTTAGTCTCCTCTTGTTCTCTTGAGTTGTTTGTGCTGCGGGCTGTTGGTCTCTTTTGTAGTTTCGGGAATCTGGTGATGTATCTCCTGGCTTGGGTTGCACAAGTTGTGCGTAGCCTCCTTCTTCAGCTCTGCCTGTCACATTTCTTTTCTGGGAGGATGTTGTGTCTCCCTGTAGTGTCTGTCACTGTTGCTGGAGTTGTGTATGACAGCTCTAGTTATTGGGATTTTACTTTAATCAGAGAAAAAAATCAAGAAAGGCTGGGAATTATGAAAGCCCAGCATAGGCCTCAATCATGTGTAACTGAAATGTGATGTAGCCCACTGCAGTTTCGTATGGTTCTGCTCCACAGACCATCTTGGATGAAAATATGATGATTTTGTTTGTAAAAAGTGATATTTTTTAGGCTACAATACAAAAAATAAGGGCTACTACAGCAGAGCTTTAGCTGTGCACATCTTGAAACAACAGATGACAGTTTAAAATAGAGTGTGTTGTTTAATCTGTATGAAATATGTGTTTTATATTTATAGCTCCATCTATTTGAACAACACTTTAAAATGGTTAAGTATAACAATTGTTACATAAAGATGTAAGTGTATTTTACATGAAGACAACCAATGGGCTACATAGTCACAATCTTGAAGCATTTACAATATATGCCATTGTGAGGTAGACTTATACAGAGACAACAGGTGAAAATTTCAAAAGTATTGATTTGCATGATATTGTGAGGCATCACTTTTCATAGGAAAACATTTCTTAGAGGATTTTCTGGAGACGTTCTTGCACAGAACACATGAGGTGAGGGATATTGTGAAATGAAACCGAGGTGTTACTAGGCTTGAAGAAGAAAAGAAGAGTTTTAGAAGTTATTCTCAATTTTATTAGGAGGCAGGTGAAAGGAAGGAAGAAAAGACTTTACAAGAGAGAATGATACCTTGAGCAACTCTACTGTAGATTGCATGTATTTGAAATGGGAGACAATGATAGCATTAATAATTCTTCTAGCAGTTAACAGGGCAAGAAATTACTTATCTTTGTAAGGATTTGGAAACTGATTGGATGTGTGAAGAGAATGGCAGAGATGAGTAAAGTAGTACACTTATGCATTTAATATGGGGACAATGGGATGAGATACAGTAATTGTGTGTAATTGGACATTAGGAGTTTTGTTCTGTTTAACCAAATGAATACAATGGTGGGCCATCCAGGTTCTGATAACATTATGGCACTCTGTTGCCTTTTCCTGAACTGGAGGTGTAAGATTAAGGTAGGAAAGTAGAGTTGTGTAGAGGTATTATTTGAAACCAAAGAATGAACTGGATGAAATAAAAAGGCAACACTGACAGAACGATTGTTAAAGAAGGAAGAGGTATTTGAAAAAGAGACATATGATGTCTCATTAATGAGTCTAGAATGGAACAAGGCCCCAGTTTTGTCCTAGGTATCCTTTATATGAATGTTAAATAGCTAGAGAATAGGATCAACAGTATGAAATGCAACAGATATTTCATGTATGCTTGATTTGATTTTAGACACATGAATGTGGGTCATTGATTACTTCTATTAAAGTGGAGTCTGGGAACTGAGATTAAAAAAAGTTAGACTGTGAAGGGTCAAGTAATTTAGAGCTAACATGTAATATAGAATGTACAGGATATTTGTAAGTATATTTGTTTTCTAAATTCTTCTATATAAATATTATTTTCTTCGATCTTTCTAAATGTGTGGTATTATTTCTTCTATAAGGATCTTGACTCTGTTACTAAATGAAAACAGATCTCCCTTGGACATCAATAGTTCACCCTGAAACAGATCTACATTATTAGATAAGATTCATGTTTTGGGGAATATGACTGTAAGTGAGAAAACAATCCAAAAGGGATTTATTAGTAATCAGAATTATATTTAAGCCCTCACTGTTTTTACATCTCTTTATAAAAATACTCACATATGTTTCTGATAACAGAATGAAAATGCGAAAATTTCTGTAAATTCATGTTTCAGTGACTGGTTGAAATAAACGCTATTATAATGTAGACAGCTGGAAACCTATATTAATATAGTATAATATTTATAACACAATGCAGCCCAGATTATCCATAGGAGGATTGGTGGCGATGGGACAGAATTATACAGTACTGTTTGTTACTCTGAATTACCAACCTATACATTTATTTCACTTACAATCTGATATCTCATTTAATACCACAATTTTGATTGTTCCATGTATTGGAGAGTTTATTTCTGTAATGTACCCTTTTTAATAGTTAAATCAAGACAGTATTTGCACATTTTCAAAACCTGTGAAAACACCAATCAGATTTCAGGTCAAGTATAAATAAACTGATGGTTGGCACTCTCTAGTGTTCATCATCAGTCTCTTCCATTCCTGTATCCCATCTTTTTGACTGTATCTTTCACGTTTTACTCCCCACTCCTATATTTGCCACCTCTTCCATCCCTGCATCCCTCTCTTTCTCTTCACTTACCAGTTTGAGCTTTTTACCTTTCCTCCATTAATCTTTCTTTGCAGCCCTTTTTGACTCTGCTCAACCCCTTTCAGTCTCTGTTCCATCTCTTACTTTTCTGGGACTCAACTCTACCCTCTTTTGATATTTTGCACCACTCTTTCAGTCTCTACCTCCATATATAGTTTTGATCTGCCCCTCTACCCTCCATTTTGTTTTTTGTTATACCTCTACTCCAGTACTTTACAAATACTGCAGTATTTCCCCAATACTCTTGGTTTGGGTAGGTTGCTCAAATATTGTGCAGATACCTTATGCATCGCTTAGTTACATCCCATGTGCCTTCATGCATTTGCTCCTATAATGTATATTTAAGGGGCCAGATCAGTGGGAGAGTTACTGTTGGTGCAGCAGGTGCAAAGCAAAGGTCTCATAATAGAGTTTGAATCTCTGCTACAATCAGTAAATGAAGAATTTAAATTTATTAGATGAGGATGATTACTTTATAGAACGGTGATCTGATTACCATCATCTACATATATTTTTAGTTTTCTTGTTGACCTCAAGGATTGAAAAGAGAAGTTACAAGGTGTGGGAGGGCAAATTATTTTGCACAAGGGACCTCCATTCAACAGCTCGGCCACTACGCCAGATGTATAGAGTATTAAAAATGAGGTTCTGAAGAGGTCTCAGTGAGCCATTCCATTCCAGTATTATCAGTTCTACTAAGGTTTGACAATGCTAAGGGTTCTCCAACACTTCACCATTTCGTACATAGATCCATATACAGTAGACTCTCGGTTATCCGGCACCCATTGGGATTTGTAGATGCCAGATAAATGTAGTTTCTTGTTGCTTGAGAGTCACTATTAAAAGAGGCCTAGATTAGCTGCAATTAGGATGCTCTGCTAAGTACATTTGTCGGTGAGGGATGTTCTAGCAGCAACAGCTTTCACTCCTCACTTACACACAGGTATGTTTGGCTGGAGGATGCAGTGCTGAACCCGGGGAATGTAACACCAACACTGCCCTGGCTTAGTCACTCATGCCTGTCTGCTTCCAAGTAAAATTGAATTGCAGTGATGTACAGTAGATGACATCTAGATGCCTATTAGCATTTTGTGCAGTCCTGGATCTACCTTTTTGCAGCACCTGAGCAGTAAAGTGGAACAGTTCTTGCGCAGTGTGCATGCGCCCATTTTTGCTTTTTCTGTGCATGTATATTGCTCCCAGCACAACAATGACTTTTCTCCATAATGCAGAGCTATTTTTACAATATAACTACTCATATGCAGAATGAGCAACTACAGTATTTATTAAATACATTTGATAGTGGGCCATAATAATGTACAAAACAATGAATTACTTATACTTGGGAGGGCAGCAAGCATATGTTACGCAAGCACATATCCCACAGAAAAAAAATTGTAATTATGTTAAAGCTAAAGGGCCATCGCAAAAGGTAAAAAAAAATGTGTTTGAAAACTTTAAGTCTGATTAAGAGCATAATTAATACTGCTAGTCTTTAATTGGAAAAAAAAATTGATACCTCTGCTGGACCATGGAGGGATCATGATACATTGGTGGAAGTTGTGTATGTGAGACGGTGTTTACACTTCTGGAGAAATTGGTTCTTGACCAACAAGGGGAAAGGGGTGTAGTGTCAATTGCAATGTTATCCATTTAAGAAATGCTTTATGTTCCCTCCTCCCCAACCATGCCTACCAGCACTCAGGAAGTGATGTAAAAAACACAAAATTGATTCTGATACTCATAAACAGTCACTTTTCTGCATTATGTCCATGACTTTCACAGCTGCTAATATTGTTAGCTTAGGTCATACTAAAGAAATAAGTGTTTTTTTTTTTCTTGAACTACAGTGCTCCTTTAATGATAAAACTGAACACCATTGCAAATATAAGTGATCCTAAGGTGTCACTGGCTGTGGGTCTATCCTTACAATACAACATAGAATAACGTAATTTACATTTATTTGTGTGTACTAGACGGACATACATCATGATCACTTAATTCCACCCCACACACACATAAAGGTACACAAAAAGACTTACAGACACACAGAGGTACTCACACTACTCACATGCATATAAACACAGACAGACAGAAACAGGGCTGGATTTATATTTCTGGTGTCATTAGGCACTAAATGCTAAGCTGCACCTTAGCAGGCTTCTAGCTTTCCACAATGTGCCCAGTGTCTATGCTGCTTGTTTGTATATATACACACGCCACTGACCCCTCCCATGTGCAAGCCCACGTTGCTGACATGTCCTTATAAACTCTATGCCAGGGTTAAGGTGGATGCTACCTTAAACCAGTACAGTATAGATGCCATTTTGAGAGTTAAATAAAAAACATTTACACAGATATACATATATATATTTTGCTCACTCACTTTTCACTGACCAATGACTTTGCATATTATTCCTCCTCACTCTATTTATTGCTTTTCATATTATTTAAGATACAATTTGTTAAAAAATAAAGCTACCCAATATTGCTTTTGGCATAAAAAAATAGATGTAACTGTTGACTTAATGTCAATACTCACTGAATATTTATCCAATAACAAGCTATCTTTATACACAGCAATACTTTTATTTTGTACCTATGCCACTGAACATAAAATGCTATATAACAGCATCATTTAATAAAGAAGCCTATAAGCTATTAGCTCCTCCATAAATAAGGTTCAAAGCAACATTCAGTATATGCAATACATATATATCTCTATACACACACATATATAAACACAGGAGAACTGTAACCATTTGTACTTCTGGCTCCTAAATACTCTTTTAAATAATAACTTACTTCTATGATGGGCTTCCATTCTCCTAGAAACATCCTATCAGTCTCCTATAAAGATTCCCACCTCCAAAGTGTTAGATATTTTTGTCTGTGTTCGAACAAAAATTAGTAAATTAGATTTATACTAATTAAAGGTTACATATATGTATAATGTTGCACAACCTGATACACAAACTTACAAGATAAGACTGGGGGGGGGGGGTTGCAGGTTACACTGCCACATAAACTGCCAGCTCTAATGACTTAAATAAAGTGTTTTCTGTCTCTCTCTATTATTTCTTTCTACCCATTTGCTTTCCTCTACTCCCATGCTCAATCTCCTCTAGTCTCTCACTGTTATTTATTTTCCCTGATTTTCTCCTTTGCTTCTTGCCTTGGTACAGCTTCTTAACAGCTTGCTCTCATTTTTCATCTCCCCTTCACCCACCATCTCTCCTTTTTCATCCCCCGTTCACCCACCATCTCTCCACAATCTGTCTTCATATATTTTCTTTACACTGCATCTCTCATGTTGCATTATAACCTCACCTGCCATTTCTGAGCTCCCTCTCTGTCTGTCTCTCTTCTGCTTTAATTCAAATATTTTCCTCTCTCTACTTTCACACCATCATTGTGATATAGACGCAAAATGATTTTTACATTACTCACATGTAAGCTCTGCTCTTTGATTCAAACCCTCTGCTCTCACCAGCACAGTCTGATCCACCCTTCACACTCACAGCTTCTCATGCCTATGAGTGAAGCCAATGACACTCATGGAACTTATAGTGTTCATATAGGGGTTAATAGTGTCCTATAGCAGTATATATAGACCCATATTGGACTGAAAGGGGATAATTAGAGGCTCATGATGGTCTAAATAGACCCCTATGAGTGATTCGGTTAATTTTAGGTGCTGGGGGGTACTTACAGTACCCCTGTGGCAGGAGTTCATTTTTTAGTTAGCACGGGTCCTTTAAGGACCTTAAAGGTGGGATTTTTTTTTCCTGATCGGGACCACCAATGCAAGGGGTAATATGGGGACACTTTGGGGGTCCTGATGGGGACCCCCAGCATAGGGGGGTTAATTTTAGGCACCTGTGGGTACTTGAAGTACCCCCACAACAGGGTTTAAAAGTTTAACTGCTGCGAGGATCCCGATCGGGACCCACGCAGCAAGGGTCAATATTAGGAGCCTGCTGATGTCCCGATTGGGACCCCTGCAGCATGGGGATTTTATTTGGGGAGCAGGGAGAAGCAGCAAATGAAAGGGCTGTAGAAGCATTTGCGATTCCTCCCCAGCACTCATTGGGCTTTGGCCTCCATTTGCGTTTTACTGGCTAGCTAGTGGGGGACTTTGTTGCAATTTAATAGCATGAATGGAACACAGCAGGTGCGGGCTTGACAGATCAAAGGGTTTGCGGGTTGCGATGTGATGCAGTACGCTGCACGCTATGTGATGATGTCACAAGCTAGTATCTAGGCAGCTTTCCACATGGACCTAAGCCCATAGCTTAATGCCCATATCCCTCAAATGCTGAATATGCCAAATAGCTGAATGGTGCAGCTTCTAGGAGGGGTTTTAGTAATGTGAGAAATTTAACAGAGGAATTATTCTCTATTGAGACAACTTTTTACACAGCATTTCAATATAAGCAATATATCTCATATTTATACCAATGCGGACATTAGTATTGGTACAGACCTTTGTAAACATGTAGGTTGCCAATTAAGAATAACTTTTCAGCACCTTATTAATTGCACTTTATATCACATAAGAGTGCAATATTTCACTGCAGCACCTTACTGCAGCACTTTTAGCACTCAGCACCTTCACTTTTGCCCCAGCCACTTTTTACTGGTACACAAAGTGGCTTGCAAAAGCATTCAGCCCCTTGACTTTTTACCTATTTTGTTACATTACAGCCTTAAGTTCAATGTTTTGTTAATTTCAATTTTATGTGATGGATCAGAGCAAAATAGTCTAAGTTGGTGAAGTGAAATGAGAAAAATATTTTTTTATAAATAGAAAACCAAAATGAAGCCCATAAAAAGCTCTGGTGCAACCAATTATCTTCAGAAGTCACATAATTAGTGAAATTATGTCCACCTGTGTGCAATCTAAGTGTCACATAATCTGTCATTACATATACACACCTTTTTTGAAAGGCCCCAGAGGCTGCAACACCTAAGCAAGAGGCACCACTAATCAAACACTGCCATTAAGACCAAGGAAGTCTCCAAACAAGTAAGGGACAATGTTGTTGAGAAGTACAAGTCAGGGTTAGGTTATAAAAAATATCCAAATCTTTGATGATCTCCAGGAGCACCATCAAATCTATCATAACCAAATGGCACGACAGCAAACATCCAAGAGACGGCCGCCCACCAAAACTCACAGACCGGGCAAGGAGGGCATTAATCAGAGAGGCAGCACAGAAACCTAAGGTAACCCCGGAGAAGCTGCAGAGTTCCTCAGCAGAGACTAGAGTATCTGTACATAGGACAACAATATTCTGTACACCTCATAGAGTTGGGATTTATGGTAGAGTGGCCAGAAGAAAGACATTACTTTCAGCAAAAAACAAAATGGCACATTTTTGATTTTGCAAAAAGGCATGTGGGAGACTCCCAAAATGTATGGAGGAAGGTGCGCTGGTCTGAGGAGACAAAAATTGAACATTTCAGCCATCAAAGAAAACGCTATGTCTGGCGCTAACCCAACACATCGCATCACCCAAAGAACACCATCCCAACAGTGAAACATGGTGGAGGCAGCATCATGCTGTGGGGATGTTTTTAAGCAGCCGGGGTCTCGGAAACTGGTCAGAATTGAGGGAAAGATGGATGGTGCTAAATACAGGGATTTTCTTGAGCAAAACCTGTACCTGTGCATGATTTGAGGCTAGGACGGAGGTTCACCTTCCAGCAGGACAATGACCCCAAACAAACTGCTAAAGCAACACTCGAGTGGTTTTAGGGGAAACATGTAAATGTGTTGGAATGGCCTAGTCAAAGACCTCAATCCAATATAAAATCTGTGGCCACATTTAAAGATTGAAGGAGCTGGAGCAGTTTTGCAAGGAGGAATGTGCAAAGATCCCAGTGGTAAGATGTGGCAAGCTCATAGACTTATCCAAAGTGAATTGGAGCTGTGGTTGCGGCCAAAGGTGGCTCTACAAAGTATTGACTTTAGGGGAGTGAATAGTTATGCATATTGACTTTTTCTGTTATTTTGTCCTATTTATTGTTTGCTTCACAATAAAAGTTATAATAAAAATTATTTTTTAAATGTTTTTGCCCATTTAATTGAGATCAGAACAAGGTGTGCCATAGTACAAATTAGATATGTTCTATCCTCCCCTTGTCTAATACATTCATTATTATCTCAGGGAGCACCCCTGAAATCTTTCCATAAGATCAACACTTAAAGCCACCACACCTTCTTTTTTAAACCTGTATAATGCATTATAAAGATTGTTTTTAAATTAGAGGTCTCAAATTAATTATTTAACAAGATTTCTGATAAATGAAAAATCTACTAGAACACAGTAGCTTCTTTAACAAGCTACAAGAAATAAAACCGATTGCCAGTATGTATGGTAGTCTACATGAAAGAGAACTCAAATATATTATGTCATACAGTATGTTTAGAGGGGTTTATTTAAAAAAACTAAGTCAAATGTATTTAATATTGCTTCAAATTTGCAAGAAATGCCATGATCCTACAGTTATCAAAGTCAATGACCCAATATTCAAAAAAGTTTCAGAACTAGAATTTTCATTTTAAAACAGAAAACACATTGTGATTTGTTCTTAAATAAATTTTCAGATGCAATAAAGATAACAGATGCTTTCTTTGTGACTTTAAAAAAACAAACACTTTTGCATCACCCAAGTATAATATACTTTAATATGATGGGTGATTTGACTATTTTGCAACTGATTAGCATCCAGACAGGACCACCTTGAAGGGAAAACAGAGAATACAAGCATATGGCCCCACAAAGCAAAGAGGGTCTGGGGTCAGCAGGTATCCGAGCATCACTTAACTGGTAAATAGTTATTGGATGGAGTTCAGTAGATGGCTGTATCTAGATAGAAAAAAATGCAAAGTTTAAAAATCACTTTAGTTATAGAAATGTGAATCTCCTTTGTCCCTTTAAATGACAGCTCCTTGTGTAGTGTATGAACACAGAAAACCTCTCTATGTTATAGAAATAGCAACTTTAGAGTCTTGGATTTGTGTGGGGAATAGAACCATGGGCAGAGCTACCGCTTGTGCAGCCTGTGAAATGTACTAGAGCCCTTGTCCTATATGGGGCCCCAGTGTAGTCTAATGTATTCTAAAATATGTAATGTAGGTCCAAAAACATGGCCTATGTCATCCCAGCCCCCCTTCCTACTGGCTTCTTACCTGTTAATAACTTCAGAAGTGCAAAGGGAGCCATGGGGAGGGGGGGGGGGGAGCTGGAGCCAGGCACCAGATAGAGGCCCAGCTGCAGGGATCTGGGGAAGGAGCATGGATGTTGGAGGTGAGAAAAGAGTGAGGGGACAGAGAAATTAAGGAGGAAAGGGGAGAGAGAGAGGAAGAGAGAGATGGAGGAGAGCTGACAAGGGTACAGAGAGGAGTGCTGACAGGGAGGAGACCTGACAGGGAGAGAAAGGGGGAGAGAAG